>OX596225.1:11159613-11217113 GCA_951394215.1 Glyphodes perspectalis | reverse complement strand
CTTAAAAGTACAGAATTAATGACTAAATTACGAAATTACAACTAATTACAGCTATTTACAGCTGTAATTTATGCTAAAACAACTTAAAAATAATTAGGATCAATATAGGAAAAATTTTTACAAAAGTGATTTTTAAGGGTTGATTATGGGGTGGTTGAAGGGTTAAGGGGGATGAAATTTATGGAAAACTTATTTTTAAGACAGGGCCAATGTAATGCAAAAAGAATTTTGAAAATCGGGTGAAAAATGAGAAAGTTGAAAATTTTTTGTAATTACGCAAGTATGGAAAAAGTCCACCTAAGGTCCGGAAATTTTTGTATGGAGAAACGAAAGATGAAATTTCAAAGTGAAGTAGAGGGATGGTTATTGAAGTTAGGGGATGGAAATTTTGCACAAAGACGGGGTTGGGTGGGACTTAAATTACCAAGAAACAATAATTGAGAAAACTGGAAAATTGAAATTTTGGGGAATTAAAAACTGTTGGGAAATTTAGTATGGAGAATGATGTGTGAAATTTTCTAAGTCCGAAAACTTAAAAAATTCACTAAAAATAGAGTTTTCGAAAAAGGACCCCCCAACTTTCGGTGGGGGGTAGGGGCTAATTAGAAGTATATTCGATGCGAGTTTGAGCAACGTGGGGTCCCTCTGAATGATTCGAAAATCGGTTGGTTAGGTTAGGTTGATCTAACCTAACCCATCCCGGTTAGGTTACTCGCGGTTAGGTTGATCTAACCTAACCCATCCCGGTTAGGTTAGGTTAGGTTAGGTTAGGTTGATCTAACCTAACCCATCCCGGTTAGGTTACTCGCGGTTAGGTTGATCTAACCTAACCCATCCCGGTTAGGTTAGGTTAGGTTAGGTTAGGTTGATCTAACCTAACCCATCCCGGTTAGGTTAGGTTAGGTTAGGTTGATCTAACCTAACCCATCCCGGTTAGGTTACTCGCGGTTAGGTTGATCTAACCTAACCCATCCCGGTTAGGTTAGGTTAGGTTAGGTTGATCTAACCTAACCCATCCCGGTTAGGTTACTCGCGGTTAGGTTGATCTAACCTAACCCATCCCGGTTAGGTTAGGTTAGGTTAGGTTAGGTTGATCTAACCTAACCCATCCCGGTTAGGTTACTCGCGGTTAGGTTGATCTAACCTAACCCATCCCGGTTAGGTTAGGTTAGGTTAGGTTAGGTTGATCTAACCTAACCCATCCCGGTTAGGTTACTCGCGGTTAGGTTGATCTAACCTAACCCATCCCGGTTAGGTTAGGTTAGGTTAGGTTGATCTAACCTAACCCATCCCGGTTAGGTTACTCGCGGTTAGGTTGATCTAACCTAACCCATCCCGGTTAGGTTAGGTTAGGTTAGGTTAGGTTGATCTAACCTAACCCATCCCGGTTAGGTTAGGTTAGGTTAGGTTGATCTAACCTAACCCATCCCGGTTAGGTTACTCGCGGTTAGGTTGATCTAACCTAACCCATCCCGGTTAGGTTAGGTTAGGTTAGGTTGATCTAACCTAACCCATCCCGGTTAGGTTACTCGCGGTTAGGTTGATCTAACCTAACCCATCCCGGTTAGGTTAGGTTAGGTTAGGTTAGGTTGATCTAACCTAACCCATCCCGGTTAGGTTACTCGCGGTTAGGTTGATCTAACCTAACCCATCCCGGTTAGGTTAGGTTAGGTTAGGTTGATCTAACCTAACCCATCCCGGTTAGGTTACTCGCGGTTAGGTTGATCTAACCTAACCCATCCCGGTTAGGTTAGGTTAGGTTAGGTTAGGTTGATCTAACCTAACCCATCCCGGTTAGGTTAGGTTAGGTTAGGTTGATCTAACCTAACCCATCCCGGTTAGGTTACTCGCGGTTAGGTTGATCTAACCTAACCCATCCCGGTTAGGTTAGGTTAGGTTAGGTTGATCTAACCTAACCCATCCCGGTTAGGTTACTCGCGGTTAGGTTGATCTAACCTAACCCATCCCGGTTAGGTTAGGTTAGGTTAGGTTAGGTTGATCTAACCTAACCCATCCCGGTTAGGTTACTCGCGGTTAGGTTGATCTAACCTAACCCATCCCGGTTAGGTTAGGTTAGGTTAGGTTGATCTAACCTAACCCATCCCGGTTAGGTTACTCGCGGTTAGGTTGATCTAACCTAACCCATCCCGGTTAGGTTAGGTTAGGTTAGGTTAGGTTGATCTAACCTAACCCATCCCGGTTAGGTTAGGTTAGGTTAGGTTGATCTAACCTAACCCATCCCGGTTAGGTTACTCGCGGTTAGGTTGATCTAACCTAACCCATCCCGGTTAGGTTAGGTTAGGTTAGGTTTTTTTTTTTTTTTTTTTTTTTTTTTGTGTAAGTGTTTTGCAACTGTGTATTTTAAACTGTACTTAGTTTTTCCAGACTGAGATATTTTGGGACTTATAATTTGTAATATTCCCGCGAAAGGATACGGGATTTGGCGAAAGAGGCAACTTCTCTTGCGTGACAAGAGCCATAACGAATTTTGGGGAAGAAGAATTTTACAAGTCGAGAAAAGACAGAGAATGTGGATAGTTATATTGGGGAAAATTTTTGTAGATGGAGCAAAAAGAAATCAGAGTGAATTTGGGGAAAAGAATTAAAGTTTTTTGGGACAAATGAAACGTTCTTTGAGGATTTACGTTCCGTAGTCAGTCTGGTCTTGCAGACGTGCCATCATAGCTTTGATGCGTGGGCACTGTCGAGAGTTTGTTGCATTGTGGTTTACGTCGCCTTTGGTGCACATCTTGGCGTTGTATTTGGCGCAATTGTAACATTGACGCTTGGATGCGTCGCTTTTGTGGGGGCACTCTGTAATCTGGTGTCCTTCACTGGCGCAGTGTGCGCAAGGCTTTTTCTCCGCTGTGCATTTGGACTTGGTGTGTCCGTATTGCAAGCAGATGTGACACTGCACAAAACGGGAGAAGTCTTCTACGTGGACCCGGCTGTGGTCCACGTTGAGTTTACCAAGTGCGAGGATGGTTTTTCGCATCTCGGGGGTAACCTCGATGACCGCGTTGTACAGCGTGGTATTTCTATTGGAAGTTAGGAAACACAGCCGTGTGACATCAATGTCGTTTTGGCACTGGAGGACTTCGATAAGTTCTTCACGGGTGACGTCTTTCGAGATCCCTTTAAGGATCAGGAGAGGGGGGCGACGTTTGGCGGGCTCGGCAGTGAAGCCTTTAGCTGCCTGGGTACGGGTGATCGTCTCATCACATTGTTCGGGGCGTTCAAACTCGATGCGTACCTTTCCATTTGAGATGGGCTGAATTTTGATAGGGGCATATTTTTGTTTGCGGAATGAGATGACTTTTTTCCACTCGCTGACCACTTCAGCTGGTTTTTTGGAAACATCATTGGCCGTTACTATGATGGCCGGCTTGGTTTTGGGGGCAGGTGTGAGAGATTTAGCCGCCGTGGCGGCATAGGATAAGGGGGCGACAGCGGGGGCGATAGTAGCGGGAAGAGAAGAGGTCTTGATTTCCTCCCTAAGAGCGGCAATCTCGCTCCGCACAATGTCACGCACCTCATCCCTGAGGTTGTCTGTGGCGCTTTTAGTCTCTATAATAGACTGATGGAGAGAGTTCTCCCTAGACTCATTAATAAATTGGTCTTTTAATTCTCCGACTAAATACTCTAGCGCGTAGGACAGTGTATCGGTACATTGGTAGATACATGATTTGTTCTCTTTGGTGAGGCTTTTGCCAGCACCTAAACAATCTTTGATCGTATTAAGGACGGTTTTGGTAACTTTGTAGTAGTCATTGAAAGTTACAATGTCCTGAACACTTACAGAAAGTTGAATGGGGGGTTCCTTTTGTGCCATATTAGAGGATGGCTTGAACGCCGTACATAAAAGGCACTAAAAGGCAGGAGACTATTAACACTAAAAACTATTCTAAGACTAACAACTAGTGGGTACAGTTTACAACTGTAAGGACGATAAACAAAACTTAAAAGTACAGAATTAATGACTAAATTACGAAATTACAACTAATTACAGCTATTTACAGCTGTAATTTATGCTAAAACAACTTAAAAATAATTAGGATCAATATAGGAAAAATTTTTACAAAAGTGATTTTTAAGGGTTGATTATGGGGTGGTTGAAGGGTTAAGGGGGATGAAATTTATGGAAAACTTATTTTTAAGACAGGGCCAATGTAATGCAAAAAGAATTTTGAAAATCGGGTGAAAAATGAGAAAGTTGAAAATTTTTTGTAATTACGCAAGTATGGAAAAAGTCCACCTAAGGTCCGGAAATTTTTGTATGGAGAAACGAAAGATGAAATTTCAAAGTGAAGTAGAGGGATGGTTATTGAAGTTAGGGGATGGAAATTTTGCACAAAGACGGGGTTGGGTGGGACTTAAATTACCAAGAAACAATAATTGAGAAAACTGGAAAATTGAAATTTTGGGGAATTAAAAACTGTTGGGAAATTTAGTATGGAGAATGATGTGTGAAATTTTCTAAGTCCGAAAACTTAAAAAATTCACTAAAAATAGAGTTTTCGAAAAAGGACCCCCCAACTTTCGGTGGGGGGTAGGGGCTAATTAGAAGTATATTCGATGCGAGTTTGAGCAACGTGGGGTCCCTCTGAATGATTCGAAAATCGGTTGGTTAGGTTAGGTTGATCTAACCTAACCCATCCCGGTTAGGTTACTCGCGGTTAGGTTGATCTAACCTAACCCATCCCGGTTAGGTTAGGTTAGGTTAGGTTAGGTTGATCTAACCTAACCCATCCCGGTTAGGTTACTCGCGGTTAGGTTGATCTAACCTAACCCATCCCGGTTAGGTTAGGTTAGGTTAGGTTAGGTTGATCTAACCTAACCCATCCCGGTTAGGTTAGGTTAGGTTAGGTTGATCTAACCTAACCCATCCCGGTTAGGTTACTCGCGGTTAGGTTGATCTAACCTAACCCATCCCGGTTAGGTTAGGTTAGGTTAGGTTGATCTAACCTAACCCATCCCGGTTAGGTTACTCGCGGTTAGGTTGATCTAACCTAACCCATCCCGGTTAGGTTAGGTTAGGTTAGGTTAGGTTGATCTAACCTAACCCATCCCGGTTAGGTTACTCGCGGTTAGGTTGATCTAACCTAACCCATCCCGGTTAGGTTAGGTTAGGTTAGGTTAGGTTGATCTAACCTAACCCATCCCGGTTAGGTTACTCGCGGTTAGGTTGATCTAACCTAACCCATCCCGGTTAGGTTAGGTTAGGTTAGGTTGATCTAACCTAACCCATCCCGGTTAGGTTACTCGCGGTTAGGTTGATCTAACCTAACCCATCCCGGTTAGGTTAGGTTAGGTTAGGTTAGGTTGATCTAACCTAACCCATCCCGGTTAGGTTAGGTTAGGTTAGGTTGATCTAACCTAACCCATCCCGGTTAGGTTACTCGCGGTTAGGTTGATCTAACCTAACCCATCCCGGTTAGGTTAGGTTAGGTTAGGTTGATCTAACCTAACCCATCCCGGTTAGGTTACTCGCGGTTAGGTTGATCTAACCTAACCCATCCCGGTTAGGTTAGGTTAGGTTAGGTTAGGTTGATCTAACCTAACCCATCCCGGTTAGGTTACTCGCGGTTAGGTTGATCTAACCTAACCCATCCCGGTTAGGTTAGGTTAGGTTAGGTTGATCTAACCTAACCCATCCCGGTTAGGTTAGGTTAGGTTAGGTTGATCTAACCTAACCCATCCCGGTTAGGTTACTCGCGGTTAGGTTGATCTAACCTAACCCATCCCGGTTAGGTTAGGTTAGGTTAGGTTAGGTTGATCTAACCTAACCCATCCCGGTTAGGTTAGGTTAGGTTAGGTTGATCTAACCTAACCCATCCCGGTTAGGTTACTCGCGGTTAGGTTGATCTAACCTAACCCATCCCGGTTAGGTTAGGTTAGGTTAGGTTGATCTAACCTAACCCATCCCGGTTAGGTTAGGTTAGGTTAGGTTAGGTTGATCTAACCTAACCCATCCCGGTTAGGTTAGGTTAGGTTAGGTTAGGTTGATCTAACCTAACCCATCCCGGTTAGGTTACTCGCGGTTAGGTTGATCTAACCTAACCCATCCCGGTTAGGTTAGGTTAGGTTAGGTTGATCTAACCTAACCCATCCCGGTTAGGTTACTCGCGGTTAGGTTGATCTAACCTAACCCATCCCGGTTAGGTTAGGTTAGGTTAGGTTAGGTTGATCTAACCTAACCCATCCCGGTTAGGTTAGGTTAGGTTAGGTTGATCTAACCTAACCCATCCCGGTTAGGTTACTCGCGGTTAGGTTGATCTAACCTAACCCATCCCGGTTAGGTTAGGTTAGGTTAGGTTGATCTAACCTAACCCATCCCGGTTAGGTTACTCGCGGTTAGGTTGATCTAACCTAACCCATCCCGGTTAGGTTAGGTTAGGTTAGGTTAGGTTGATCTAACCTAACCCATCCCGGTTAGGTTACTCGCGGTTAGGTTGATCTAACCTAACCCATCCCGGTTAGGTTAGGTTAGGTTAGGTTGATCTAACCTAACCCATCCCGGTTAGGTTACTCGCGGTTAGGTTGATCTAACCTAACCCATCCCGGTTAGGTTAGGTTAGGTTAGGTTAGGTTGATCTAACCTAACCCATCCCGGTTAGGTTAGGTTAGGTTAGGTTGATCTAACCTAACCCATCCCGGTTAGGTTACTCGCGGTTAGGTTGATCTAACCTAACCCATCCCGGTTAGGTTAGGTTAGGTTAGGTTGATCTAACCTAACCCATCCCGGTTAGGTTAGGTTAGGTTAGGTTAGGTTGATCTAACCTAACCCATCCCGGTTAGGTTAGGTTAGGTTAGGTTAGGTTGATCTAACCTAACCCATCCCGGTTAGGTTACTCGCGGTTAGGTTGATCTAACCTAACCCATCCCGGTTAGGTTAGGTTAGGTTAGGTTTTTTTTTTTTTTTTTTTTTTTTTTTTGTGTAAGTGTTTTGCAACTGTGTATTTTAAACTGTACTTAGTTTTTCCAGACTGAGATATTTTGGGACTTATAATTTGTAATATTCCCGCGAAAGGATACGGGATTTGGCGAAAGAGGCAACTTCTCTTGCGTGACAAGAGCCATAACGAATTTTGGGGAAGAAGAATTTTACAAGTCGAGAAAAGACAGAGAATGTGGATAGTTATATTGGGGAAAATTTTTGTAGATGGAGCAAAAAGAAATCAGAGTGAATTTGGGGAAAAGAATTAAAGTTTTTTGGGACAAATGAAACGTTCTTTGAGGATTTACGTTCCGTAGTCAGTCTGGTCTTGCAGACGTGCCATCATAGCTTTGATGCGTGGGCACTGTCGAGAGTTTGTTGCATTGTGGTTTACGTCGCCTTTGGTGCACATCTTGGCGTTGTATTTGGCGCAATTGTAACATTGACGCTTGGATGCGTCGCTTTTGTGGGGGCACTCTGTAATCTGGTGTCCTTCACTGGCGCAGTGTGCGCAAGGCTTTTTCTCCGCTGTGCATTTGGACTTGGTGTGTCCGTATTGCAAGCAGATGTGACACTGCACAAAACGGGAGAAGTCTTCTACGTGGACCCGGCTGTGGTCCACGTTGAGTTTACCAAGTGCGAGGATGGTTTTTCGCATCTCGGGGGTAACCTCGATGACCGCGTTGTACAGCGTGGTATTTCTATTGGAAGTTAGGAAACACAGCCGTGTGACATCAATGTCGTTTTGGCACTGGAGGACTTCGATAAGTTCTTCACGGGTGACGTCTTTCGAGATCCCTTTAAGGATCAGGAGAGGGGGGCGACGTTTGGCGGGCTCGGCAGTGAAGCCTTTAGCTGCCTGGGTACGGGTGATCGTCTCATCACATTGTTCGGGGCGTTCAAACTCGATGCGTACCTTTCCATTTGAGATGGGCTGAATTTTGATAGGGGCATATTTTTGTTTGCGGAATGAGATGACTTTTTTCCACTCGCTGACCACTTCAGCTGGTTTTTTGGAAACATCATTGGCCGTTACTATGATGGCCGGCTTGGTTTTGGGGGCAGGTGTGAGAGATTTAGCCGCCGTGGCGGCATAGGATAAGGGGGCGACAGCGGGGGCGATAGTAGCGGGAAGAGAAGAGGTCTTGATTTCCTCCCTAAGAGCGGCAATCTCGCTCCGCACAATGTCACGCACCTCATCCCTGAGGTTGTCTGTGGCGCTTTTAGTCTCTATAATAGACTGATGGAGAGAGTTCTCCCTAGACTCATTAATAAATTGGTCTTTTAATTCTCCGACTAAATACTCTAGCGCGTAGGACAGTGTATCGGTACATTGGTAGATACATGATTTGTTCTCTTTGGTGAGGCTTTTGCCAGCACCTAAACAATCTTTGATCGTATTAAGGACGGTTTTGGTAACTTTGTAGTAGTCATTGAAAGTTACAATGTCCTGAACACTTACAGAAAGTTGAATGGGGGGTTCCTTTTGTGCCATATTAGAGGATGGCTTGAACGCCGTACATAAAAGGCACTAAAAGGCAGGAGACTATTAACACTAAAAACTATTCTAAGACTAACAACTAGTGGGTACAGTTTACAACTGTAAGGACGATAAACAAAACTTAAAAGTACAGAATTAATGACTAAATTACGAAATTACAACTAATTACAGCTATTTACAGCTGTAATTTATGCTAAAACAACTTAAAAATAATTAGGATCAATATAGGAAAAATTTTTACAAAAGTGATTTTTAAGGGTTGATTATGGGGTGGTTGAAGGGTTAAGGGGGATGAAATTTATGGAAAACTTATTTTTAAGACAGGGCCAATGTAATGCAAAAAGAATTTTGAAAATCGGGTGAAAAATGAGAAAGTTGAAAATTTTTTGTAATTACGCAAGTATGGAAAAAGTCCACCTAAGGTCCGGAAATTTTTGTATGGAGAAACGAAAGATGAAATTTCAAAGTGAAGTAGAGGGATGGTTATTGAAGTTAGGGGATGGAAATTTTGCACAAAGACGGGGTTGGGTGGGACTTAAATTACCAAGAAACAATAATTGAGAAAACTGGAAAATTGAAATTTTGGGGAATTAAAAACTGTTGGGAAATTTAGTATGGAGAATGATGTGTGAAATTTTCTAAGTCCGAAAACTTAAAAAATTCACTAAAAATAGAGTTTTCGAAAAAGGACCCCCCAACTTTCGGTGGGGGGTAGGGGCTAATTAGAAGTATATTCGATGCGAGTTTGAGCAACGTGGGGTCCCTCTGAATGATTCGAAAATCGGTTGGTTAGGTTAGGTTGATCTAACCTAACCCATCCCGGTTAGGTTACTCGCGGTTAGGTTGATCTAACCTAACCCATCCCGGTTAGGTTAGGTTAGGTTAGGTTAGGTTGATCTAACCTAACCCATCCCGGTTAGGTTACTCGCGGTTAGGTTGATCTAACCTAACCCATCCCGGTTAGGTTAGGTTAGGTTAGGTTAGGTTGATCTAACCTAACCCATCCCGGTTAGGTTAGGTTAGGTTAGGTTGATCTAACCTAACCCATCCCGGTTAGGTTACTCGCGGTTAGGTTGATCTAACCTAACCCATCCCGGTTAGGTTAGGTTAGGTTAGGTTGATCTAACCTAACCCATCCCGGTTAGGTTACTCGCGGTTAGGTTGATCTAACCTAACCCATCCCGGTTAGGTTAGGTTAGGTTAGGTTAGGTTGATCTAACCTAACCCATCCCGGTTAGGTTACTCGCGGTTAGGTTGATCTAACCTAACCCATCCCGGTTAGGTTAGGTTAGGTTAGGTTAGGTTGATCTAACCTAACCCATCCCGGTTAGGTTACTCGCGGTTAGGTTGATCTAACCTAACCCATCCCGGTTAGGTTAGGTTAGGTTAGGTTGATCTAACCTAACCCATCCCGGTTAGGTTACTCGCGGTTAGGTTGATCTAACCTAACCCATCCCGGTTAGGTTAGGTTAGGTTAGGTTAGGTTGATCTAACCTAACCCATCCCGGTTAGGTTAGGTTAGGTTAGGTTGATCTAACCTAACCCATCCCGGTTAGGTTACTCGCGGTTAGGTTGATCTAACCTAACCCATCCCGGTTAGGTTAGGTTAGGTTAGGTTGATCTAACCTAACCCATCCCGGTTAGGTTACTCGCGGTTAGGTTGATCTAACCTAACCCATCCCGGTTAGGTTAGGTTAGGTTAGGTTAGGTTGATCTAACCTAACCCATCCCGGTTAGGTTACTCGCGGTTAGGTTGATCTAACCTAACCCATCCCGGTTAGGTTAGGTTAGGTTAGGTTGATCTAACCTAACCCATCCCGGTTAGGTTACTCGCGGTTAGGTTGATCTAACCTAACCCATCCCGGTTAGGTTAGGTTAGGTTAGGTTAGGTTGATCTAACCTAACCCATCCCGGTTAGGTTAGGTTAGGTTAGGTTGATCTAACCTAACCCATCCCGGTTAGGTTACTCGCGGTTAGGTTGATCTAACCTAACCCATCCCGGTTAGGTTAGGTTAGGTTAGGTTGATCTAACCTAACCCATCCCGGTTAGGTTAGGTTAGGTTAGGTTAGGTTGATCTAACCTAACCCATCCCGGTTAGGTTAGGTTAGGTTAGGTTAGGTTGATCTAACCTAACCCATCCCGGTTAGGTTACTCGCGGTTAGGTTGATCTAACCTAACCCATCCCGGTTAGGTTAGGTTAGGTTAGGTTGATCTAACCTAACCCATCCCGGTTAGGTTACTCGCGGTTAGGTTGATCTAACCTAACCCATCCCGGTTAGGTTAGGTTAGGTTAGGTTAGGTTGATCTAACCTAACCCATCCCGGTTAGGTTAGGTTAGGTTAGGTTGATCTAACCTAACCCATCCCGGTTAGGTTACTCGCGGTTAGGTTGATCTAACCTAACCCATCCCGGTTAGGTTAGGTTAGGTTAGGTTTTTTTTTTTTTTTTTTTTTTTTTTTTGTGTAAGTGTTTTGCAACTGTGTATTTTAAACTGTACTTAGTTTTTCCAGACTGAGATATTTTGGGACTTATAATTTGTAATATTCCCGCGAAAGGATACGGGATTTGGCGAAAGAGGCAACTTCTCTTGCGTGACAAGAGCCATAACGAATTTTGGGGAAGAAGAATTTTACAAGTCGAGAAAAGACAGAGAATGTGGATAGTTATATTGGGGAAAATTTTTGTAGATGGAGCAAAAAGAAATCAGAGTGAATTTGGGGAAAAGAATTAAAGTTTTTTGGGACAAATGAAACGTTCTTTGAGGATTTACGTTCCGTAGTCAGTCTGGTCTTGCAGACGTGCCATCATAGCTTTGATGCGTGGGCACTGTCGAGAGTTTGTTGCATTGTGGTTTACGTCGCCTTTGGTGCACATCTTGGCGTTGTATTTGGCGCAATTGTAACATTGACGCTTGGATGCGTCGCTTTTGTGGGGGCACTCTGTAATCTGGTGTCCTTCACTGGCGCAGTGTGCGCAAGGCTTTTTCTCCGCTGTGCATTTGGACTTGGTGTGTCCGTATTGCAAGCAGATGTGACACTGCACAAAACGGGAGAAGTCTTCTACGTGGACCCGGCTGTGGTCCACGTTGAGTTTACCAAGTGCGAGGATGGTTTTTCGCATCTCGGGGGTAACCTCGATGACCGCGTTGTACAGCGTGGTATTTCTATTGGAAGTTAGGAAACACAGCCGTGTGACATCAATGTCGTTTTGGCACTGGAGGACTTCGATAAGTTCTTCACGGGTGACGTCTTTCGAGATCCCTTTAAGGATCAGGAGAGGGGGGCGACGTTTGGCGGGCTCGGCAGTGAAGCCTTTAGCTGCCTGGGTACGGGTGATCGTCTCATCACATTGTTCGGGGCGTTCAAACTCGATGCGTACCTTTCCATTTGAGATGGGCTGAATTTTGATAGGGGCATATTTTTGTTTGCGGAATGAGATGACTTTTTTCCACTCGCTGACCACTTCAGCTGGTTTTTTGGAAACATCATTGGCCGTTACTATGATGGCCGGCTTGGTTTTGGGGGCAGGTGTGAGAGATTTAGCCGCCGTGGCGGCATAGGATAAGGGGGCGACAGCGGGGGCGATAGTAGCGGGAAGAGAAGAGGTCTTGATTTCCTCCCTAAGAGCGGCAATCTCGCTCCGCACAATGTCACGCACCTCATCCCTGAGGTTGTCTGTGGCGCTTTTAGTCTCTATAATAGACTGATGGAGAGAGTTCTCCCTAGACTCATTAATAAATTGGTCTTTTAATTCTCCGACTAAATACTCTAGCGCGTAGGACAGTGTATCGGTACATTGGTAGATACATGATTTGTTCTCTTTGGTGAGGCTTTTGCCAGCACCTAAACAATCTTTGATCGTATTAAGGACGGTTTTGGTAACTTTGTAGTAGTCATTGAAAGTTACAATGTCCTGAACACTTACAGAAAGTTGAATGGGGGGTTCCTTTTGTGCCATATTAGAGGATGGCTTGAACGCCGTACATAAAAGGCACTAAAAGGCAGGAGACTATTAACACTAAAAACTATTCTAAGACTAACAACTAGTGGGTACAGTTTACAACTGTAAGGACGATAAACAAAACTTAAAAGTACAGAATTAATGACTAAATTACGAAATTACAACTAATTACAGCTATTTACAGCTGTAATTTATGCTAAAACAACTTAAAAATAATTAGGATCAATATAGGAAAAATTTTTACAAAAGTGATTTTTAAGGGTTGATTATGGGGTGGTTGAAGGGTTAAGGGGGATGAAATTTATGGAAAACTTATTTTTAAGACAGGGCCAATGTAATGCAAAAAGAATTTTGAAAATCGGGTGAAAAATGAGAAAGTTGAAAATTTTTTGTAATTACGCAAGTATGGAAAAAGTCCACCTAAGGTCCGGAAATTTTTGTATGGAGAAACGAAAGATGAAATTTCAAAGTGAAGTAGAGGGATGGTTATTGAAGTTAGGGGATGGAAATTTTGCACAAAGACGGGGTTGGGTGGGACTTAAATTACCAAGAAACAATAATTGAGAAAACTGGAAAATTGAAATTTTGGGGAATTAAAAACTGTTGGGAAATTTAGTATGGAGAATGATGTGTGAAATTTTCTAAGTCCGAAAACTTAAAAAATTCACTAAAAATAGAGTTTTCGAAAAAGGACCCCCCAACTTTCGGTGGGGGGTAGGGGCTAATTAGAAGTATATTCGATGCGAGTTTGAGCAACGTGGGGTCCCTCTGAATGATTCGAAAATCGGTTGGTTAGGTTAGGTTGATCTAACCTAACCCATCCCGGTTAGGTTACTCGCGGTTAGGTTGATCTAACCTAACCCATCCCGGTTAGGTTAGGTTAGGTTAGGTTAGGTTGATCTAACCTAACCCATCCCGGTTAGGTTACTCGCGGTTAGGTTGATCTAACCTAACCCATCCCGGTTAGGTTAGGTTAGGTTAGGTTAGGTTGATCTAACCTAACCCATCCCGGTTAGGTTAGGTTAGGTTAGGTTGATCTAACCTAACCCATCCCGGTTAGGTTACTCGCGGTTAGGTTGATCTAACCTAACCCATCCCGGTTAGGTTAGGTTAGGTTAGGTTGATCTAACCTAACCCATCCCGGTTAGGTTACTCGCGGTTAGGTTGATCTAACCTAACCCATCCCGGTTAGGTTAGGTTAGGTTAGGTTAGGTTGATCTAACCTAACCCATCCCGGTTAGGTTACTCGCGGTTAGGTTGATCTAACCTAACCCATCCCGGTTAGGTTAGGTTAGGTTAGGTTAGGTTGATCTAACCTAACCCATCCCGGTTAGGTTACTCGCGGTTAGGTTGATCTAACCTAACCCATCCCGGTTAGGTTAGGTTAGGTTAGGTTGATCTAACCTAACCCATCCCGGTTAGGTTACTCGCGGTTAGGTTGATCTAACCTAACCCATCCCGGTTAGGTTAGGTTAGGTTAGGTTAGGTTGATCTAACCTAACCCATCCCGGTTAGGTTAGGTTAGGTTAGGTTGATCTAACCTAACCCATCCCGGTTAGGTTACTCGCGGTTAGGTTGATCTAACCTAACCCATCCCGGTTAGGTTAGGTTAGGTTAGGTTGATCTAACCTAACCCATCCCGGTTAGGTTACTCGCGGTTAGGTTGATCTAACCTAACCCATCCCGGTTAGGTTAGGTTAGGTTAGGTTAGGTTGATCTAACCTAACCCATCCCGGTTAGGTTACTCGCGGTTAGGTTGATCTAACCTAACCCATCCCGGTTAGGTTAGGTTAGGTTAGGTTGATCTAACCTAACCCATCCCGGTTAGGTTACTCGCGGTTAGGTTGATCTAACCTAACCCATCCCGGTTAGGTTAGGTTAGGTTAGGTTAGGTTGATCTAACCTAACCCATCCCGGTTAGGTTAGGTTAGGTTAGGTTGATCTAACCTAACCCATCCCGGTTAGGTTACTCGCGGTTAGGTTGATCTAACCTAACCCATCCCGGTTAGGTTAGGTTAGGTTAGGTTGATCTAACCTAACCCATCCCGGTTAGGTTAGGTTAGGTTAGGTTAGGTTGATCTAACCTAACCCATCCCGGTTAGGTTAGGTTAGGTTAGGTTAGGTTGATCTAACCTAACCCATCCCGGTTAGGTTACTCGCGGTTAGGTTGATCTAACCTAACCCATCCCGGTTAGGTTAGGTTAGGTTAGGTTGATCTAACCTAACCCATCCCGGTTAGGTTACTCGCGGTTAGGTTGATCTAACCTAACCCATCCCGGTTAGGTTAGGTTAGGTTAGGTTAGGTTGATCTAACCTAACCCATCCCGGTTAGGTTAGGTTAGGTTAGGTTGATCTAACCTAACCCATCCCGGTTAGGTTACTCGCGGTTAGGTTGATCTAACCTAACCCATCCCGGTTAGGTTAGGTTAGGTTAGGTTGATCTAACCTAACCCATCCCGGTTAGGTTACTCGCGGTTAGGTTGATCTAACCTAACCCATCCCGGTTAGGTTAGGTTAGGTTAGGTTAGGTTGATCTAACCTAACCCATCCCGGTTAGGTTACTCGCGGTTAGGTTGATCTAACCTAACCCATCCCGGTTAGGTTAGGTTAGGTTAGGTTGATCTAACCTAACCCATCCCGGTTAGGTTACTCGCGGTTAGGTTGATCTAACCTAACCCATCCCGGTTAGGTTAGGTTAGGTTAGGTTAGGTTGATCTAACCTAACCCATCCCGGTTAGGTTAGGTTAGGTTAGGTTGATCTAACCTAACCCATCCCGGTTAGGTTACTCGCGGTTAGGTTGATCTAACCTAACCCATCCCGGTTAGGTTAGGTTAGGTTAGGTTTTTTTTTTTTTTTTTTTTTTTTTTTTGTGTAAGTGTTTTGCAACTGTGTATTTTAAACTGTACTTAGTTTTTCCAGACTGAGATATTTTGGGACTTATAATTTGTAATATTCCCGCGAAAGGATACGGGATTTGGCGAAAGAGGCAACTTCTCTTGCGTGACAAGAGCCATAACGAATTTTGGGGAAGAAGAATTTTACAAGTCGAGAAAAGACAGAGAATGTGGATAGTTATATTGGGGAAAATTTTTGTAGATGGAGCAAAAAGAAATCAGAGTGAATTTGGGGAAAAGAATTAAAGTTTTTTGGGACAAATGAAACGTTCTTTGAGGATTTACGTTCCGTAGTCAGTCTGGTCTTGCAGACGTGCCATCATAGCTTTGATGCGTGGGCACTGTCGAGAGTTTGTTGCATTGTGGTTTACGTCGCCTTTGGTGCACATCTTGGCGTTGTATTTGGCGCAATTGTAACATTGACGCTTGGATGCGTCGCTTTTGTGGGGGCACTCTGTAATCTGGTGTCCTTCACTGGCGCAGTGTGCGCAAGGCTTTTTCTCCGCTGTGCATTTGGACTTGGTGTGTCCGTATTGCAAGCAGATGTGACACTGCACAAAACGGGAGAAGTCTTCTACGTGGACCCGGCTGTGGTCCACGTTGAGTTTACCAAGTGCGAGGATGGTTTTTCGCATCTCGGGGGTAACCTCGATGACCGCGTTGTACAGCGTGGTATTTCTATTGGAAGTTAGGAAACACAGCCGTGTGACATCAATGTCGTTTTGGCACTGGAGGACTTCGATAAGTTCTTCACGGGTGACGTCTTTCGAGATCCCTTTAAGGATCAGGAGAGGGGGGCGACGTTTGGCGGGCTCGGCAGTGAAGCCTTTAGCTGCCTGGGTACGGGTGATCGTCTCATCACATTGTTCGGGGCGTTCAAACTCGATGCGTACCTTTCCATTTGAGATGGGCTGAATTTTGATAGGGGCATATTTTTGTTTGCGGAATGAGATGACTTTTTTCCACTCGCTGACCACTTCAGCTGGTTTTTTGGAAACATCATTGGCCGTTACTATGATGGCCGGCTTGGTTTTGGGGGCAGGTGTGAGAGATTTAGCCGCCGTGGCGGCATAGGATAAGGGGGCGACAGCGGGGGCGATAGTAGCGGGAAGAGAAGAGGTCTTGATTTCCTCCCTAAGAGCGGCAATCTCGCTCCGCACAATGTCACGCACCTCATCCCTGAGGTTGTCTGTGGCGCTTTTAGTCTCTATAATAGACTGATGGAGAGAGTTCTCCCTAGACTCATTAATAAATTGGTCTTTTAATTCTCCGACTAAATACTCTAGCGCGTAGGACAGTGTATCGGTACATTGGTAGATACATGATTTGTTCTCTTTGGTGAGGCTTTTGCCAGCACCTAAACAATCTTTGATCGTATTAAGGACGGTTTTGGTAACTTTGTAGTAGTCATTGAAAGTTACAATGTCCTGAACACTTACAGAAAGTTGAATGGGGGGTTCCTTTTGTGCCATATTAGAGGATGGCTTGAACGCCGTACATAAAAGGCACTAAAAGGCAGGAGACTATTAACACTAAAAACTATTCTAAGACTAACAACTAGTGGGTACAGTTTACAACTGTAAGGACGATAAACAAAACTTAAAAGTACAGAATTAATGACTAAATTACGAAATTACAACTAATTACAGCTATTTACAGCTGTAATTTATGCTAAAACAACTTAAAAATAATTAGGATCAATATAGGAAAAATTTTTACAAAAGTGATTTTTAAGGGTTGATTATGGGGTGGTTGAAGGGTTAAGGGGGATGAAATTTATGGAAAACTTATTTTTAAGACAGGGCCAATGTAATGCAAAAAGAATTTTGAAAATCGGGTGAAAAATGAGAAAGTTGAAAATTTTTTGTAATTACGCAAGTATGGAAAAAGTCCACCTAAGGTCCGGAAATTTTTGTATGGAGAAACGAAAGATGAAATTTCAAAGTGAAGTAGAGGGATGGTTATTGAAGTTAGGGGATGGAAATTTTGCACAAAGACGGGGTTGGGTGGGACTTAAATTACCAAGAAACAATAATTGAGAAAACTGGAAAATTGAAATTTTGGGGAATTAAAAACTGTTGGGAAATTTAGTATGGAGAATGATGTGTGAAATTTTCTAAGTCCGAAAACTTAAAAAATTCACTAAAAATAGAGTTTTCGAAAAAGGACCCCCCAACTTTCGGTGGGGGGTAGGGGCTAATTAGAAGTATATTCGATGCGAGTTTGAGCAACGTGGGGTCCCTCTGAATGATTCGAAAATCGGTTGGTTAGGTTAGGTTGATCTAACCTAACCCATCCCGGTTAGGTTACTCGCGGTTAGGTTGATCTAACCTAACCCATCCCGGTTAGGTTAGGTTAGGTTAGGTTAGGTTGATCTAACCTAACCCATCCCGGTTAGGTTACTCGCGGTTAGGTTGATCTAACCTAACCCATCCCGGTTAGGTTAGGTTAGGTTAGGTTAGGTTGATCTAACCTAACCCATCCCGGTTAGGTTAGGTTAGGTTAGGTTGATCTAACCTAACCCATCCCGGTTAGGTTACTCGCGGTTAGGTTGATCTAACCTAACCCATCCCGGTTAGGTTAGGTTAGGTTAGGTTGATCTAACCTAACCCATCCCGGTTAGGTTACTCGCGGTTAGGTTGATCTAACCTAACCCATCCCGGTTAGGTTAGGTTAGGTTAGGTTAGGTTGATCTAACCTAACCCATCCCGGTTAGGTTACTCGCGGTTAGGTTGATCTAACCTAACCCATCCCGGTTAGGTTAGGTTAGGTTAGGTTAGGTTGATCTAACCTAACCCATCCCGGTTAGGTTACTCGCGGTTAGGTTGATCTAACCTAACCCATCCCGGTTAGGTTAGGTTAGGTTAGGTTGATCTAACCTAACCCATCCCGGTTAGGTTACTCGCGGTTAGGTTGATCTAACCTAACCCATCCCGGTTAGGTTAGGTTAGGTTAGGTTAGGTTGATCTAACCTAACCCATCCCGGTTAGGTTAGGTTAGGTTAGGTTGATCTAACCTAACCCATCCCGGTTAGGTTACTCGCGGTTAGGTTGATCTAACCTAACCCATCCCGGTTAGGTTAGGTTAGGTTAGGTTGATCTAACCTAACCCATCCCGGTTAGGTTAGGTTAGGTTAGGTTAGGTTGATCTAACCTAACCCATCCCGGTTAGGTTAGGTTAGGTTAGGTTAGGTTGATCTAACCTAACCCATCCCGGTTAGGTTACTCGCGGTTAGGTTGATCTAACCTAACCCATCCCGGTTAGGTTAGGTTAGGTTAGGTTTTTTTTTTTTTTTTTTTTTTTTTTTTGTGTAAGTGTTTTGCAACTGTGTATTTTAAACTGTACTTAGTTTTTCCAGACTGAGATATTTTGGGACTTATAATTTGTAATATTCCCGCGAAAGGATACGGGATTTGGCGAAAGAGGCAACTTCTCTTGCGTGACAAGAGCCATAACGAATTTTGGGGAAGAAGAATTTTACAAGTCGAGAAAAGACAGAGAATGTGGATAGTTATATTGGGGAAAATTTTTGTAGATGGAGCAAAAAGAAATCAGAGTGAATTTGGGGAAAAGAATTAAAGTTTTTTGGGACAAATGAAACGTTCTTTGAGGATTTACGTTCCGTAGTCAGTCTGGTCTTGCAGACGTGCCATCATAGCTTTGATGCGTGGGCACTGTCGAGAGTTTGTTGCATTGTGGTTTACGTCGCCTTTGGTGCACATCTTGGCGTTGTATTTGGCGCAATTGTAACATTGACGCTTGGATGCGTCGCTTTTGTGGGGGCACTCTGTAATCTGGTGTCCTTCACTGGCGCAGTGTGCGCAAGGCTTTTTCTCCGCTGTGCATTTGGACTTGGTGTGTCCGTATTGCAAGCAGATGTGACACTGCACAAAACGGGAGAAGTCTTCTACGTGGACCCGGCTGTGGTCCACGTTGAGTTTACCAAGTGCGAGGATGGTTTTTCGCATCTCGGGGGTAACCTCGATGACCGCGTTGTACAGCGTGGTATTTCTATTGGAAGTTAGGAAACACAGCCGTGTGACATCAATGTCGTTTTGGCACTGGAGGACTTCGATAAGTTCTTCACGGGTGACGTCTTTCGAGATCCCTTTAAGGATCAGGAGAGGGGGGCGACGTTTGGCGGGCTCGGCAGTGAAGCCTTTAGCTGCCTGGGTACGGGTGATCGTCTCATCACATTGTTCGGGGCGTTCAAACTCGATGCGTACCTTTCCATTTGAGATGGGCTGAATTTTGATAGGGGCATATTTTTGTTTGCGGAATGAGATGACTTTTTTCCACTCGCTGACCACTTCAGCTGGTTTTTTGGAAACATCATTGGCCGTTACTATGATGGCCGGCTTGGTTTTGGGGGCAGGTGTGAGAGATTTAGCCGCCGTGGCGGCATAGGATAAGGGGGCGACAGCGGGGGCGATAGTAGCGGGAAGAGAAGAGGTCTTGATTTCCTCCCTAAGAGCGGCAATCTCGCTCCGCACAATGTCACGCACCTCATCCCTGAGGTTGTCTGTGGCGCTTTTAGTCTCTATAATAGACTGATGGAGAGAGTTCTCCCTAGACTCATTAATAAATTGGTCTTTTAATTCTCCGACTAAATACTCTAGCGCGTAGGACAGTGTATCGGTACATTGGTAGATACATGATTTGTTCTCTTTGGTGAGGCTTTTGCCAGCACCTAAACAATCTTTGATCGTATTAAGGACGGTTTTGGTAACTTTGTAGTAGTCATTGAAAGTTACAATGTCCTGAACACTTACAGAAAGTTGAATGGGGGGTTCCTTTTGTGCCATATTAGAGGATGGCTTGAACGCCGTACATAAAAGGCACTAAAAGGCAGGAGACTATTAACACTAAAAACTATTCTAAGACTAACAACTAGTGGGTACAGTTTACAACTGTAAGGACGATAAACAAAACTTAAAAGTACAGAATTAATGACTAAATTACGAAATTACAACTAATTACAGCTATTTACAGCTGTAATTTATGCTAAAACAACTTAAAAATAATTAGGATCAATATAGGAAAAATTTTTACAAAAGTGATTTTTAAGGGTTGATTATGGGGTGGTTGAAGGGTTAAGGGGGATGAAATTTATGGAAAACTTATTTTTAAGACAGGGCCAATGTAATGCAAAAAGAATTTTGAAAATCGGGTGAAAAATGAGAAAGTTGAAAATTTTTTGTAATTACGCAAGTATGGAAAAAGTCCACCTAAGGTCCGGAAATTTTTGTATGGAGAAACGAAAGATGAAATTTCAAAGTGAAGTAGAGGGATGGTTATTGAAGTTAGGGGATGGAAATTTTGCACAAAGACGGGGTTGGGTGGGACTTAAATTACCAAGAAACAATAATTGAGAAAACTGGAAAATTGAAATTTTGGGGAATTAAAAACTGTTGGGAAATTTAGTATGGAGAATGATGTGTGAAATTTTCTAAGTCCGAAAACTTAAAAAATTCACTAAAAATAGAGTTTTCGAAAAAGGACCCCCCAACTTTCGGTGGGGGGTAGGGGCTAATTAGAAGTATATTCGATGCGAGTTTGAGCAACGTGGGGTCCCTCTGAATGATTCGAAAATCGGTTGGTTAGGTTAGGTTGATCTAACCTAACCCATCCCGGTTAGGTTACTCGCGGTTAGGTTGATCTAACCTAACCCATCCCGGTTAGGTTAGGTTAGGTTAGGTTAGGTTGATCTAACCTAACCCATCCCGGTTAGGTTACTCGCGGTTAGGTTGATCTAACCTAACCCATCCCGGTTAGGTTAGGTTAGGTTAGGTTAGGTTGATCTAACCTAACCCATCCCGGTTAGGTTAGGTTAGGTTAGGTTGATCTAACCTAACCCATCCCGGTTAGGTTACTCGCGGTTAGGTTGATCTAACCTAACCCATCCCGGTTAGGTTAGGTTAGGTTAGGTTGATCTAACCTAACCCATCCCGGTTAGGTTACTCGCGGTTAGGTTGATCTAACCTAACCCATCCCGGTTAGGTTAGGTTAGGTTAGGTTAGGTTGATCTAACCTAACCCATCCCGGTTAGGTTACTCGCGGTTAGGTTGATCTAACCTAACCCATCCCGGTTAGGTTAGGTTAGGTTAGGTTAGGTTGATCTAACCTAACCCATCCCGGTTAGGTTACTCGCGGTTAGGTTGATCTAACCTAACCCATCCCGGTTAGGTTAGGTTAGGTTAGGTTGATCTAACCTAACCCATCCCGGTTAGGTTACTCGCGGTTAGGTTGATCTAACCTAACCCATCCCGGTTAGGTTAGGTTAGGTTAGGTTAGGTTGATCTAACCTAACCCATCCCGGTTAGGTTAGGTTAGGTTAGGTTGATCTAACCTAACCCATCCCGGTTAGGTTACTCGCGGTTAGGTTGATCTAACCTAACCCATCCCGGTTAGGTTAGGTTAGGTTAGGTTGATCTAACCTAACCCATCCCGGTTAGGTTACTCGCGGTTAGGTTGATCTAACCTAACCCATCCCGGTTAGGTTAGGTTAGGTTAGGTTAGGTTGATCTAACCTAACCCATCCCGGTTAGGTTACTCGCGGTTAGGTTGATCTAACCTAACCCATCCCGGTTAGGTTAGGTTAGGTTAGGTTGATCTAACCTAACCCATCCCGGTTAGGTTACTCGCGGTTAGGTTGATCTAACCTAACCCATCCCGGTTAGGTTAGGTTAGGTTAGGTTAGGTTGATCTAACCTAACCCATCCCGGTTAGGTTAGGTTAGGTTAGGTTGATCTAACCTAACCCATCCCGGTTAGGTTACTCGCGGTTAGGTTGATCTAACCTAACCCATCCCGGTTAGGTTAGGTTAGGTTAGGTTGATCTAACCTAACCCATCCCGGTTAGGTTAGGTTAGGTTAGGTTAGGTTGATCTAACCTAACCCATCCCGGTTAGGTTAGGTTAGGTTAGGTTAGGTTGATCTAACCTAACCCATCCCGGTTAGGTTACTCGCGGTTAGGTTGATCTAACCTAACCCATCCCGGTTAGGTTAGGTTAGGTTAGGTTGATCTAACCTAACCCATCCCGGTTAGGTTACTCGCGGTTAGGTTGATCTAACCTAACCCATCCCGGTTAGGTTAGGTTAGGTTAGGTTAGGTTGATCTAACCTAACCCATCCCGGTTAGGTTAGGTTAGGTTAGGTTGATCTAACCTAACCCATCCCGGTTAGGTTACTCGCGGTTAGGTTGATCTAACCTAACCCATCCCGGTTAGGTTAGGTTAGGTTAGGTTTTTTTTTTTTTTTTTTTTTTTTTTTTGTGTAAGTGTTTTGCAACTGTGTATTTTAAACTGTACTTAGTTTTTCCAGACTGAGATATTTTGGGACTTATAATTTGTAATATTCCCGCGAAAGGATACGGGATTTGGCGAAAGAGGCAACTTCTCTTGCGTGACAAGAGCCATAACGAATTTTGGGGAAGAAGAATTTTACAAGTCGAGAAAAGACAGAGAATGTGGATAGTTATATTGGGGAAAATTTTTGTAGATGGAGCAAAAAGAAATCAGAGTGAATTTGGGGAAAAGAATTAAAGTTTTTTGGGACAAATGAAACGTTCTTTGAGGATTTACGTTCCGTAGTCAGTCTGGTCTTGCAGACGTGCCATCATAGCTTTGATGCGTGGGCACTGTCGAGAGTTTGTTGCATTGTGGTTTACGTCGCCTTTGGTGCACATCTTGGCGTTGTATTTGGCGCAATTGTAACATTGACGCTTGGATGCGTCGCTTTTGTGGGGGCACTCTGTAATCTGGTGTCCTTCACTGGCGCAGTGTGCGCAAGGCTTTTTCTCCGCTGTGCATTTGGACTTGGTGTGTCCGTATTGCAAGCAGATGTGACACTGCACAAAACGGGAGAAGTCTTCTACGTGGACCCGGCTGTGGTCCACGTTGAGTTTACCAAGTGCGAGGATGGTTTTTCGCATCTCGGGGGTAACCTCGATGACCGCGTTGTACAGCGTGGTATTTCTATTGGAAGTTAGGAAACACAGCCGTGTGACATCAATGTCGTTTTGGCACTGGAGGACTTCGATAAGTTCTTCACGGGTGACGTCTTTCGAGATCCCTTTAAGGATCAGGAGAGGGGGGCGACGTTTGGCGGGCTCGGCAGTGAAGCCTTTAGCTGCCTGGGTACGGGTGATCGTCTCATCACATTGTTCGGGGCGTTCAAACTCGATGCGTACCTTTCCATTTGAGATGGGCTGAATTTTGATAGGGGCATATTTTTGTTTGCGGAATGAGATGACTTTTTTCCACTCGCTGACCACTTCAGCTGGTTTTTTGGAAACATCATTGGCCGTTACTATGATGGCCGGCTTGGTTTTGGGGGCAGGTGTGAGAGATTTAGCCGCCGTGGCGGCATAGGATAAGGGGGCGACAGCGGGGGCGATAGTAGCGGGAAGAGAAGAGGTCTTGATTTCCTCCCTAAGAGCGGCAATCTCGCTCCGCACAATGTCACGCACCTCATCCCTGAGGTTGTCTGTGGCGCTTTTAGTCTCTATAATAGACTGATGGAGAGAGTTCTCCCTAGACTCATTAATAAATTGGTCTTTTAATTCTCCGACTAAATACTCTAGCGCGTAGGACAGTGTATCGGTACATTGGTAGATACATGATTTGTTCTCTTTGGTGAGGCTTTTGCCAGCACCTAAACAATCTTTGATCGTATTAAGGACGGTTTTGGTAACTTTGTAGTAGTCATTGAAAGTTACAATGTCCTGAACACTTACAGAAAGTTGAATGGGGGGTTCCTTTTGTGCCATATTAGAGGATGGCTTGAACGCCGTACATAAAAGGCACTAAAAGGCAGGAGACTATTAACACTAAAAACTATTCTAAGACTAACAACTAGTGGGTACAGTTTACAACTGTAAGGACGATAAACAAAACTTAAAAGTACAGAATTAATGACTAAATTACGAAATTACAACTAATTACAGCTATTTACAGCTGTAATTTATGCTAAAACAACTTAAAAATAATTAGGATCAATATAGGAAAAATTTTTACAAAAGTGATTTTTAAGGGTTGATTATGGGGTGGTTGAAGGGTTAAGGGGGATGAAATTTATGGAAAACTTATTTTTAAGACAGGGCCAATGTAATGCAAAAAGAATTTTGAAAATCGGGTGAAAAATGAGAAAGTTGAAAATTTTTTGTAATTACGCAAGTATGGAAAAAGTCCACCTAAGGTCCGGAAATTTTTGTATGGAGAAACGAAAGATGAAATTTCAAAGTGAAGTAGAGGGATGGTTATTGAAGTTAGGGGATGGAAATTTTGCACAAAGACGGGGTTGGGTGGGACTTAAATTACCAAGAAACAATAATTGAGAAAACTGGAAAATTGAAATTTTGGGGAATTAAAAACTGTTGGGAAATTTAGTATGGAGAATGATGTGTGAAATTTTCTAAGTCCGAAAACTTAAAAAATTCACTAAAAATAGAGTTTTCGAAAAAGGACCCCCCAACTTTCGGTGGGGGGTAGGGGCTAATTAGAAGTATATTCGATGCGAGTTTGAGCAACGTGGGGTCCCTCTGAATGATTCGAAAATCGGTTGGTTAGGTTAGGTTGATCTAACCTAACCCATCCCGGTTAGGTTACTCGCGGTTAGGTTGATCTAACCTAACCCATCCCGGTTAGGTTAGGTTAGGTTAGGTTAGGTTGATCTAACCTAACCCATCCCGGTTAGGTTACTCGCGGTTAGGTTGATCTAACCTAACCCATCCCGGTTAGGTTAGGTTAGGTTAGGTTAGGTTGATCTAACCTAACCCATCCCGGTTAGGTTAGGTTAGGTTAGGTTGATCTAACCTAACCCATCCCGGTTAGGTTACTCGCGGTTAGGTTGATCTAACCTAACCCATCCCGGTTAGGTTAGGTTAGGTTAGGTTGATCTAACCTAACCCATCCCGGTTAGGTTACTCGCGGTTAGGTTGATCTAACCTAACCCATCCCGGTTAGGTTAGGTTAGGTTAGGTTAGGTTGATCTAACCTAACCCATCCCGGTTAGGTTACTCGCGGTTAGGTTGATCTAACCTAACCCATCCCGGTTAGGTTAGGTTAGGTTAGGTTAGGTTGATCTAACCTAACCCATCCCGGTTAGGTTACTCGCGGTTAGGTTGATCTAACCTAACCCATCCCGGTTAGGTTAGGTTAGGTTAGGTTGATCTAACCTAACCCATCCCGGTTAGGTTACTCGCGGTTAGGTTGATCTAACCTAACCCATCCCGGTTAGGTTAGGTTAGGTTAGGTTAGGTTGATCTAACCTAACCCATCCCGGTTAGGTTAGGTTAGGTTAGGTTGATCTAACCTAACCCATCCCGGTTAGGTTACTCGCGGTTAGGTTGATCTAACCTAACCCATCCCGGTTAGGTTAGGTTAGGTTAGGTTGATCTAACCTAACCCATCCCGGTTAGGTTACTCGCGGTTAGGTTGATCTAACCTAACCCATCCCGGTTAGGTTAGGTTAGGTTAGGTTAGGTTGATCTAACCTAACCCATCCCGGTTAGGTTACTCGCGGTTAGGTTGATCTAACCTAACCCATCCCGGTTAGGTTAGGTTAGGTTAGGTTGATCTAACCTAACCCATCCCGGTTAGGTTACTCGCGGTTAGGTTGATCTAACCTAACCCATCCCGGTTAGGTTAGGTTAGGTTAGGTTAGGTTGATCTAACCTAACCCATCCCGGTTAGGTTAGGTTAGGTTAGGTTGATCTAACCTAACCCATCCCGGTTAGGTTACTCGCGGTTAGGTTGATCTAACCTAACCCATCCCGGTTAGGTTAGGTTAGGTTAGGTTGATCTAACCTAACCCATCCCGGTTAGGTTAGGTTAGGTTAGGTTAGGTTGATCTAACCTAACCCATCCCGGTTAGGTTAGGTTAGGTTAGGTTAGGTTGATCTAACCTAACCCATCCCGGTTAGGTTACTCGCGGTTAGGTTGATCTAACCTAACCCATCCCGGTTAGGTTAGGTTAGGTTAGGTTGATCTAACCTAACCCATCCCGGTTAGGTTACTCGCGGTTAGGTTGATCTAACCTAACCCATCCCGGTTAGGTTAGGTTAGGTTAGGTTAGGTTGATCTAACCTAACCCATCCCGGTTAGGTTAGGTTAGGTTAGGTTGATCTAACCTAACCCATCCCGGTTAGGTTACTCGCGGTTAGGTTGATCTAACCTAACCCATCCCGGTTAGGTTAGGTTAGGTTAGGTTGATCTAACCTAACCCATCCCGGTTAGGTTACTCGCGGTTAGGTTGATCTAACCTAACCCATCCCGGTTAGGTTAGGTTAGGTTAGGTTAGGTTGATCTAACCTAACCCATCCCGGTTAGGTTACTCGCGGTTAGGTTGATCTAACCTAACCCATCCCGGTTAGGTTAGGTTAGGTTAGGTTGATCTAACCTAACCCATCCCGGTTAGGTTACTCGCGGTTAGGTTGATCTAACCTAACCCATCCCGGTTAGGTTAGGTTAGGTTAGGTTAGGTTGATCTAACCTAACCCATCCCGGTTAGGTTAGGTTAGGTTAGGTTGATCTAACCTAACCCATCCCGGTTAGGTTACTCGCGGTTAGGTTGATCTAACCTAACCCATCCCGGTTAGGTTAGGTTAGGTTAGGTTTTTTTTTTTTTTTTTTTTTTTTTTTTGTGTAAGTGTTTTGCAACTGTGTATTTTAAACTGTACTTAGTTTTTCCAGACTGAGATATTTTGGGACTTATAATTTGTAATATTCCCGCGAAAGGATACGGGATTTGGCGAAAGAGGCAACTTCTCTTGCGTGACAAGAGCCATAACGAATTTTGGGGAAGAAGAATTTTACAAGTCGAGAAAAGACAGAGAATGTGGATAGTTATATTGGGGAAAATTTTTGTAGATGGAGCAAAAAGAAATCAGAGTGAATTTGGGGAAAAGAATTAAAGTTTTTTGGGACAAATGAAACGTTCTTTGAGGATTTACGTTCCGTAGTCAGTCTGGTCTTGCAGACGTGCCATCATAGCTTTGATGCGTGGGCACTGTCGAGAGTTTGTTGCATTGTGGTTTACGTCGCCTTTGGTGCACATCTTGGCGTTGTATTTGGCGCAATTGTAACATTGACGCTTGGATGCGTCGCTTTTGTGGGGGCACTCTGTAATCTGGTGTCCTTCACTGGCGCAGTGTGCGCAAGGCTTTTTCTCCGCTGTGCATTTGGACTTGGTGTGTCCGTATTGCAAGCAGATGTGACACTGCACAAAACGGGAGAAGTCTTCTACGTGGACCCGGCTGTGGTCCACGTTGAGTTTACCAAGTGCGAGGATGGTTTTTCGCATCTCGGGGGTAACCTCGATGACCGCGTTGTACAGCGTGGTATTTCTATTGGAAGTTAGGAAACACAGCCGTGTGACATCAATGTCGTTTTGGCACTGGAGGACTTCGATAAGTTCTTCACGGGTGACGTCTTTCGAGATCCCTTTAAGGATCAGGAGAGGGGGGCGACGTTTGGCGGGCTCGGCAGTGAAGCCTTTAGCTGCCTGGGTACGGGTGATCGTCTCATCACATTGTTCGGGGCGTTCAAACTCGATGCGTACCTTTCCATTTGAGATGGGCTGAATTTTGATAGGGGCATATTTTTGTTTGCGGAATGAGATGACTTTTTTCCACTCGCTGACCACTTCAGCTGGTTTTTTGGAAACATCATTGGCCGTTACTATGATGGCCGGCTTGGTTTTGGGGGCAGGTGTGAGAGATTTAGCCGCCGTGGCGGCATAGGATAAGGGGGCGACAGCGGGGGCGATAGTAGCGGGAAGAGAAGAGGTCTTGATTTCCTCCCTAAGAGCGGCAATCTCGCTCCGCACAATGTCACGCACCTCATCCCTGAGGTTGTCTGTGGCGCTTTTAGTCTCTATAATAGACTGATGGAGAGAGTTCTCCCTAGACTCATTAATAAATTGGTCTTTTAATTCTCCGACTAAATACTCTAGCGCGTAGGACAGTGTATCGGTACATTGGTAGATACATGATTTGTTCTCTTTGGTGAGGCTTTTGCCAGCACCTAAACAATCTTTGATCGTATTAAGGACGGTTTTGGTAACTTTGTAGTAGTCATTGAAAGTTACAATGTCCTGAACACTTACAGAAAGTTGAATGGGGGGTTCCTTTTGTGCCATATTAGAGGATGGCTTGAACGCCGTACATAAAAGGCACTAAAAGGCAGGAGACTATTAACACTAAAAACTATTCTAAGACTAACAACTAGTGGGTACAGTTTACAACTGTAAGGACGATAAACAAAACTTAAAAGTACAGAATTAATGACTAAATTACGAAATTACAACTAATTACAGCTATTTACAGCTGTAATTTATGCTAAAACAACTTAAAAATAATTAGGATCAATATAGGAAAAATTTTTACAAAAGTGATTTTTAAGGGTTGATTATGGGGTGGTTGAAGGGTTAAGGGGGATGAAATTTATGGAAAACTTATTTTTAAGACAGGGCCAATGTAATGCAAAAAGAATTTTGAAAATCGGGTGAAAAATGAGAAAGTTGAAAATTTTTTGTAATTACGCAAGTATGGAAAAAGTCCACCTAAGGTCCGGAAATTTTTGTATGGAGAAACGAAAGATGAAATTTCAAAGTGAAGTAGAGGGATGGTTATTGAAGTTAGGGGATGGAAATTTTGCACAAAGACGGGGTTGGGTGGGACTTAAATTACCAAGAAACAATAATTGAGAAAACTGGAAAATTGAAATTTTGGGGAATTAAAAACTGTTGGGAAATTTAGTATGGAGAATGATGTGTGAAATTTTCTAAGTCCGAAAACTTAAAAAATTCACTAAAAATAGAGTTTTCGAAAAAGGACCCCCCAACTTTCGGTGGGGGGTAGGGGCTAATTAGAAGTATATTCGATGCGAGTTTGAGCAACGTGGGGTCCCTCTGAATGATTCGAAAATCGGTTGGTTAGGTTAGGTTGATCTAACCTAACCCATCCCGGTTAGGTTACTCGCGGTTAGGTTGATCTAACCTAACCCATCCCGGTTAGGTTAGGTTAGGTTAGGTTAGGTTGATCTAACCTAACCCATCCCGGTTAGGTTACTCGCGGTTAGGTTGATCTAACCTAACCCATCCCGGTTAGGTTAGGTTAGGTTAGGTTAGGTTGATCTAACCTAACCCATCCCGGTTAGGTTAGGTTAGGTTAGGTTGATCTAACCTAACCCATCCCGGTTAGGTTACTCGCGGTTAGGTTGATCTAACCTAACCCATCCCGGTTAGGTTAGGTTAGGTTAGGTTGATCTAACCTAACCCATCCCGGTTAGGTTACTCGCGGTTAGGTTGATCTAACCTAACCCATCCCGGTTAGGTTAGGTTAGGTTAGGTTAGGTTGATCTAACCTAACCCATCCCGGTTAGGTTACTCGCGGTTAGGTTGATCTAACCTAACCCATCCCGGTTAGGTTAGGTTAGGTTAGGTTAGGTTGATCTAACCTAACCCATCCCGGTTAGGTTACTCGCGGTTAGGTTGATCTAACCTAACCCATCCCGGTTAGGTTAGGTTAGGTTAGGTTGATCTAACCTAACCCATCCCGGTTAGGTTACTCGCGGTTAGGTTGATCTAACCTAACCCATCCCGGTTAGGTTAGGTTAGGTTAGGTTAGGTTGATCTAACCTAACCCATCCCGGTTAGGTTAGGTTAGGTTAGGTTGATCTAACCTAACCCATCCCGGTTAGGTTACTCGCGGTTAGGTTGATCTAACCTAACCCATCCCGGTTAGGTTAGGTTAGGTTAGGTTGATCTAACCTAACCCATCCCGGTTAGGTTACTCGCGGTTAGGTTGATCTAACCTAACCCATCCCGGTTAGGTTAGGTTAGGTTAGGTTAGGTTGATCTAACCTAACCCATCCCGGTTAGGTTACTCGCGGTTAGGTTGATCTAACCTAACCCATCCCGGTTAGGTTAGGTTAGGTTAGGTTGATCTAACCTAACCCATCCCGGTTAGGTTACTCGCGGTTAGGTTGATCTAACCTAACCCATCCCGGTTAGGTTAGGTTAGGTTAGGTTAGGTTGATCTAACCTAACCCATCCCGGTTAGGTTAGGTTAGGTTAGGTTGATCTAACCTAACCCATCCCGGTTAGGTTACTCGCGGTTAGGTTGATCTAACCTAACCCATCCCGGTTAGGTTAGGTTAGGTTAGGTTGATCTAACCTAACCCATCCCGGTTAGGTTAGGTTAGGTTAGGTTAGGTTGATCTAACCTAACCCATCCCGGTTAGGTTAGGTTAGGTTAGGTTAGGTTGATCTAACCTAACCCATCCCGGTTAGGTTAGGTTAGGTTAGGTTAGGTTGATCTAACCTAACCCATCCCGGTTAGGTTACTCGCGGTTAGGTTGATCTAACCTAACCCATCCCGGTTAGGTTAGGTTAGGTTAGGTTGATCTAACCTAACCCATCCCGGTTAGGTTACTCGCGGTTAGGTTGATCTAACCTAACCCATCCCGGTTAGGTTAGGTTAGGTTAGGTTAGGTTGATCTAACCTAACCCATCCCGGTTAGGTTAGGTTAGGTTAGGTTGATCTAACCTAACCCATCCCGGTTAGGTTACTCGCGGTTAGGTTGATCTAACCTAACCCATCCCGGTTAGGTTAGGTTAGGTTAGGTTGATCTAACCTAACCCATCCCGGTTAGGTTACTCGCGGTTAGGTTGATCTAACCTAACCCATCCCGGTTAGGTTAGGTTAGGTTAGGTTAGGTTGATCTAACCTAACCCATCCCGGTTAGGTTACTCGCGGTTAGGTTGATCTAACCTAACCCATCCCGGTTAGGTTAGGTTAGGTTAGGTTGATCTAACCTAACCCATCCCGGTTAGGTTACTCGCGGTTAGGTTGATCTAACCTAACCCATCCCGGTTAGGTTAGGTTAGGTTAGGTTAGGTTGATCTAACCTAACCCATCCCGGTTAGGTTAGGTTAGGTTAGGTTGATCTAACCTAACCCATCCCGGTTAGGTTACTCGCGGTTAGGTTGATCTAACCTAACCCATCCCGGTTAGGTTAGGTTAGGTTAGGTTGATCTAACCTAACCCATCCCGGTTAGGTTAGGTTAGGTTAGGTTAGGTTGATCTAACCTAACCCATCCCGGTTAGGTTAGGTTAGGTTAGGTTAGGTTGATCTAACCTAACCCATCCCGGTTAGGTTACTCGCGGTTAGGTTGATCTAACCTAACCCATCCCGGTTAGGTTAGGTTAGGTTAGGTTTTTTTTTTTTTTTTTTTTTTTTTTTTGTGTAAGTGTTTTGCAACTGTGTATTTTAAACTGTACTTAGTTTTTCCAGACTGAGATATTTTGGGACTTATAATTTGTAATATTCCCGCGAAAGGATACGGGATTTGGCGAAAGAGGCAACTTCTCTTGCGTGACAAGAGCCATAACGAATTTTGGGGAAGAAGAATTTTACAAGTCGAGAAAAGACAGAGAATGTGGATAGTTATATTGGGGAAAATTTTTGTAGATGGAGCAAAAAGAAATCAGAGTGAATTTGGGGAAAAGAATTAAAGTTTTTTGGGACAAATGAAACGTTCTTTGAGGATTTACGTTCCGTAGTCAGTCTGGTCTTGCAGACGTGCCATCATAGCTTTGATGCGTGGGCACTGTCGAGAGTTTGTTGCATTGTGGTTTACGTCGCCTTTGGTGCACATCTTGGCGTTGTATTTGGCGCAATTGTAACATTGACGCTTGGATGCGTCGCTTTTGTGGGGGCACTCTGTAATCTGGTGTCCTTCACTGGCGCAGTGTGCGCAAGGCTTTTTCTCCGCTGTGCATTTGGACTTGGTGTGTCCGTATTGCAAGCAGATGTGACACTGCACAAAACGGGAGAAGTCTTCTACGTGGACCCGGCTGTGGTCCACGTTGAGTTTACCAAGTGCGAGGATGGTTTTTCGCATCTCGGGGGTAACCTCGATGACCGCGTTGTACAGCGTGGTATTTCTATTGGAAGTTAGGAAACACAGCCGTGTGACATCAATGTCGTTTTGGCACTGGAGGACTTCGATAAGTTCTTCACGGGTGACGTCTTTCGAGATCCCTTTAAGGATCAGGAGAGGGGGGCGACGTTTGGCGGGCTCGGCAGTGAAGCCTTTAGCTGCCTGGGTACGGGTGATCGTCTCATCACATTGTTCGGGGCGTTCAAACTCGATGCGTACCTTTCCATTTGAGATGGGCTGAATTTTGATAGGGGCATATTTTTGTTTGCGGAATGAGATGACTTTTTTCCACTCGCTGACCACTTCAGCTGGTTTTTTGGAAACATCATTGGCCGTTACTATGATGGCCGGCTTGGTTTTGGGGGCAGGTGTGAGAGATTTAGCCGCCGTGGCGGCATAGGATAAGGGGGCGACAGCGGGGGCGATAGTAGCGGGAAGAGAAGAGGTCTTGATTTCCTCCCTAAGAGCGGCAATCTCGCTCCGCACAATGTCACGCACCTCATCCCTGAGGTTGTCTGTGGCGCTTTTAGTCTCTATAATAGACTGATGGAGAGAGTTCTCCCTAGACTCATTAATAAATTGGTCTTTTAATTCTCCGACTAAATACTCTAGCGCGTAGGACAGTGTATCGGTACATTGGTAGATACATGATTTGTTCTCTTTGGTGAGGCTTTTGCCAGCACCTAAACAATCTTTGATCGTATTAAGGACGGTTTTGGTAACTTTGTAGTAGTCATTGAAAGTTACAATGTCCTGAACACTTACAGAAAGTTGAATGGGGGGTTCCTTTTGTGCCATATTAGAGGATGGCTTGAACGCCGTACATAAAAGGCACTAAAAGGCAGGAGACTATTAACACTAAAAACTATTCTAAGACTAACAACTAGTGGGTACAGTTTACAACTGTAAGGACGATAAACAAAACTTAAAAGTACAGAATTAATGACTAAATTACGAAATTACAACTAATTACAGCTATTTACAGCTGTAATTTATGCTAAAACAACTTAAAAATAATTAGGATCAATATAGGAAAAATTTTTACAAAAGTGATTTTTAAGGGTTGATTATGGGGTGGTTGAAGGGTTAAGGGGGATGAAATTTATGGAAAACTTATTTTTAAGACAGGGCCAATGTAATGCAAAAAGAATTTTGAAAATCGGGTGAAAAATGAGAAAGTTGAAAATTTTTTGTAATTACGCAAGTATGGAAAAAGTCCACCTAAGGTCCGGAAATTTTTGTATGGAGAAACGAAAGATGAAATTTCAAAGTGAAGTAGAGGGATGGTTATTGAAGTTAGGGGATGGAAATTTTGCACAAAGACGGGGTTGGGTGGGACTTAAATTACCAAGAAACAATAATTGAGAAAACTGGAAAATTGAAATTTTGGGGAATTAAAAACTGTTGGGAAATTTAGTATGGAGAATGATGTGTGAAATTTTCTAAGTCCGAAAACTTAAAAAATTCACTAAAAATAGAGTTTTCGAAAAAGGACCCCCCAACTTTCGGTGGGGGGTAGGGGCTAATTAGAAGTATATTCGATGCGAGTTTGAGCAACGTGGGGTCCCTCTGAATGATTCGAAAATCGGTTGGTTAGGTTAGGTTGATCTAACCTAACCCATCCCGGTTAGGTTACTCGCGGTTAGGTTGATCTAACCTAACCCATCCCGGTTAGGTTAGGTTAGGTTAGGTTAGGTTGATCTAACCTAACCCATCCCGGTTAGGTTACTCGCGGTTAGGTTGATCTAACCTAACCCATCCCGGTTAGGTTAGGTTAGGTTAGGTTAGGTTGATCTAACCTAACCCATCCCGGTTAGGTTAGGTTAGGTTAGGTTGATCTAACCTAACCCATCCCGGTTAGGTTACTCGCGGTTAGGTTGATCTAACCTAACCCATCCCGGTTAGGTTAGGTTAGGTTAGGTTGATCTAACCTAACCCATCCCGGTTAGGTTACTCGCGGTTAGGTTGATCTAACCTAACCCATCCCGGTTAGGTTAGGTTAGGTTAGGTTAGGTTGATCTAACCTAACCCATCCCGGTTAGGTTACTCGCGGTTAGGTTGATCTAACCTAACCCATCCCGGTTAGGTTAGGTTAGGTTAGGTTAGGTTGATCTAACCTAACCCATCCCGGTTAGGTTACTCGCGGTTAGGTTGATCTAACCTAACCCATCCCGGTTAGGTTAGGTTAGGTTAGGTTGATCTAACCTAACCCATCCCGGTTAGGTTACTCGCGGTTAGGTTGATCTAACCTAACCCATCCCGGTTAGGTTAGGTTAGGTTAGGTTAGGTTGATCTAACCTAACCCATCCCGGTTAGGTTAGGTTAGGTTAGGTTGATCTAACCTAACCCATCCCGGTTAGGTTACTCGCGGTTAGGTTGATCTAACCTAACCCATCCCGGTTAGGTTAGGTTAGGTTAGGTTGATCTAACCTAACCCATCCCGGTTAGGTTACTCGCGGTTAGGTTGATCTAACCTAACCCATCCCGGTTAGGTTAGGTTAGGTTAGGTTAGGTTGATCTAACCTAACCCATCCCGGTTAGGTTACTCGCGGTTAGGTTGATCTAACCTAACCCATCCCGGTTAGGTTAGGTTAGGTTAGGTTGATCTAACCTAACCCATCCCGGTTAGGTTACTCGCGGTTAGGTTGATCTAACCTAACCCATCCCGGTTAGGTTAGGTTAGGTTAGGTTAGGTTGATCTAACCTAACCCATCCCGGTTAGGTTAGGTTAGGTTAGGTTGATCTAACCTAACCCATCCCGGTTAGGTTACTCGCGGTTAGGTTGATCTAACCTAACCCATCCCGGTTAGGTTAGGTTAGGTTAGGTTGATCTAACCTAACCCATCCCGGTTAGGTTAGGTTAGGTTAGGTTAGGTTGATCTAACCTAACCCATCCCGGTTAGGTTAGGTTAGGTTAGGTTAGGTTGATCTAACCTAACCCATCCCGGTTAGGTTACTCGCGGTTAGGTTGATCTAACCTAACCCATCCCGGTTAGGTTAGGTTAGGTTAGGTTGATCTAACCTAACCCATCCCGGTTAGGTTACTCGCGGTTAGGTTGATCTAACCTAACCCATCCCGGTTAGGTTAGGTTAGGTTAGGTTAGGTTGATCTAACCTAACCCATCCCGGTTAGGTTAGGTTAGGTTAGGTTGATCTAACCTAACCCATCCCGGTTAGGTTACTCGCGGTTAGGTTGATCTAACCTAACCCATCCCGGTTAGGTTAGGTTAGGTTAGGTTGATCTAACCTAACCCATCCCGGTTAGGTTACTCGCGGTTAGGTTGATCTAACCTAACCCATCCCGGTTAGGTTAGGTTAGGTTAGGTTAGGTTGATCTAACCTAACCCATCCCGGTTAGGTTACTCGCGGTTAGGTTGATCTAACCTAACCCATCCCGGTTAGGTTAGGTTAGGTTAGGTTGATCTAACCTAACCCATCCCGGTTAGGTTACTCGCGGTTAGGTTGATCTAACCTAACCCATCCCGGTTAGGTTAGGTTAGGTTAGGTTAGGTTGATCTAACCTAACCCATCCCGGTTAGGTTAGGTTAGGTTAGGTTGATCTAACCTAACCCATCCCGGTTAGGTTACTCGCGGTTAGGTTGATCTAACCTAACCCATCCCGGTTAGGTTAGGTTAGGTTAGGTTGATCTAACCTAACCCATCCCGGTTAGGTTACTCGCGGTTAGGTTGATCTAACCTAACCCATCCCGGTTAGGTTAGGTTTTTTTTTTTTTTTTTTAATTTTATCGGCTCAACCCCCTGATTTGTCAGTATCAAGGATTTTTCTTTCAAAGGGGTTTTGTTTGTCTTTATTTGTCCTATTCTCTGGCTTTTTACGCCGCATTCCACTTTTATTTCCTACTCGAAAATCTTATTCTCTATTTTATCTATTACAATTTTTACTACTCTACATTTCTATTTCTATTATACATTTTTAACTTATTATCTACACTTTCACAATTTATTACTTTTTACGGTGCCTGCTTGTGTTTACTCTATATAAACTTCTAAAGATTTTCTTACTCTACATTACATCTTTCAAATATACTACTATCTATGGTGCCTTTATACTTAAAAACTACGACAGACTGTTCTTATGCTACTTACTGGCTATTACATTTCCTTACTCTACCTTATTATTAGTCTCTATATTATTATTACTACTATCTTATGATTACTTTACAGCACTACTTTTTTACTATTAGGATTATCTATGCTAACACTGTTGCTTTACTAAATATAATGTTCAAATTATATTGTAGAGCAAATCTTAACTACTATTTCTTTTGTTTACTATATTACAAATTTTTAGGCAGTACTCAATAAAGTGCTCGTTGCTTACTAGAGTTGGGAAATTTTCTACCCTTATTGCCATTCTTAGTCTTGACTCTAAGTCCGTTCGTAGAGCCGCGTGAGCCGGACATTCCGACAGTAGGTGCACCACCGTTTCCTCACATCCATCATCACAGATGCACGATGGGCTCCCCCTACACTTGAACCGGTTCAAGTACTGGGCGAACCCACCGTGCCCCGTGAGGACCTGGGTGATTGGACCAGCTGGCCTCCACTTTCGTACTCGCTTGTGCGCCAGTGTAGCGTTCGGGAAGAAGAGCTTGGTGACTGAAGCCGTGTCGCCTGCGTCATATCGTTGACTCCACTTTACAAGAGTAGAGCTACGTATGGTCCGCTTAATATACGATACCGGAACCCGGTCGTATTCTGGCTTCCTTTTCGCCAGGGCCGCTTCCTTGGCCAGCTCGTCCGCGCGTTCGTTGCCAGGGAGGCCTGCATGCGCTTTCACCCAAAACAAGGAGACATCTTTGCCTTGGGTCAAAGCCCCCTGCAGATTCCTCCTCGTTTCCTCGGCAAGGGGATGGAGCGAGAGATGGTTTGCGACTGACTCCAGCGCTGCCCTCGAGTCGCTGTATATGCCATAACTCGCTTCCCTCCCCTTGAGAGCGTGCCCTGAGGCTCTACATAGAGCCAGGAGTTCTGCCTGGTAAACCGTGCAGTACGCGGACAGACAAAGTTTGAGGTTCTTGGTTTCGGCCTGGCTGTCCCACAGGGAGAGCGCAGCCCCAACCTTCCCCTCAATCTTGCTGCCGTCGGTGAATATTCGCACCGCTTGCCGGTTTTGGACGTCCAATGCGGCTTGGTCCTCCAGACAGATAAAGTCCCATGCTCTATGTAGCGCCGGGTGCGGAGTCGTTGCAAACTCTACCGCGCGCTCGGTCTCCCTGTCTCCCAGCTCAGCCGGGGGCGACCCTCTCTTCGCCTCATACAGGGCTGCTACCTCCTGTATTCGGAGGTCGAGAGGAAGTATCCCCGACAGAACTAGTGCCGAGTTCAGAGAGACCGTGCGGTAGGCCTTGCACAACTTCTGGGCAAAACCTCTTTGGACCGAGTCCAGCAACTTGCGCGCCCCGAGCTTTTGTGTTGCGGATGCCCACGCTGGCGACGCGTACATTATTATTGGCTCTATCGTGGCCACGTAGATCTGCCGTATGACTTCGGGGTGTAGGCCCCAATTTACCTTTGCTGCCCTTGAGATCTGTTTGTACAGATCTAGCGCCTTCCTACATTGGGTGTTTATGTGTTTATCAAAGGTCAGTTTCCGGTCTATAGTGAGGCCCAACACTTTGACTTCGCCTGACATCTGTATTTCGGTCCCGCCCATGGTTAGCTGCGGGTCATCGTATCGCAACTTTCGCGTCAGCACCATCGCGCTAGTTTTCTGTGGTGCGAATTTCAACTTGTTGCGATATCCCCATTGTCTTATTGCCTCCAAGGCGGGGTTCGCCTGCCTGGCGATATCAAGCCCTGTGTCACCATCGATCACCAGCACCACGTCGTCCGCAAAAGCTTGCGCATACACATCCCTCCTCTCCAACTCACGCAGCAAAGGGTCCAGCAAGAGATCCCACAGGATGGGTCCACCAATTGACCCTTGCACACATCCTTTGTTTGTGCTCCTCGTGCATTCCTCCCCTGCGTATCTGACCTTAACACTTCTGCCGTCAAGGTAACCATCGAGCAGCCTTCTGATGTTGACCGGACAGCCTTCGTCAGCCAGTCGGACCTTGATTGCCGGCCACCAGGCGCTATCGAAGGCCCCCTCTATATCCAGCGACACCAGAGTGACCAACCTTTTCAGGTTGATCTTACTTCTGATGTGGCGTAACAGGGTATAGAGGGCGTCCTCGGTACCCCTCTGGGGCATAAAACCAAACTGCCTCGGGCTGATCCGGGGCACCAGATGCCACTTCATCCTGGTCACCATCATTTTTTCCAGGATCTTGCCCAAGACTGGTAACAGTCCAATTGGCCTGTACGCCTTGGGCTTCGTGTAGTCTTCCTTGCCCGGTTTTCTTAGTACCACCACTGTGGCCTCCTTCCATATGTCCGGGAATGTGCCGATTTCGAGACACTTATTGTACAGGGCAAGGAATGCGTCCAGATCCTGGGAAATTGCACGACGACAGATATCCGCTGTAAATCCGTCCGCTCCTGGCGCCTTCTTGGCGTTGAATCCTGCCATTGCGGTCCGTAGTTCTAGCATGGTAAACGGCGGGTCATGGTGTTCATCATGACTCGGATCGTTTACCTGCTGTGCCGCCATTCTGGTCCGGCGATGGTCTTCGCTATCTTCTGTGGCGAGATCTTCAGGGTAGAAGGTTTTAGCGAGTAGGTACGCTGACTCTTTGGGGCTGAGGAATGCACCTTCGTCGGTTAGGGTCAAGTCTTCTTGTCTCCTGGTGGTTTTCCTTATCACTCTATAGATTCCATCCCATATACTCTCCCCATCCTGTTTTCGGCAGAACTCCTTCCAGCTGTTAATTTGGGCTTTCTTGGCTTCACACTCATAGTTTTCTTTCTGTTGCAGGTACTGAGTCACCACTTCGGTTCTGCGGTGCGCTGCCGCGTTCTTGATTCTTCTCCTGAATGTGATGACTTTTCTTTTCAGTTTTGCGAGCTCGCTATTCCACCATGGGACTCTGAGGACTTCTTTGTGGTTCTTCCTGGGCATGCTCTCGTCGCATGCCAGGGCAATAGCCTCCGTATATTTGTTGACTATATTGTTTAGGATGGATTTTTGCTCTGTTTGCTGGATTGTGACTGCATCGATGTTGTAGCTAGCCTTTAGTCTCGCCAGTGCTTCGTTAAATTTGTCCCATTCTGCCTTCTTTGTGTTGTAAAGTCTTGTTGTCCTCTCGACTTTAAGACCTTTACTTTTACGCAGTTTGATGTTAAAGGTGATAGCGTTATGGTCTGAGCTCGTCATTGACTGGTCTACCCTCCAGTCCTCGACATATTCCAGTAGTTCCGCTGTGCATGCGGTTATGTCGACTATACTGGTATACTCTCTACCACCTCTCACGGTGTCAAAGGTAGGAGTATTTCCTCTGTTCAGCACCTGCATTCCTGACTCTTCCAGGGTCCCGGACATGACTTCTCCCCTGTGGTCTTCTATGGTGCTTCCCCACCAGGTACTCTTCGCGTTGCAGTCTCCGCCGATCAGTAGATCGGTCTGGCCCAGTTCTTCTCGGATCTTGCGTAGGTGATCTAGGTATGGCTCTATAGGCTGGTCCGGCTCGAAGTAGAAGGACACGGCTGCGATTTCCCAGGCTCTGGTTCGGATCCTCACCACAACAATATTGTTGTTGGTGAGTTTCGGGCACAGGTGGACGTCAAGGTCGCTGTCAAAAACAACGACTGCCGCCTTCACTGTCCCATCTCCTATGCCTGCGCACTGGTAGACTCTCGCACCGCTGTAGTCCTTCATCCTCCTCGCCCCGCCCACATACGGCTCCTGGATCAACGCTAGAGCGATTTTGCGTTTACTCGCTTCTAACATCAGCTCTATTGTTGCTAGCTCCTTTCTTTGCAGGTTAGCTTGGGCCCACGCGTAACCTCTGGTGGGATTGCCTGCCCTGGAACGGTTAGGGACCACTTCAGCAATAGGCCACTTTGGCCCGTGCCAGTATCTCCCAGCGTTTACGTACTGGGCACTGCGTGCTGAAAGCATTGTGCTCTATTTGCTCAAACTTAGCATCCATGCAGTTACAGCACGTGGGTGCTGCTGCCGCTATCCAATCTGGACACTCTGTCTTCATGTGTAGTCCCCCACAGTGGCTACATTTAGGCGATTGTTGTTTGCAATATTTGCGACCGTGTCCGTAGGCTAGACACATTGAACACTGGATCAGTGGCGACTGGTCCTCCACTTCTACGTTCTGCATGTCTATCTGTGCTTTGCCTTTGGCCATCAGCCGGTTATACACCTGTGGGGAGACTTTGAGCACTATGTGGCCCGTCAGGGGATTGCGCGCTCTCCTCCTGAACTTAACTGATGCTCTCGCGTCTCGCGGATCTAGGCCATGAAAGACCTCCCCATTTTGGTTCCTGAGGGCGTTGACGATGTCATCGTCGGTGTTGTAGGACAACACGCCCTTAAGAACCACCATGGGGTCCTGGTTTTTCATATCCTCCACGTTGAGGTTTTCAGTTTTCTTAAGCCGTTCCTTAATTTTTTCCTTGTCTTCTTGTGTTCTGCATCCCAGCATTATTCTCTTGTTTTTGATCTTGCGGACCCTTTCTACTGCTACCCATCCCTCTTTGGCTTTGACTGCGGTTCGGACTTTGTGCATAACGTCGTCTCCGTTTTCATCCTCGTTCAATGAGGATACGACGATGGAGTGCAGGGTCGTGCTCTCCACTGCTCTTGGTCGAGTTAGTGTCTCCGCGTACGTCAGGGTGGGTTGGGCAATAGCTGCTTTACAATTTAGCACCGTCTCTTTCAATTTTTCGATCTCCCCGTTTGTTCTATCGATCTTCTCCCCTTGCTCCTTTAGGAGCTTAATCAGATCCGTTTGATCGTAGTTGGTCGGTGCTTGCTCGGTAGTGGTCTCCGTCTGTTGCGACTGTTGGGTTGTTGTAACAGCCTTCGTCTTCGTTGTTTTGAGACCTTTTATTTCCGCTATTTCCGCTTTTTCTGCTGCCTCCTCTTTGATCAGCTCGTACATCCTCTCCAGCGCACGGGTTATGCCAGCCTTAAGATCTGTCTTAAGATTGCGACTGTCATTTAGGTGACCTTTCGCTTTCCGAAGGCAGTTCCTGGCTTGGCTCACCCTGTCCACTGGGGAGGATGTATTCGCGTCTTGTCTGGGTGATAGGCTGGCTGCTGTTTCTGTCGTTAGCGGTTTTATCGGGCTAGCCGTCTTTGGTTCCGAGGTCGCGCGTGTGTGCGGGTGGGTTTTGGACGTACATGGCTTCGGGTCCAGCCTGTCCTCATACTCGCCCACGCTTTTCCTCACTCGGGATGTCACTGCCTGTCTGCGCAGAGAAGGTCCTGCCTTCTCTTTGTCTTCCGGTGAAGATGACAGTGTTATGGTGGTGTTCGCGGTCTTCTTTTGCGGCGAGTGCTTAATGACCATGGTGACGGATAACGGGGTTGGGCTACGTCAGGTGTAAGTAAAATACGTGAGTACACGTAATTCAATCTAGCCTAAGGTAAGTAAACTAACTCTAAGTGTCTTGGTCAAAAGACACAAGACACGCTCAATTTATCCTAAGTGTGTGTGTGTATGTGTGTGTGTGTGTGTGGGTGTGTATGTGTGTGCGAGTGTGTGCGTGTGTGTTTGTGTGTGTATGCTTGTGTTTGAGTGTTTGTGTATGTATGTATGTATGTATGTGTATGCTTGTGTGTAAATGTGTGTGTGTATGTGTGTGTGTGTGTGCGTGTGTGTGTTTGTGTGTGTAGCTTATTATTATTGTGTACCTAATTGTGTTTTCTGTTGCAGGTGTGCAGTGCCGTCAATTTGCAGTCCTGTCTTCCAGAGACGGGGGTCCTACGGTCAGGTGATCCGTATAAGATCGGGTAAGTACAACTATTACTACTTTATGTGTACAGGGGTAAAAGGCCTGTACACAGTCAACACACTACTAACAATATATATAAAGGAAGGAAGGAAAGGAGAGAAATAAAACAAGTTAATGAAAAAATTCCGGAACTCTACTTTTGCTCTATGTAGAGCTGTGGTTTTATGCCTAGTCAATGGCCGCTGTTGTGGTCCTTACTTTAGGGAAAACCGCAGCTCTCCTGGTCCGATAGTTCCCGAGTTATGTCAATCCCGGTTTTCCCGGGATTTGGTAAGTTCTGAAGGTATCTCCAGCGGTAGGGCTCGGTTAGCCCTTTGGTTGGAGCTGTCGCTCGATGTCCTAGGACTAATAGTGGCCGAGATATTCGCTGATGAAATTTTCCAATATGGCGTCCAAGATGGCCGCCGTAGATTTGGAATAGCCGTATCTCAGCCGCTATCAATCGCAGAGAAGCGGGGTTTTCTTTGGGGTGTTTGGCACGACGAGGAGCACCCGGTGAACTACTTTGCAGAGCCAAAATTTTTGACTCTACATAGAGTCCCCCCCTGTGCCTCGGATGGTGCGCTGGGTAAAGCCCTTCACTCCTTCGAAAATCCCGCCTCAATCGGACCAACGGTTCGGGAGATACACGCGTTTTTGTAAAAACAAGATGGCGGACCACCTGTCAAAGTCAGTTTTTGAACGCGTATATCTCCAGAACTACCAGTCCCAGGGAGGTTAGGTTAGGTTAGGTTAGGTTGATCTAACCTAACCCATCCCGGTTAGGTTACTCGCGGTTAGGTTGATCTAACCTAACCCATCCCGGTTAGGTTAGGTTAGGTTAGGTTGATCTAACCTAACCCATCCCGGTTAGGTTACTCGCGGTTAGGTTGATCTAACCTAACCCATCCCGGTTAGGTTAGGTTAGGTTAGGTTGATCTAACCTAACCCATCCCGGTTAGGTTACTCGCGGTTAGGTTGATCTAACCTAACCCATCCCGGTTAGGTTAGGTTAGGTTAGGTTGATCTAACCTAACCCATCCCGGTTAGGTTACTCGCGGTTAGGTTGATCTAACCTAACCCATCCCGGTTAGGTTAGGTTAGGTTAGGTTGATCTAACCTAACCCATCCCGGTTAGGTTACTCGCGGTTAGGTTGATCTAACCTAACCCATCCCGGTTAGGTTAGGTTAGGTTAGGTTGATCTAACCTAACCCATCCCGGTTAGGTTACTCGCGGTTAGGTTGATCTAACCTAACCCATCCCGGTTAGGTTAGGTTAGGTTAGGTTGATCTAACCTAACCCATCCCGGTTAGGTTACTCGCGGTTAGGTTGATCTAACCTAACCCATCCCGGTTAGGTTAGGTTAGGTTAGGTTGATCTAACCTAACCCATCCCGGTTAGGTTACTCGCGGTTAGGTTGATCTAACCTAACCCATCCCGGTTAGGTTAGGTTAGGTTAGGTTGATCTAACCTAACCCATCCCGGTTAGGTTACTCGCGGTTAGGTTGATCTAACCTAACCCATCCCGGTTAGGTTAGGTTAGGTTAGGTTGATCTAACCTAACCCATCCCGGTTAGGTTACTCGCGGTTAGGTTGATCTAACCTAACCCATCCCGGTTAGGTTAGGTTAGGTTAGGTTGATCTAACCTAACCCATCCCGGTTAGGTTACTCGCGGTTAGGTTGATCTAACCTAACCCATCCCGGTTAGGTTAGGTTAGGTTAGGTTGATCTAACCTAACCCATCCCGGTTAGGTTACTCGCGGTTAGGTTGATCTAACCTAACCCATCCCGGTTAGGTTAGGTTAGGTTAGGTTGATCTAACCTAACCCATCCCGGTTAGGTTACTCGCGGTTAGGTTGATCTAACCTAACCCATCCCGGTTAGGTTAGGTTAGGTTAGGTTGATCTAACCTAACCCATCCCGGTTAGGTTACTCGCGGTTAGGTTGATCTAACCTAACCCATCCCGGTTAGGTTAGGTTAGGTTAGGTTGATCTAACCTAACCCATCCCGGTTAGGTTACTCGCGGTTAGGTTGATCTAACCTAACCCATCCCGGTTAGGTTAGGTTAGGTTAGGTTGATCTAACCTAACCCATCCCGGTTAGGTTACTCGCGGTTAGGTTGATCTAACCTAACCCATCCCGGTTAGGTTAGGTTAGGTTAGGTTGATCTAACCTAACCCATCCCGGTTAGGTTACTCGCGGTTAGGTTGATCTAACCTAACCCATCCCGGTTAGGTTAGGTTAGGTTAGGTTGATCTAACCTAACCCATCCCGGTTAGGTTACTCGCGGTTAGGTTGATCTAACCTAACCCATCCCGGTTAGGTTAGGTTAGGTTAGGTTGATCTAACCTAACCCATCCCGGTTAGGTTACTCGCGGTTAGGTTGATCTAACCTAACCCATCCCGGTTAGGTTAGGTTAGGTTAGGTTGATCTAACCTAACCCATCCCGGTTAGGTTACTCGCGGTTAGGTTGATCTAACCTAACCCATCCCGGTTAGGTTAGGTTAGGTTAGGTTGATCTAACCTAACCCATCCCGGTTAGGTTACTCGCGGTTAGGTTGATCTAACCTAACCCATCCCGGTTAGGTTAGGTTAGGTTAGGTTGATCTAACCTAACCCATCCCGGTTAGGTTACTCGCGGTTAGGTTGATCTAACCTAACCCATCCCGGTTAGGTTAGGTTAGGTTAGGTTGATCTAACCTAACCCATCCCGGTTAGGTTACTCGCGGTTAGGTTGATCTAACCTAACCCATCCCGGTTAGGTTAGGTTAGGTTAGGTTGATCTAACCTAACCCATCCCGGTTAGGTTACTCGCGGTTAGGTTGATCTAACCTAACCCATCCCGGTTAGGTTAGGTTAGGTTAGGTTGATCTAACCTAACCCATCCCGGTTAGGTTACTCGCGGTTAGGTTGATCTAACCTAACCCATCCCGGTTAGGTTAGGTTAGGTTAGGTTGATCTAACCTAACCCATCCCGGTTAGGTTACTCGCGGTTAGGTTGATCTAACCTAACCCATCCCGGTTAGGTTAGGTTAGGTTAGGTTGATCTAACCTAACCCATCCCGGTTAGGTTACTCGCGGTTAGGTTGATCTAACCTAACCCATCCCGGTTAGGTTAGGTTAGGTTAGGTTGATCTAACCTAACCCATCCCGGTTAGGTTACTCGCGGTTAGGTTGATCTAACCTAACCCATCCCGGTTAGGTTAGGTTAGGTTAGGTTGATCTAACCTAACCCATCCCGGTTAGGTTACTCGCGGCGAAGACGATAGCGCAACGCCAGCGGCGCGGCCGAAGGCCGCGCCGCTGGCAAAATTATAGCAGTGCTTCGCCCCGGGCAGCTTCCTGTGCGCCCCGGCGCGTTCGGTGCCACCACAAAGAGCTATTAAAACAAATTTAAAAAACATAATCATTTATTTCTCGATATCACACTTCTTCATAGAATAATTTTTAAAACTATAGGAGCAAAATAAAATGGTCGCTTCGAAATAACTTAAATTAATAAATTCCTATATTTATACACCACTATTTTTTAATTAGTACAAAAAAAAAAACAGGGTACTCAGTATCGGTTACTAATTATATTTATGTAGTCAAAAGTAAAAAAAGTTAAATCCCAAAATTATCCTCAAAAAAGTGAAAGAATTGGTCAAATTAAGTTGAATCAATGTGACACGCGCCGATAGATAAATAGTACTACGCGCAGTGTTTTTCCATTCCTTTGAACGACCGCAGTCCATTGATAAATCCCGGCAAACTCGCGTCGAAGCTTAAGCCCCGCCCCTTTCTCTGCGCCAGCGATCCTTGCGGAAGGTCAAATAACAAATAAACAAAACAGTGCCAAATCGATACCGGAAGAGATGACACGCGCGCGCGCACCTTTCGCCCCAATCACTTTTCCTATTTCTTTGTCGCGTCACGATGGCGTACCAGTTTTCATCCCGGGAGTATGTGATAATGTGTGTACTTTTTGTGTGGTGAAAACGCGAGTGCCGCCGTACGATGTACAGAGAAAAGTACCCTAACGCTCGACAGCCGAACGTGCGAACCGTGGTAAATGCATACCAGCGGTTTCTCGACCATGGTTCTTTGCATGCACCGAGCCACAGTCAAGGACGAGAAAGGCCGGCGTATCCGCAAGACCTGTACGATAATGTACTAGCGTACTTCTCCGAAAACCCATGTCGAAGTACCTACGAATGACGCTGCTCGGCATTTCAATACCTATCAGCCAGTATTATTCCTGGAAAATTGCTATTTCGGCTGGATTGCATCAATACCATTACAAAAAGATGCAAGAATTAACCACCGTAGACTATGCACCGAGGACTGCGCTCTGCAGCTGGATACTCGAAAATGCCGGAGCAAATGTGTTGTACTCAGATAAATGTCTGTTTAGGCGAATCGGGTTGTTTAATTAACATAGGTAATGAACACTGGTGGTCAATACGCAATCCGATGTTAACACGTGAGATCTCACACCTATGGACTTTTTTTGTGGAGTGAAATTAAGCGTCGAGTGTACATAAGTGAGCCAGTTACTGTAGAACAATTAAAACAAAGTATTTTAAACGCTTTTGACGAAGTGAAACGGCAAATAAGTGTACAGTTATTTCGTTAAAAAAACAAGTTAATTAAACGTGCCCGTCTGTGCATTGATAATGAAGGTGGACATTTTGAAGGACAATTAAAATACTTGTAAGTTTTTAATTTTTGTAAATACGTAGGTAGTTATGTAGATAAAACCAAAATTACTGTAAATATCGTGATTCTAACTTTTTAAATACGCCAAAATTACTCTTTTTATGTATGTATTAGTGGTTTTGGTATTTTCTATCTACTTTTTTTTGTTGATTTTCGTTTTAATTTAAAGTAAAAAAGTAATTTTGCCGGTTCTAAGCCCGGTCTAGTATGAAGGGAAAGTTAGATTTTTTTACTAAAGTGCGTATTATTTTTCGAATGCTTATTATTTTACCTTCTGTCTGAGTTACGCTGGTTAGAAAACCATAGTAAAGATTTATTGTAGTTTAAAGTTGTAGCGAAAACTTTTATGTAGGTAGGTACCTATGGCTATGTATCTACAGCACGGGGCAAGGGGGGCGGAGGTGCGACTGAAAGCGATCGCGAGAGCGAGACAGCTTGATATGCATTTTTATGAATGGGCTCTACAAATTACGTCCATAAATTGAGCGACAATTTGGGATATAGATAAACGCTAATAACTTTGCTGTTTATGAATATTATAAAATAATTTCTCTTCTTATATAACATACAGGCCGCCCCCAATGGGCCCTTAAATTTTTTGTACTAATTAAAAAGTAGTGGTGTATTGTTCGTCTACAGTTACAGGTGTCTTGATTCAGGAAGAATATAGCCTATGTCCGATAAGGTAGCATTACATTGATGAAAGAATTGACAAAACCAGGTGTTTTAGGCTTGGAAACATATAAAGCAAGCAAACAAACTTAAATTCAGATTTATCAGCTACATTATCTTATTAACATATTATTATTCCTATCGCATTAAGCAATTTTTATTTCAAACATTACACCGACAACTCGCTACACCCTCGACACTCGTTACTATTTCCCTTAAACTGATCGCCTCATTCTTTAACTTCACAATCAAATACATTTATAACTAATAGCCTACTTTTTTGTAAAGCATAATCCTAGATCACCCATACATACATAACATCACGCCTATAATCCCCGAAGGGGTAGGCAGAGTCAAAGAGGCAACAGGCCCCTTTAATCATATTCAGCCAGAAACAAAATTAAGCTGGATTAGAGGGAAAAAATTGTGATGAAATAGTGACAAGTGGGTAGCTAGTCGTCTACACAATCACACACCATAAACCCGATATAGGTACCATTAGTCGCCTCTCTGACATGCTATACAAGAACCATAAGATTGTTTACATTTTTGTTAAATTTAAATGAAATCGAGACATATTTAATCAATTTATTAATTTTGTTATTACCGATCATTTTTTCAGAGATGCACTTCATTTGAATAAATGGGCAGTTTATTTATAATTTTAATTTCAATAATTAATGATATAAACTCGAAATCACACTATTTCCACGCCCTGCAGGTCTGCGCCTCTCAGATGTACTCATAAAACACTGTATTAAAATATAAAATATTTTAAACTAGTCCAGTTCATTCATAACATAATGTATATTTTTCCTCTACTTAACTTTTCTGAATATTTGTTTATAATAACTAACTAAAGCTTGATTAAAATTATAACAATGTGTAACAATATTGCTACTTACATATTTTCTATTTATTCAAACCATTTTTAAGAACAAACAATTTTTATGATGTAATTGTATTAAGATCATTTATATATAACAAGCCATTGTGCTAATGAACACAATTTGTGTGCGTATTGTTAGACTTCAAACGGTTATATTGTTTACTTTACATTATATACTTATTTTGCTAATAAACAATGAAAGAGCTTACATTCCAAGTACATATAGATATTTAAGAAAGACAGATCAACAGCAAACATTATTTGGTCAACAGGCTCCAAATTAATCGATATACATTTCATCCACTATAATAAAGTATGAAAACATTTTACTTATAGTAAAAATAAAATAACATTAGTACAAATAATGTTATTATTATAAACAACGAATAATTATTGTGTTTTCTCTTCCCGCAACTTAATATTTGAATAGATTATCGTCGTTGCTGACCATTAAAACGAAAATTATATGTAAACGAGCTTTATATGTTCAGATGTTAGGTATTAACAACGTATATACAGAGTACCCTATGTATGAATCAGTCCATAAACACATTAACGCAAATATACCGCGATACTACATAGGTATAACATGCACAGCGACCAAATCGCGATCAAGTATTTACTTGTAATTATTAACGTCACCTAACCGGGGAGCGGTGGTAGCTGGGGAGCGGTGGTAGCTCAATGGTAAGGACACGCGCCTCTTAACCGAGGAGTGCGGGTTCAAACCCGGGCATGTACCTCTAGATTTTAAAAAATCTATGTACATATTTATACCACTAGCTCGACGGTGAGGGAAAACATCGTGATGAAACCTGCAAATTCAAACAACTTTGAATTTGTAACCATGATCCAAAAATTGTCTGGTTCCCCTATGTAAGGGTTACGAAGGTCAGATCGGCAGTCGCTTCAATGTAATTACCAGACTCGCTAAATCCTGGATCATGGTCTAAGCGGACCCCGTCTAAGCACGGGACATAACGCTAGGAAGATGATGATATTAACGTCACCTAAAATGCTTAAGTTTAACTAGTTGGGCCAATTCATTCAATAAAATAATTAGTAACAACTTAATTTAATGTATACATCAAATATTAGTACAATAAAGCAGCGCGCCGCTCGTGTCGCAACCGCGCGTTGCTCTAATTAAGTATAATTAATTAATTTGTACGACGCGTACGCAACCACCTACTTCAACAATTGACCTGATGTTACTAAAGAAATATTTGAACCTTTCCACGATATGTACCACAAGGGTTTTCTAATTAAAATATCCGCTAAATAACACAGCGGTTCGACAAGATCATGTCTATGATGACAGTTCGTCTGCTGCATTCGTTCAATATGGGGACGGCGAAGTGCAGTCGGTTGTCGGCGGATATATTAATTTTAAAAACCCTTGTAGTTGATTTTGTTTGTAGTTCCGCATTAATATCAATGAATGAATGTAGGTGTCGAGTCGTGCGCGCCGGCCGCGCGGGAGCCGCCGCCGACCACCTGGAATGTGATTATGATTCACAGTTAATTATACATACTTACACATACATACATAACATTTCGCCCATAATCCCCATAGGAGTAAGGAAGTGTCAAAGAGGCAGCAGGCTCCTTTAACCACATTTAGCCAAAAACAAAACTGGCCTGGGTTAGATGGAAAATTGTGAAAAAGTAGTGGCTAGCTCGTCCCCTACACAATCAGATACCCACAACCCCATATACCATTAGTCGCCCTTTACGACAGGCTAGGCAAGAAACACAGTTGGCAGATTCTTTTTTTAGTCCCAGACCAACATCGGACACAGTTAATTATAATTTCGACATTTATCCTATAACCTTAGTGTTATTATTTATTTCCAATACATAGTCGGGGTCCACTTGGACCATGATTAAGGATTTAACGAGTCTGGTAATCACAGTGAAGCGACTGCCGGTGTGACCCTCGTACCCTTAATCAACACCGAACCCAGACAACTTCGATCATGGTTACACATACATAGTTGTATGAATGTGTGAGTTTCATCTCGATTCATCATCATTTCATCCCTCACCGTCATGCTGGTGGTATAAACATACATTTGAATAATCCAGAGGTACGTGTCTGGGTTCGAATCCGCGCCCCTCGCACGAGGCGCGCGTCCTCACCTCACCGTTGAGTCACGACCGCTCGTACACATATTTTATATAATTATGATAAAATAATGATTGCACAATTTGTCACAAATCTGTGAAATCAATATCTATAAATATTCTGAATCAATCATTATATTTTAAATAAAAAAAAATAATACGATAAGTTACTTATATACGTTATGTATATAATGTATTTCTGCAAACATATTATAAGCACTTATGTAATTAGCATAAATTTAGATAACTAGATAAAGCAACATATTTAATACTACACCATAACTAACTAACTAAACTTCACGCCACTTCCCTAGCGGGGTAGGCAGAGAGAACCGAACGCCATATGGCACGATCCTTACACACCTCACTCGCCTCTTCAACATTCATGATCCTTTTCATACAAGCTCTACGGTTTTTATGACTCCTAACATCACCTTCTGTTATACACGACCAATCTGATCATACTACACCATGTTTATCTAAAATAATATAATTGGAATAATATGGTAAATACATTAGGTAAAGCTTTCTGTAGGTAAAGCTGCCTAAATAATCAATTTGTCTCACACATAGAAAATATAATTATACTTATTTTATATTTAATAGCGGTGGTAGCTCAATGGTAAGGACACGCGCTTCTTAACCGAGGAGTGCGGGCAGCTTTACCTTCACCTCATACATAGGTACTTCGCAAATGTGATAGCAACAATTAAATTACAACACAAATTAACCAAACCTTATGTTCTACTTTAAAGTTCAAATTGTTCATAAAATGTCATAAAAAGGAAGGACGAAACTCCACCGCAAATTATCAGACAAGGTGTTCCCGTCAACGTGTGTCGAATTGAGGCATTGTTCGCGTCGCTAGTACAAGCATCGGTACCAACTATTGTGATGAACGAAACGCTTGCACTAGAAATGTTAACCACGATCGTTGACTGCTTTGAACGTACCGGGAGTCGAACCAGCCACTCGTCTGCTGACCCGCGCCGCGCGCTCGTCGCCTGTCGTCGATGCGCCCGGCAGAGCCGCCTCTGCGCCTGGAATATCGGAATTAAGCAATAATTAATTTATTATATCGATGTTATCCAAAATAATGTTATGTATATGTAACAATTCCCTTGCTACAAAAATATCTATACATATTAATTCAGCAAATCAATTATATACTTGTGAGATAAAGAAAATTATGCAAAATTGTTTTTTAGAACAAGTTAACCCAGACCTGAGTGTTGTTGTAGTGTGGACGTCAGATGTGAAATTAAATGATCTTTATTTATATAGGCTTCAACAAAGCACTTATAAATCGTCAAGACAAATTCAATATCAACCGGTTCAAAAGGTAGCTTCTACCGAGAAGAAACCGGCAAGAAACTCGATAGTTACTCTTTTTGACTGAGGTGCTTCAATGTCTAGTTAGTGGCGCGGAGTCCTTCTTTTTTTGCTTATAATATATGATTTTAAATTTCGCGTTGCTTTATCACAAAAAAAATCTACTAACGGGACTAAACGCGACATGCATTATAATAATAATAAGTACCTACAGCTCGACGTTTCGGCCGTGCTGCAACGACCGTGGTCACAAGCCTACTATTTATCTTATAAATCAGACTTCTGTGTGATAATCACTTCCGAAGAGCTTGTTAATGACAAATTAATTTTTTACCTCCATGTCTCATGGTCAATCAGCAGCGCGGCGAGCGACGTGCAGGGCGGCGCGGCGAGCGACAACGGCGCGATGAGCGACAGCGACGCGGCGAGCGACGCGCGTCGACGCGGACAAGTGGGAACAATACTGAAACATTTTAATAGCTGGTTTTGTATTAAGAATGACATTGTTGGACGTATGACATATTATTTAAAACTGATTTTGCACTGCTGAAAAGTAGATAAGGATAATATTTTTTTTATTTTTCAGAAGACATTATAGTGCACAAGTGTGTGCCCAAACAGGCACTCTCTGTTCCTTCACTCTCATAGTCCGGTGAGACGGTAATTCGACATGACCGGAGAGGTCAGGCGCAGGACCGACGGCTTAACGTGCTTTTCGAAGCACGGGGACGGTTAAACCGCCAATTTCCTGCCTCCGGGCTGTTACTTAACAATTTTAATATTAAATACCGGACCACAAATTTTTTGCCCGACCCGGGATTTGAACCCGGGACCTATTCGTCCTTAGGCGACGCACGCTACCACTAGATCAAGGAGGCAGGCAGACCAAAGACCAGGGATAGGGATTTAATAAAAATATAAAAATATTAATATTACCTTTAAATTGGCATAATATGTTTGACCCAACTGATTTCAATCTCTTGGCTATTGCGGGTTACGAAAGTCACCTACAATGTAGTCGCCTAAGAGAAATAACAACACTCGCTATATCTAGAAACATGATTGTAGTCCCCTATTGTTGTGATCTCTCCATATTCTGATACACGTCTATTAAATCGCATTTGTAATAATACCAGAAAAACTAAACCGATCCAGTAGTAGGATTGATTCGACAATGCGATTGAAATCTACCGCATGAAATATCTGTTTCCTTACTGTAATATAAAATGTAGGTACCTGCTTTGTTTTCTCCAACCTTATAGCCTGCATACACATATTTATAATAGCTGTGCCAGCGGTGTCACCCGCATTTATGGTTAATATTATAAAGACTATTTCCGTCATACATGATTTCGATGTAACTTTAACCATTAAGGCTGCACACGCGACGGAAGCTTAAAAAATAGAGTAACTTCTCCCGTTTTCCCAACATTTCCCTTCACTACCCTGCTCCTATTGATTGTAGCGTGATGAAAAGTATACATATAACCTGCCCAGGAGTATGAAGAATAATTGTACCAAGTTTCGTTAAAATCCGTCGAGTAGTTTTTGTTTTTATAAGGAACATACAGACAGACAGACAGACAAAAATTTTACTGATTGCATTTTTGGTATCAGTATCGATCACTTATCACCGCCTGATAGTTATTTTGAAAATATATTTCATGTACAGAATTGACCACTCTACAGATTTATTATAAATATAGATATTTATAATGGAAACATATTAAATGTAATTCTATTATGGTTCTAAAATTACCGTGATAAGTCAATACTAAGATAAGGTTTCAAATTCCCGTCACGAGTCGCACAATTTATTTTTCACTTAGAGTATAAAAGAAAACGAAAACAAGATAATATATTATGACTTGCTATCGGATATCAAAGAAAATTAAATATACCTACTTACTGCTATTTCGGCGGGGAACTATTAAACCTAATATAATAAATTAACCTCTAATTAGCAAAATTCGTATTTTATTGTTTGCGCGGCTATTTTTTTTTTATGTCCTTGTTATCATTTTGCAAACAGCCAGTGGTTAGGTACTGGCTGTTTGCCGCGAACAGTAAACGCTGGTGCGTAAACAAATAAAACTTACGGAAAGGAACGTAATCGTGCATTCGATTTTTGAAAATGTGTACAAATAAAAAAATAAACTTCGCTGTGCGCATTTCAAATTATACAGCCAGTTGTTTTTTTTTATAGTAGGGAAATAATAGTTGGGAATGTAACAGTGTGAATGAAACGGTAAAGTTTATGTATCCGCATTCATACTGACGTCCATAAATGCATATCGTGATATCAGATCTATGCATGTGACGTTCTTTTATATTAATATACTTAATTACAAAGGGCAATAAAATGGATTTCAATAACAAAAAATGCCTACTTGCAAATGCTAGTTGTTTTATCTGCAAACATTTTTACTGAATTTACACCTCGTCGCCTGCTCAGGTAGGTAGGTAGGTTCATATGTATGCCCAAGTATAAACGAGTCTTGGTACGTGGTTTTTCCCACCGTAAAGAATCCGCGATGAGATCAAAACTGCAATTAAGCCTGTGGTACACGCGCGCTCAATGCCGCGGCCGGCGCGCGGCCCGGCAGGCCGCAACAGGCTACACTAATGCTTCTAAGAAGTAATGAATGGGACATCATTAATACACAGCAAATACTTTACCTATTATGCAAACATGGATGTTACTGTTCGTCGAGGCTTCGTACGCGATGGTAGGTGCCCCGGTACGCGAGTAGGAGGATAATGGTATTCATTTATTTGTGTTAGGTGGACGTAATTATCTTATTAGGTGGGGGTGCTTATTGTTCGTTGGCGTGAATGATTTAACCGCAGTAAAGGTGTGAAGGTATTCACGCCGTGGTATTTCATAGCCATTAAGATATACTTAATATTAATGTCTATGTAATACCACGCATAAGAAGCAAACAAATTGGATCATCATTAGACGGTTACTCATACATCTATATTTATTAAAATGTGCAGATTTAGTAAAATGTTTAATGATACAATAGAGGCGGCGGATTCCTATTTACATACATATCAACACGCCTGTCATCATCATTCAATTTACTGATCATTTAATAGTTATACTGCGGTATACGGGCATAGTAAAAGATCCAGAGTACTGTATTCTTATGTCTTTACTTGATGAAATTTTATCGTCCTCATAAAGATAAAAACTCCTTCTATTTCTCAATCTGTGCTCGTGTTATAGAACAGGTTGAACTGATATATCCTAGTTATGCGCTAATTATGTTGAGCCTGACGCGCGACTGGGTCAGCGCGCGGCGGGCGGGAGGCGCGGGGCGCAGCGCGTACTGGCGGCTGTACACACTTACCGCATTTACTATCATTGATTCATCATTCAGTCGACGTAACGAGCACAGGTTCTCCCAGATGACGCCGATGAAACAGACGCGAGGCGCCGAGCGGAGCGACGGCCGGCTTGTGTTATCGAATCTTCATGACATCTTTCCCGTCGAAGTTAGGGTAGCGGGGTTTATACGAGTATGTATTTATATTAACCCTCAGGGTTGCCAGTTAAAAAGGTTGAAAGTTAACCTAAGCAGCCCTAGCTAAATACCTTTTTGTACGGTATCCGAATAGCTCATAATTATCTACCCCTTTTTGGAATAATTTTAAAGTTGCCAAATAAAAATACCTTGAATGCTTGATTTTTGCCATTGCTAACTAATATGAGAATTAATAGTTTTAACAATGAAATCCCATTTTGGTCTAGAACTTTAACAGTCTTTAAACGTATCAGTTGCTAATAAATACTTTTCGTGGAAATTATTACTCATGTTATGAATAGTCGAAGATACAAACACATAAAAATAACGACTTCTATATACGGTTGTAATTAATGGTCATGAGTCATCTTGTTGTAATGTTTGTGCATTTAATTGTTTTAGGCGCACCGAGCGCGGGGCGGCGGCGCGTCGTGGTACTCCCGCACGCACCACGAGCGGACGCAAGGTGTCCATTGATGAGCCGCGAGCCTGCGCCGACGCGCGGGGCTCGGCGCGCGCGCAGCGCAGCGGGGGGCAGTGACGCCGTGTGCGTCGCGCTGTGACATAATCTGACCTGAACTGAACCATCTTTAATGGATTATACTTTTAGATGGTTAATCATCTTTCTAGCGTTATATCATATGCGCAATAAAAATTCACTTAGGTCATGATCCAGGATTTAGCAAGCCCGGTTATTACCTACATTAAAAGCGACTGCCTTCAGACATTAGTAATCCTCGGATATGAGAACCATATCATTTGGATCATGGTTATCCATTGTTGACTGGATTTGAAGATTTTGTCACGATAGGTTTCCTCACATTCAAGCTAATGGTGTAAATACGTACCTACTTAGTTTTGAAAAGTCCAACGGTAACTGGCCGGGTTTGAATCAGCTTAAAAAAAACTGTTAGCGGCAGCTTGTCTACTTGCCTAGGCCCCTCTTTCGTACTGGTCACTCTCGTGCCTCGAGCCCTACGATCGAGAGTACACCCTAGTTGCAAATTAGCAAAAACATATTGAAAAACATATCGATTTCCTATGTGTCTTCAAATAGACGCGTGGCTTCTTCAACACCGCGCGGAGTGGACTCACCGGCGCCGGGCGCGCTGCGCGGGGCAAGGACAACCGGTCGCGCGGCGCCCGCGCACGCACGCCGCGCATAGCCGCGCTCCTGCTGGACGAAGCTTCCGATACTTCGCTAATACATCGCATCGGTGGAGAAACATCGTAGTTACCCGTAAAAAGGTTTTATATTATTATATTCTAAAATTAAATTTATTATATTCTGAATACTGATGACTCCAGTCCAAAGGAACTTCAAGTCCAAGCAACTATATGCACGTATAGGTATGCAGTTAACAAGGGTTTACACACACACTCACACATACGCGAGCGCACGCCGCACTCACACAGGCTTGAGTCCAAATCTGGATGCGCCGCCGCAGCCTCCGCTCGTTCCTTTGATAAGATACTTTAAGTAGCTCGTGTTCGCGGGAGCCACCTTTATAATATATTCAGCTGGACCATGATCACTTGTTATAAAATCAGTAGAAGTAGTTGCTACATGACATTCGAAACTATCAGAGGCACACAATAAAAATATTGGTTACACAATCATAACAATAGGTACCTACACACATAAAATACTTCTCGTTCCTTCAATATATTGTAACCAACTGATAAAACATACATCTGGTAGGTATCACAAACTGGTTTACGAGGAAACCGTCCGACATTATCTACGTTTCCTTGAATTTTAGTATTAATTTCTATTTTGATACGGTACTAGCATTAGCGAGTGCCACTGCGAAAAATTCTATTATACAATTCGAACGGCCTTTGGAATATAGGTAATTGAACCAAATGTACAAATAACCTGGATTGTCGTCTCCACGTTTGTTTGTAGTAGACACTAATAAACGTACGTATCAAATATTGAAGGCTCGACGTGACTCGCTGGTTGTAAAGTGTAAATGTCACAGGTAAAGTTTAATAGATTTGTTTGTGAGGCGGCCCAGCGGGGGTCGCCAACCGTACTTCGTTATAAAGTACCTATTGTACGTTATTTAGGGGCAATTGTACTAAATGTATACTTTACAAGGGAAACAAAGTACGTGAAAATGCTTTCGCGCGATTTGATTTTT
>OX596225.1:11151176-11159413 GCA_951394215.1 Glyphodes perspectalis | reverse complement strand
AAAAAGAAAATAGCCGCGCAAACAAAAAAATACGAAAAGAATGTGTAATTAATTTGCTAATTAGAGGTTACTATTTATATTATATTTATTAGTTCCCCGCCGAAATAGCAGTAAGTAGGCATATTTAACATTCTCTGATATCGGATAGAAAGTCATAATATATTATCTTGTTTTCGTTTTCTTTACTCATAAGTGAGAAATAAATTGTGCGTCTCGTGACGGGACTCTGAAACGGCTGAAACCTTATCTTTGTACTGACTTACCGCGGTAATTTTAGAACCATAATAGAATTACATTTAATATGTTTCCATTATAAATATGTTTATGCGGCCTACTAGGTTGGAGAAAACAAGGTGCCTACATTTATATTGTTTTATCTTGTATAGAGCATTACAGTAAGAAAACAGATATTGCATGCGGTAGATTTCAATCGCATTACCTACTGGATCGGTTTAGTTTTTCTGGTATTATTACAAATGCGATTTAATAGACGTGTATCAGAATATGAAGGGGTCACAACAATAGGGGACTACAATCATGTTTCTAGATATAGCGGGTGTTGTTATTTCTCTTAGGCGACTACATTGTAGGTAACTTTCGTAACCCGCTATTGCGGATTACGAAAGGCTTTTTGTTGTTGGCTATTGCCAAGAGATTGAAATCAGTTGGGACAAACATAATATTATGCCAATTTATAGGTAATTAATTAATATTTTTATTAAATCCCTATCCCTATCTTTGGTCTGCCTGCCTGATTGGTCTAGTGGTAGCGTGCGCCGCCTAAGGATAAAGAGGTCCCGGTTTCAAATTCCGGGTCAAGCCGAAAATTTGTGGTCGGGTATTTTAATACATATTGAAATTACTCAGTAGCAGCCCGGAGTCAAGAAGTTGGCGGTTTAACCACCCCAATGCCTCGGAAAGCATGTTAGCCGTTAGTCTTGCGCCTGACCTCTCACCGGTCATGTCGAATTGTCGTCTCACCGGACTATGAGAGTGAAGGACCAGAGAGTGCACCTGTGTTTGCGCACACACTTGTGTTCTATAATAACTCCTGCGCAGTTGGCTAATCCTCGTTGAGATTGGCTGCCGTGACCGATATCGGTTAGGAGGAAATTATAATAAAAAATAAATTATATATTATAGGTAACTATCTACTTTTCAGCAGTGCAAATTCAGTTTTAAATATGTCATACGTCCAACAATGTCATTCTAAATACAAAACCAGCTATTAAAATGTTTCAGTATTGTTCCCACTTGTCCGCGTCGACGCGCGTCGCTTGCCGCGTCGCTGTCGCTCGCCGCGTCGCTGTCGCTCGCCGCGTCGCTGTCGCTCGCCGCGTCGCTGTCGCTCATCGCGTCGTTGTCGCTCGCCGCGCCGCCCTGCACGTCGCTCGCCGCGCTGCTGATTAACCATGAGACATGGAGGTAAAAAAATAATTTGTCATTAACAGCTCTTCGGAAGTGATTTTTACACAGAAGTCTTGAGCACACGCAACACAAAGTCCCCCCCCCCCCCCGACGCGGTCGTCGCAGCGCGCGGCGGGGGCAGTGCGAAGTAACAACGAACTGCATGTCCTACTGCTAACACACATCTGGCGTCCACACAACAACAACACTCAGGTCTTTGTTAACTTGTTATAAAAAATAATTTTGCATAATTTTCTTTATCTCACAAGAACATATATATTCATTTGCTGAATTAATATGTATATTTTTATAGTGGTGGATTCTTACGTATAACCTTTTTTTGGAAAATATCGATATAATAAGTTAATCCTTGCATAATTCCGATATTCCAGGCGCAGAGGCGGCTCGCATGCAGCATCGACGACAGGCGACGAGCACGCGGCGCGGTTCAGCAGACGAGTGGCTGGTTCGACTCCCGGTACGTTCAAAGCAGTAAACGATCGTGGTTAACACTTCTACTGCAAGCGTTTCGCTCAGCACCATAGTTGGCACCGATGCATGTACCAGCGACGCGAACAATGCCTCAGTTCGACACACGTTGACGGGAACACCTTGTCTGGTAATTTGCGGTGGAGTTTCGTAGGTACTTTGTATGTTTATGACATTTTATTAACAATTTGAATTTCTTATTAGAATATAAGGTTTGGTTATCTTGTGTTGTAACTCAATTGTTGCTATTATTTGACATTTGAGAAGTACCTATGTATGAGGTGAAAGTAAAGCTGTCTAAATAATCAATTTGTATCACACATACAAAATATAATTATACAGGTAATATTATAAAATTAATAACACTCGTGTGTATCAGAAGGCTTTACCTGATGTATGTATTATATTCTATAATATTATTTTAGATAAATATGGTGTAATATTAAATACATTTCTTTATGTATTTTTTAAAATTTGGAGCGGTGGTAGTTCAATAGTAAGGACACGCGCCTCATAACCGAGGAGTGCGGGTTCAAACCCGGGCATGTACCTCTGGATTTTCAACTCCATGTACGTATTTATACCACTAGCTCGACGGTGAGGGAAAACATCGTGATGAAACTCGCACGTTCATACAACTATGTATGTGTAACTATGATCGACATTGTCTGGGTTCGGTGTTGATGAAGGGTACGAGGGTCACGTCGGCAGTCGCTTCACTGTAACTACCAGACTCGCTAAATCCTGAATCATGGTCTAAGTGGACACCGACTATGTATAGGAAATAAATAACACTAAGGGGAGGATAAAATATGTTGAAATTATAATTAACTGTGTCCCATGTTGGTGGGGACTAAAAAAAAGAATGTGCCAACTGTGTTTCTTGTCTAGCATGTCGTAAAGGGCGACTAATGGTATATCGGGTTAACGGTAGGCGACGAGCTAGTCACTTGTCACTACTTTTTCACAATGTTCCATCTAACCCAGCCCAGTTTTGTTTTTGGCTGAATGTGGTTAAAGGGGCCTGCTGCCCCTTTGACTCTGCCTACCCCTTCGGGGATTATGGGCGTGATGTTATGTATGTATGTATAATTAACTGTGAATCGTAATCTCATTCCAGGTGGTCCGCGGCGGCTCCCGCGCGGCCGGCGCGCACGACTCGACACCTATTACATTCATTCATTGATATTAATGCGGAACTACAAACAAAATCAACTACGAGGATCTTTAAAATTAATATATCCGCCGACAACCGACTGCACTTCGCCGTCCCCATATTGAACCAATGCTGCAGACGAACTTTCATCATAGAAACATGCTCTTGTCGAACTGCTGTGTTATTTAGCGGATATTTTATTTAGAAAACCCTTGTGGTATAGTGGAAAGGTTCAGATCTTTCTTTAGTAGCATCAGGTCAATTGTTGAAGTAGATGAGTGTATTGGACACTCGCGCCGCAAGTGCAGGGGCGGGGGTTGCGTACGCGTCGTACAAATTAATTAGTTATACTTAATTAAAGCAACGCGCTGTTGCGACACGAGCGCCGCGCTGCTTTGTTGTACTTATACTTGATGTATTCATTAAGTTGTTGCTAATTATTTGATTGCATGTGTTGGCCAAACTAGTTAAACTTAAGCACTTTACGTAACGTTAATACTGACAAGTTAATAATTGATTGCGATTTGTCGCTGTGCACGTTATAGTGTCGCGGTATATTTGTGTTAATATGTCTATAGACTGGTTCACACATAAGGCACTGCATATAAGTTGTTAATACCTAACATCTGCACATATAGAGCTCATAATATTTGTATTAATGATCTGCAACAACGTTACGGGAAGAGATAAACAATTAAATTAATATATCGTTGTTTATAATAAGAACATGTTTCTACTCATGTTATTTTTAATTAAAGTGGAATTTTTTTAATTTATTTCATAGTGGATGAAATGTAAATCGATCAATTTGGAGCCTTTTGACCAAATATTGTTTGTTGTTGATCTGTCTTTCGTAAATATTAATTTATGAACTTGGAATGTAAGCTCTTTCATTATTTATAAGCAAAATAAGTATATAGATATGTGTAAAGTAAACAATACTTATTACCATTTAAACGGTAATAATTAGACTTTAATAATAATTACAGCCGTTTAATTGTGTTCATTAGCACAGTGGCTTCTTATGGATAATGCTCTTATTATAAACGCATAGAAATGTTTGTTTGTTCTTAAACATAGTTTGAATTAATACAAAATATGTTAGTAGATGTTGGAACGCATTATAATAGTTTTAATAAGGCTTTAGTTAGCTATTTTAAACAAATATTACGAATAGTTTAGTGAAGGAAAAAATATACAATATGTTATAAAAGAACTGGACTAGTTTAAAAACTTTATAATTTAATACAGTATTTATGAGTTATTCTGAGAGGCGCAGACCTACGGGGCGTGAAAATAGTTTAATTTTGAGCATAAATCATAAATTATTGAAATTAAAATTAAAAATAAATTGCCCAATTATTCAAATGAAGTGCATTTCGGAATCAATGGTCGGTAATAACGAAATTAATATATAAATTAAACATTTCATCTATTTCTAAGATAAATGTGGATAATCGTTCTCCATGTAAGTTTAATGTAAGCATAAAATTTTGCTTAACAACATTGGAGGCTACAAGTTATGAATGTATTTAATTGTGAAGTTAACGAACGAGGCGCTCAGTTTAGGGAAACGATTACGAGTGTCCAGAGTGTTGTTATGTTTGAAATAATAATTATACATTACGTCGTTTACTACTATTGGAATATTAATGTCAATAAGATAATGCAGCTAAATATTATTAATCTGAATTTAAAATTGTTTATTTGCTTTATATGTGTTCATGCCTAAAACACTAACCTGGTTTTAAAAATTCTTTCATGCATGAAAAGCTGTATAGCTTTTCATGAACATTTTCTTACGTATTTCTACGGAAAGGGAACTACGAAGCTAAAATTGCGAAGCGTTGCTTATGAAAATGTGATATTAAATTATAAAATTTTACAATGAGATACTGTATAACCTAAAGAGGGGTACATAAATCGTTATAATATTGTACCATGACATCGTGGGAAGATAAGCGACCAATATGAATATAAGAATGTATTGATTCAGGATTTATCGATATTATTTCATTTTGTTTTTAAAATTTAGAAAAATATTGTGGAAGGAAGTGCAATATCGACAAATAAATGCGGTTTTTCTTTTGAATTTTGTTTTAGTTTTTGATGCTGTGGTGGAAGCGGGCGCGCCGGCGCTCCTACGCAACAACGAGCTGACCGGGGAACACGCCAATATTTTTCTCACGGCGCTACACCCGCGGCACGGCCTGCGGCCGCGCCGCGGGCGCTGTGCAAACGTTGGTTTCGCCACGAGTAACCTAACCGGGATGGGTTAGGTTAGATCAACCTAACCTAACCGCGAGTAACCTAACCGGGATGGGTTAGGTTAGATCAACCTAACCTAACCGCGAGTAACCTAACCGGGATGGGTTAGGTTAGATCAACCTAACCTAACCGCGAGTAACCTAACCGGGATGGGTTAGGTTAGATCAACCTAACCTAACCGCGAGTAACCTAACCGGGATGGGTTAGGTTAGATCAACCTAACCTAACCGCGAGTAACCTAACCGGGATGGGTTAGGTTAGATCAACCTAACCTAACCGCGAGTAACCTAACCGGGATGGGTTAGGTTAGATCAACCTAACCTAACCGCGAGTAACCTAACCGGGATGGGTTAGGTTAGATCAACCTAACCTAACCGCGAGTAACCTAACCGGGATGGGTTAGGTTAGATCAACCTAACCTAACCGCGAGTAACCTAACCGGGATGGGTTAGGTTAGATCAACCTAACCTAACCGCGAGTAACCTAACCGGGATGGGTTAGGTTAGATCAACCTAACCTAACCGCGAGTAACCTAACCGGGATGGGTTAGGTTAGATCAACCTAACCTAACCGCGAGTAACCTAACCGGGATGGGTTAGGTTAGATCAACCTAACCTAACCGCGAGTAACCTAACCGGGATGGGTTAGGTTAGATCAACCTAACCTAACCGCGAGTAACCTAACCGGGATGGGTTAGGTTAGATCAACCTAACCTAACCGCGAGTAACCTAACCGGGATGGGTTAGGTTAGATCAACCTAACCTAACCGCGAGTAACCTAACCGGGATGGGTTAGGTTAGATCAACCTAACCTAACCGCGAGTAACCTAACCGGGATGGGTTAGGTTAGATCAACCTAACCTAACCGCGAGTAACCTAACCGGGATGGGTTAGGTTAGATCAACCTAACCTAACCGCGAGTAACCTAACCGGGATGGGTTAGGTTAGATCAACCTAACCTAACCGCGAGTAACCTAACCGGGATGGGTTAGGTTAGATCAACCTAACCTAACCGCGAGTAACCTAACCGGGATGGGTTAGGTTAGATCAACCTAACCTAACCGCGAGTAACCTAACCGGGATGGGTTAGGTTAGATCAACCTAACCTAACCGCGAGTAACCTAACCGGGATGGGTTAGGTTAGATCAACCTAACCTAACCGCGAGTAACCTAACCGGGATGGGTTAGGTTAGATCAACCTAACCTAACCGCGAGTAACCTAACCGGGATGGGTTAGGTTAGATCAACCTAACCTAACCGCGAGTAACCTAACCGGGATGGGTTAGGTTAGATCAACCTAACCTAACCGCGAGTAACCTAACCGGGATGGGTTAGGTTAGATCAACCTAACCTAACCGCGAGTAACCTAACCGGGATGGGTTAGGTTAGATCAACCTAACCTAACCGCGAGTAACCTAACCGGGATGGGTTAGGTTAGATCAACCTAACCTAACCGCGAGTAACCTAACCGGGATGGGTTAGGTTAGATCAACCTAACCTAACCGCGAGTAACCTAACCGGGATGGGTTAGGTTAGATCAACCTAACCTAACCGCGAGTAACCTAACCGGGATGGGTTAGGTTAGATCAACCTAACCTAACCGCGAGTAACCTAACCGGGATGGGTTAGGTTAGATCAACCTAACCTAACCGCGAGTAACCTAACCGGGATGGGTTAGGTTAGATCAACCTAACCTAACCGCGAGTAACCTAACCGGGATGGGTTAGGTTAGATCAACCTAACCTAACCGCGAGTAACCTAACCGGGATGGGTTAGGTTAGATCAACCTAACCTAACCGCGAGTAACCTAACCGGGATGGGTTAGGTTAGATCAACCTAACCTAACCGCGAGTAACCTAACCGGGATGGGTTAGGTTAGATCAACCTAACCTAACCGCGAGTAACCTAACCGGGATGGGTTAGGTTAGATCAACCTAACCTAACCGCGAGTAACCTAACCGGGATGGGTTAGGTTAGATCAACCTAACCTAACCGCGAGTAACCTAACCGGGATGGGTTAGGTTAGATCAACCTAACCTAACCGCGAGTAACCTAACCGGGATGGGTTAGGTTAGATCAACCTAACCTAACCGCGAGTAACCTAACCGGGATGGGTTAGGTTAGATCAACCTAACCTAACCGCGAGTAACCTAACCGGGATGGGTTAGGTTAGATCAACCTAACCTAACCGCGAGTAACCTAACCGGGATGGGTTAGGTTAGATCAACCTAACCTAACCGCGAGTAACCTAACCGGGATGGGTTAGGTTAGATCAACCTAACCTAACCGCGAGTAACCTAACCGGGATGGGTTAGGTTAGATCAACCTAACCTAACCGCGAGTAACCTAACCGGGATGGGTTAGGTTAGATCAACCTAACCTAACCGCGAGTAACCTAACCGGGATGGGTTAGGTTAGATCAACCTAACCTAACCGCGAGTAACCTAACCGGGATGGGTTAGGTTAGATCAACCTAACCTAACCGCGAGTAACCTAACCGGGATGGGTTAGGTTAGATCAACCTAACCTAACCGCGAGTAACCTAACCGGGATGGGTTAGGTTAGATCAACCTAACCTAACCGCGAGTAACCTAACCGGGATGGGTTAGGTTAGATCAACCTAACCTAACCGCGAGTAACCTAACCGGGATGGGTTAGGTTAGATCAACCTAACCTAACCGCGAGTAACCTAACCGGGATGGGTTAGGTTAGATCAACCTAACCTAACCGCGAGTAACCTAACCGGGATGGGTTAGGTTAGATCAACCTAACCTAACCGCGAGTAACCTAACCGGGATGGGTTAGGTTAGATCAACCTAACCTAACCGCGAGTAACCTAACCGGGATGGGTTAGGTTAGATCAACCTAACCTAACCGCGAGTAACCTAACCGGGATGGGTTAGGTTAGATCAACCTAA
>OX596225.1:11133676-11146176 GCA_951394215.1 Glyphodes perspectalis | reverse complement strand
TACGTAAACTCGGAAAAAGTCTACCTAAGCTCCAACAAATTTTGTATGGAGCTTCGGTGTTGAAATTTTCAGAGTGGAATATTTTAGTGGCTATTGGGGGTAGGGGGTTGAAAATTGGTAGAAAGACGAAGGGGACCGATATCTAGAGATGATAAAAAGATGGTAGAAGAAAAGTTGGAAGATACGACTTTGACGAATATTCGAAGATTCCTAAAACTTGTATGAAAATTTTCTAAGTCTCAGAAAAACTTCGAAAATCCGCCAAAAATCGAATTTTCGGAAAAGACCCACCGGGGTTTCGGTGGGGGGTAGGGGTTATTAAAAGGCAAATTAGACCAAAATTTGAGCAACGTAGGTATATATTTGCTTTATGAAAAGCGAGTTGGTTAGGTTGGTTAGGTTAGGTTAGGTTAGGTTAGGTTGGGGTAGCAGGTCGGACAACCTCCTCGTGCGCTCACCCGTTTGTTAGTCCCCTTTAGCATTGGGGGGGAAGGACAAACGGCTTGAGCCTGGTTTACCCTGGGCAACGGCGGCTGGAAACTTCTCCCGGGGGATCTTTCCAGTCGACGGCAATGGTTCGACATCACCGTGCCCTCCCGTCCCTCCCTCCCTTGGGAGGGTTACGTGGATGGGCACTGGGGGGGTCTGGGGACTATGGGGGGGTTCTTTGGGGTTCTTCTTTCCTTTCTTTTTCTACTCTTCAAACCTTCTTTCCATTCTTTCTTTTCTCATAGAGGGAGCTCTACCTCTCAAAAAATTGAGCAACACAAAAACTCATCATGAGCGCGAGTGAAAAAGTTATAGTACCCCAGGGCGGTACCGGCCGGGAGGCCGGAGAATCCGCCGGCGCGTCTCCGGACGCGTCCTGCCCCTCGTACTCTGGGGGGGGCAACACCCGCCTGGTGCTGAGCACTGTGCCTGCTCCATTGGAGCAGAGGAAGGAGGAGACGACGAAGAAGAAGACGAGGAAGACGGAGCAGAAGAAGGAAGAGGAGAAGAATAACACGGACGTGACGAAGAAGGCGGAGCCAACACGGGCGGTCCGGCGCAGCCAGCGCCTCCTTCGCCCAAGCGGAGAGCGGAGCGACAGGAGCCGCAGCAGGAGCAGCAGCGGCAGGGAGGCTTCTCCACTGGCGCCCGCTGCAGCAGCGGTTGCAGCTACCGAAGGAGAGGTGAGTGGATCGGAGGTGAGTGTGTGCAGTGTAGGTGAGAGCAGGGCCGCGTCCCCGGGCACATCGGGCCTGGAGTCGGACTCCTCTTCGTCACACGCCAGCCTTATGACGGTCGACCCTTCTTCGGGGGAGGACGTCGGGCGGCTGTGGCAGAAGAAGAAGGAGGCCGTCAAAAGGAAACACGCCAAACCGGCGAAGGGCGCTTCCGGATTGGCGACAAGGAAGAGCGGCTCGGACTCGGCGGAGGGCCCCACGGCCCCAAAAGGTAAGCCGGTAGGCCGTCCGCCGACGACCGGCGAATACGTCGGCGCGGCGGCGGCACGGAAAGAGTTCGCCCGCGAAAAGCGCGGGGCTGAGCGGGCGGAGGCAGAGGCACGGGCCGAGCGAGAGGTCGCTGAGATGGACCGTGCTCTGCGCCTCACACGCGATAGAGCCTCACGTCTTTCTGAGTCGTCGCAAGACGAGAGGGACATGGCGGCCTCTCTCTTAAAAGAGCGGATGAGCGGCTCCGTGGCGATAGTGCGGAAAGTGATCGCCACCTCTGGCCACTTAAAGGGCACAAACCAGAGGGCCCTCAAAACAGCGGCTGAGGAGTTTGAGCGCGTAGCCTCAGAACTGTATGAGCGCACAGTTTCCGCGGAGACGGAGAAGCTCCAGGCGGAGAACTCCCGTCTCCAGGCGGAGCTCATCAAGCAGGGTAGGATGCTGGAGCAGCTGCGGGAGGAGATGGCGAGCCTGCGCGCAAGCCTGGTGGCACAAGAGCCGCCCCGAGCCGTCGTCGGTGCCGTTGGTGGAGACTCCGAGCGTAATGTCTTCGCGTACGTGGACGCCCGTATAGAAGCTCTGGAGATGCGCCTTCCTCCGGAGCGACTGCGACCCCCTCTAGCCGCTGACAGACGCCAGAATACGGAGCCGCCGATTCCAGCAACGCGTCCCACGCCCGCTCAGCGAACTGAAAGAGGTACGCAATCTGCGAAGGCCGCACCACCTGCAGCGGCCCCACAGTCGAAGGCTCCAGCGCCGACCAAACCCGCGCCCCGCAAGGGGCGGAGGGCGAGGAAGGCCGCGAAGGGCAAGGCGGCACCTGCCGCCCCACCCCCAAGGGAGCCACGCCCCTTGCCGCCGGCTCCGACCTCCATGGAGGAGGGATGGACCACGGTGGTGAGGAGAGGTCGTACAAACGGCAAAGGGGCTGCTGCAGGAGCAGTACCCGGACCCCAGCCGAGGCAGCAGAAGGCGCCGAAACCGCCCCGACTCCGCCCCGCGCGTGCGGCGGTTGTAGTGTTAACACTACAGCCCGATGCCGACAAGCGGGGCGTCACGTACGGTGGCGTGATTGCCGAGGCCAAGTCCAGGATTTCCCTGGCGGCCCTCGGCATAGAGTCGGTGCGGTTTCGACGCGCAGCGACCGGTGGCACTATTTTAGAGCTGCCGGGAGCTGAGACGGACAGCCGGGCAGACGCCCTGGCTGAAAAGCTGCGTGAGGTCCTCAATGCGGATGACGTGAGGGTTTCCCGGCCTGTGAGGTGCGCAGAAATGCGCATCTCTGAGCTGGACGACTCCGTCTCCGCAGAGGAGGTCGCAGCCGCCGTCGCTAAGGCTGGGGGTTGCTCGGTAGAGTCCGTCAGGACGGGCCCGATTCGCCGAGCAAGATCCGGGCAAGGCGCCTGTTGGGCACGCTGCCCCGTTTCGGCGGCCGGAAAGCTGGCTGGCGGTAATCGCCTGCTGGTGGGATGGTCGTCGGCGCGGGTGCAGTTATTGGAGGCCAGAGAGTTGCGCTGTTTCCGGTGCCTTCAACGGGGGCACGTCAGGGCGCAGTGCGACTCCGATGTCGACCGCAGTAGCCAGTGCTACCGGTGCGGACAGCTTGGCCATCTAGCCAGTGCCTGCGAGGAGGCGCCACACTGCACGGTGTGTGCCATAGCCGGCCGAAAGGCCGGCCACAGGGTTGGGAGCAAGGCCTGCACTTCTCCCAAACCCACGAAACGCGGTCGGCGGACTGCCACTGAGGCCAAGGCCCAGTCGCAGCCCGCCCCCTCCGAATCACCTCGGGACGCGGAGATGACGACAACCTCGTCTCCGTAAGATGGCGCTCAGATTCCTTCAGGGGAATCTCAATCACTGCGCCCGAGCTCAAGACCTTATGGTCCAGAGCATGGCGCAGTGGTTGGTAGCCATGGCGGTTGTGGCCGAGCCGTACTTCGTCCCCCCCGATTGGGAGGCGGATGTTGACGGCACAGTGGCCATAATCACCCGACCGGTGGTTGGCGCTCCCCCTTTTCGGAGAATCGAAAGGGGGCACGGATGGGTTGCGGCTGAGTTGGGGGGGGGCATCCTGCTTGTCGGGGTGTACTTCTCCCCCAACCGGTCTCTAGCTCACTTCGAGAGCTTTCTCTCCGAGCTGGAGACTGTGTTCGGCCGGAATCGTTCGCTCCATGTGCTCGTGGCTGGGGATTTCAATGCCAAATCCTTGGTATGGGGATCCCCAGCGACAGATGTGCGTGGTAGTGCGCTTGAGGAGTGGATGGTTGCTTCAGGATTGACAGTCTTGAATCGAGGTTCGGTAGACACGTGCGTGCGCATGCGGGGTGGGTCCATCGTGGACTTAACGTTCGCGAGCCCCGCGCTAGCGCGCCGTGTCCAGGACTGGAGAGTGTTGGTCGATGTGGAGACGTTGTCGGACCACCGGTATATCCGGTTCGACGTCTGTCCGCAACAGCCGACGCTCCAGACCGGTCCAAGCCGTCCTCGGTTTAGGGACTGTCCGCGCTGGGCTCTGAAGCAGCTTGACCGTGAGATGGCGGAATGTGCTTCCCTTGTCCAGGCGTGGATCCCTGCGCCGGATGGACCTGTCGATGTGGAGAGCGAGGCCGGTTGGTTCCGGGGGGCGCTGTCGCATATTTGCGACGCAGCCATGCCCCGGGCCGGGCCAGTCTCTCCGCGTAGACAGGTGTACTGGTGGTCCGCAGACCTCGCGGACTTACGCTTCGCGTGCGTGAGGGCGAGACGCCAGTACTCCCGGTACCGGCGCAGGCGCGTCAGGATGCCGGACGAGGAGTCGCGCCTCTACGACACCTATAGGGTGGCGAAGAAGGCGCTCAAGGTGGGAATCGACAGAGCCAAGACCAGAGCACGGGAGGAGTTTCTTGGGACGCTCGATGCCGATCCGTGGGGGAGGCCGTATAGGGTGGCGCTGAGTAAGCTCCGCCCCTGGGCCCCCCCGGTGACGCAGAGCCTCCCGCCTCACTTGCTCCGCACCGTGGTCGAGGCACTATTCCCTACCCGAACCGAGGAGCACATTCCGCCAGTGGTAACGCCGCCGACAGGTGATGTGGGCGCAGTCGAGGTCCCGGCCGTGTCGGACGCTGAGTTCGATGCGGCCGTCTCTCGCATGCGGGCCCGTAACACGGCCCCCGGCCTAGACGGCATACCCGGCCGCGTGTTGGCAATTTGCCTTCCGTGGCTGGGGCCGAGGCTGCGTGGGCTGTTCACGGCCTGCCTCGAGCGGGGACGTTTTCCGCGCGAGTGGAAGACGGGCAAGCTCGTGCTGTTGCAGAAGGATGGTCGTCCGTTCGACTCTCCCTCGGCCTACCGCCCGATTGTGTTGCTCGACGAGCTTAGCAAACTCTTAGAGCGCATAATTGCTGGCCGCCTGATTGGTCACCTCAATGAGGTGGGTCCGAATCTGTCGGATAATCAGTTCGGATTTAGGCGTCATAGGTCCACGGTTCACGCGATTCTCCGCGTGAAGGACATCGCACAATCTGCGATGTCGCAGGGTCGAGTGGTGTTGGCCGTATCTCTTGATATCGCCAACGCTTTCAACACCCTGCCGTGGAGTTGTATAAAGGAGGCGCTCCGACACTTTAGGGTGCCCCTTTATCTGAGGCTGATCCTCGACTCGTACCTGAGCGAGAGGTACGTAGAGTTCCCTGGCCGAGATGGTTGGTCGCGGCACCCCATGTCGTGCGGTGTCCCGCAGGGTTCGGTCCTTGGGCCGCTCCTGTGGAACATTGGCTACGACTGGGCACTTCGCGGTGCCAACCTCCCGGGGGTTGACGTAACTTGTTACGCCGACGATACCCTGGTGACGGCGAGAGGGAAGTCATACAGAGATGCAGCCATCCTGGCCACTGCAGGCGTGGCGCAGGTCGTCGGTCGTATCCGGCGCTTAGGGCTTCATGTAGCCCTAGAGAAGTCCGAGGCCATATGTTTCCATGGTCCTCGGCAGAAACCTCCAGCCGGTTCTCACATCTGTGTGGGGGGGTCCCAGATCTTTGTCGAGTCGACCATGAAGTACCTGGGATTGGTCCTCGACAGTCACTGGAACTTCCTGCCGCACTTTAGGCGCTTGTCGCCTAAACTGATGAGAACCGCTGCCGCCTTGGGCAGGCTTCTGCCCAACGTCGGGGGGCCAAAGGCATCTTGCCGGCGGCTCTACGCGGGGGTCGTGCGGTCTATCGCCCTGTACGGCGCACCTGTGTGGGCCGACACCCTGACAAGCCGGTGTATCGCGGAGCTGCGGAGACCGCAGCGAGCGATGGCAGTCAGGGTCATACGGGGCTACCGCACGATCTCCTACGAGGCGGCGTGTGTGCTAGCCAGCTCACTCCCCTGGGACCTCGACGCGAGGGCCCTCTCGGCGGTGTTTCGCTGTCGGGAGGAGGCGCGTCGGGCCTCAGTCCACGGGGTGACGTCACGCGAGGTGAGCGCCTTGTTGGTAGAGTTCCGCACACTTGCTGTGGAGCTCTGGGACGCGCGACTGGCTGATCCCGGAGCCGGTCTTCGGACCGTCTCGGCGATCCGGCCTGTCCTAGCTGCATGGTTGAACAGGACCCATGGCGCGGTAACCTTCCATCTGGCTCAGGTGCTCTCGGGGCATGGATGCTTCGGGAAGTACCTGTGTCGGATCGGTCGGGAGGCGACCGGGTCCTGTCATCACTGCGGCTCCGTTGAGGACAGTGCTGAGCACACGTTGGAGGAGTGTCCGGCTTTTGCCGTAGAGCGCAATGCGCTATCCGCCGTTGTTGGGCGAGACCTCTCTCTACCGGCCGTGGTGTCTGCCATGGTGAGTAGTGAGGAGTCTTGGGACGCGGCGCTCTCCTTCTGCGGCAGTGTCATGTCGCAGAAGGAGAGCGCCGAGCGCCAGCGCGAGCTGGACGATCCCGCCCGACGTCGTAGGCGAGGCCGCCGTGGCGATGGTGTCTAGCCCGGCGGCGCCCTGCAGGGGGGGCTCCGAATACTCCTGAGGTATCCCTGCCTGTCGTAGGAGGCGACTAAAAGGGCCTTCGGGGTCGTGGGGGTTAGGGGAGGAGGTCCTCTGCCCTCAATCGTCCCCGGAGAAGCCGACTGCAGGTGTTACACCCGGTCCGTTAGGATAGGGTACACAGCTGTCTATGTGGTCGTGAAACACCACCCAAGGTGTTCTGGGGGAGAATACCACTCCCTCGAGATGGGCCGCTAGGCGGCAGCGCGCGCTACGTAGACTTTACGAGATGAATCCCGACAGTGGGGATCCCGTTGGTTTTGCGTTAGCGCCCGAAGAACGACAGCCTTGAGGTTTAGTCGGTAGGGTCTCCGGAGATTGCTACCGGTTTCGAGCCCGACTCACCCTTTTAGGTCCACCCAGGACTCTAACTGGATGGTGCGTAAGTAAGCATTCCTCAAGTAAAAAAAAAAAAAAAAAAAAAAAAAAAAGGTTAGGTTAGGTTAGGTTAGGTTAGGTTAGGTTAGGTTAGGTTAGGTTAGGTTTTTTTTTTTTTTTTTTTTTTTCTGAGTGGTTTTTCGCTTATTGTTTATTTTTAGGGATCTGTTTTCCTGTGTTTATTGTGCACTGAGGTTCAAAGACTTAGTGTTATTCCGCGAAAGGATACGGATTTGTTGCAGTATTGAGGACATTTCTCTAACGTAATCAGAGGCGGCACAAAAGAGGATTTCAAGAAGCAAAGACACAGAAAAGATGTGAGAAGGAGAGAAAAACTTTACTGAAATAGAATTTTTAAGCGACTCAGAATAAATTGTTGTAACGAAAGCTTGCAATTTCCCGCTATGAGATACGGGGTGGGGTGAAACAAAGGGTGAAATTTAGACACAAACAGCAAAGTGGACCGAAGACATGTAGAGTTACAAATGGAGAAGAGATAGAATTTCAGAAAAATAATTGATGTTGCAGTTCTTGAGGATTTTGGCACTTGAGACTTGAGAGAGTAGCTCAAGTCCCGTAGTCCGTTTGATCGGTGATCCGAGCCACCATTGATTTGATTCGGGGGCAGAGTTTATGATTAGTGGCGTTATGGGATGTGTCGCGATGTGTCGCCGCTAGATCCAGTCTTTTGATTGAATTTTACGCAATTATAACACTTGCGCTTATCTGCTAGCTCCTTGTGTGGGCAGCTCGACTGTTGGTGCCCAACACTGGCGCAGTGAGCGCAAGGTTTAGTCTCGGAGGTGCATTTAGACTTCGTGTGGCCAAACTGCAGGCATACAAAGCACTGCACGAAACGACTAAAGTCCTCAACGTGAACCTTAGAGTGGTCCACGTTGAGTTTTCCACGTGACAAGATTTTGCGGCGAATTTCGGGAGAGACTTCTATGACCGCATTGTATAAGCGGTCATTTTTGTTCGAAGTGAGGAAACAAAGACGAAGCTCAATATCATTTTGATACTGAAGGAGATCAACCAGTTCATCCCGAGGGATGTCCTTGGATACCCCCTTCAGTATCAAAAGAGGGGGGCGACGCCTTGCCTCCTCAGCGTCAAAACCGGGGGCGGCCTTTGTGCGCTCGATGGTTTCGCGGCACTGGTCTGAGTTTTCGAACTCGATCCGTATCTTTCCGTTCGACACAGGTTGGATTTTTGTCGGCGCGTACTTTTGCTTACGGAAAGATACGGACTTTTTCCATTCGCAGACTAATTCGTCTGGTTTCTTGGTACCATCCTCGGCCTTAACAATGATGGCCGGCTTTTGTTTCGGCACATTAGTCACGTTCTTGGACGCGACTGAGGCGTAAGAGATTGGGGCCACTAAAGCGGATGAGACAATTGGGGTGGATTTCAATTCCTCCTTGAAGGAGGCAAGTTCGCTTTTGACGGCACTGATGATGTCATCCTTGAGGTTTCCAGTGGACTCCCTGACCTCACATATGGTCTCATGAAGAGAATTTTCTTTGGACTCAGCTACAAATTGGTCCTTGAGTTCGCCCATAAGATATTCGAGGCCATAGCGCAGTTCGTCGGTACATTTATATATTGTGGATTTGTTCTCCTTGGTTAGCGACTTAGTCGCGCCAAGGCAATCATTAATAGTTAACAAGATCTCCTTGCTTACCTTATAGTAAGCTTGGAAGCTATTAATGTCGCAATGGGACACGCACAATTTGATGGGGGGTTCCTTTGGCTCCTTGGACGCCATATCGAGTGTTACTTATGAATTTTCACACCATATGGGACCAAAGAGCAGACTAAAATAGCGCTAACAGTTAAGCCGCTAACGCTATATTCACGGAAACTACGTTAAGACTTGGATAAACTAATATACTAACTATAACAAAAACAACTAAAACAATACAATAACAAATGAATTTACAATGAATTTTCAAACTAATTTATACTATCAATTTTATATGGAGAAATTTTAGGGGATGATTTTTTGGGTGGTTAAAGGGTTAAGAGGGGGATGAAATGTTATGGAAAGTTATTTTCTAGTCAAGACAAAGCTATTGCAAAAAGAATGAAGAGAATCGGACGAGAAATGAGGAAGTTGAAAAATTTTAATATTTACGAAAGTACGGAAAAAGTCCACCTAAGGTCCGACTTTTTCATAGAAAATTTAGTATGGGGAGAATTTTGCGAATTTTCAAAGTGGGATACCAGGGTGAGTATAAATGGGTGGAAGCTAATATTTGGGGGGATGGAGTATGTACCCTAAGGGCACAAACTGGGATAAAAATTTTAGGGATAACTATTCGGGATAAAATTTGGGAAGACTATTGTGACTGAAACTACTTGGTAGAGACCGTACTTGATGATACGGCGTGCTGTGGATTATACTGTCAGGTGATAGAGAAAATATTTCTAAGTTTCGAAAATTCGCCAAAAAGAAAGTATTAGAAAAGGTACCCTCCAGCTTTCGCCAGGGGGTAGGGGCTATAAAGACGCAATTAGGTTCCAAATTACAGAGTCCTAGGTCTCTTGTTGCTTATTGAAAAGCGAGTTGGTTAGGTTAGGTTAGGTTAGGTTAGGTTAGGTTAGGTTAGGTTAGGTTAGGTTAGGTTAGGTTAGGTTAGGTTAGGTTAGGTTAGGTTAGGTTAGGTTAGGTTAGGTTAGGTTAGGTTAGGTTAGGTTAGGTTAGGTTAGGTTAGGTTAGGTTAGGTTAGGTTAGGTTAGGTTAGGTTAGGTTAGGTTAGGTTAGGTTAGGTTAGGTTAGGTTAGGTTAGGTTAGGTTAGGTTAGGTTAGGTTAGGTTAGGTTAGGTTAGGTTAGGTTAGGTTAGGTTAGGTTAGGTTAGGTTAGGTTAGGTTAGGTTAGGTTAGGTTAGGTTAGGTTAGGTTAGGTTAGGTTAGGTTAGGTTAGGTTAGGTTAGGTTAGGTTAGGTTAGGTTAGGTTAGGTTAGGTTAGGTTAGGTTAGGTTAGGTTAGGTTAGGTTAGGTTAGGTTAGGTTAGGTTAGGTTAGGTTAGGTTAGGTTAGGTTAGGTTAGGTTAGGTTAGGTTAGGTTAGGTTAGGTTAGGTTAGGTTAGGTTAGGTTAGGTTAGGTTAGGTTAGGTTAGGTTAGGTTAGGTTAGGTTAGGTTAGGTTAGGTTAGGTTAGGTTAGGTTAGGTTAGGTTAGGTTAGGTTAGGTTAGGTTAGGTTAGGTTAGGTTAGGTTAGGTTAGGTTAGGTTAGGTTAGGTTAGGTTAGGTTAGGTTAGGTTAGGTTAGGTTTTTTTTTTTTTTTTTTTTTTTTTTTTTTTTTTTCTGAGTGGTTTTTCGCATTGGGTTTTATTTGGATCTGTTTTTCTATGTTTATTATACATTTTGGACTAAGACAAAGTTGTATTCCGCTAAAGGATACGGAGGTGTTACAAGATATTGGGGACATTTCTCTAACATGATCAGAGGCGGCACAATAAATGAAAATTTGAAGAACAAAGACATAGAAAAGATGTGTAAAAGAGAAAATTATCTTTACTAAAGATAAATTAGACACTCAGAATGACATTTTAACAAGTAATTTAGAAAGTTCCGCTATAAGATACGGAAAAACAAAAGGGAATTTTTTGACAAAGATAGTAAAGACGGACCGAAGACTGTAGAAATCACAAAAGGAAAAGAAAAGAAATTCAGAAAGTATGAAGTCACAATAAAAATAGTTTGGAGTCACTTGGGACTTAGAAGAATTTTTGTTTAAGTCCCGTAGTCTGTTTGGTCGGTGATTCTTGCCATCATCGACTTAATTCTTGGGCACAATTTATGGTTGGTTGCATTGTGGGTTGTGTCGCCGCTTGATCCAGTTTTTTGGTTAAACTTGACACAGTTGAAGCATTTACGTTTCTCGGGGGACTCCTTATGGGGACAATTTGCCAACTGGTGACCAACGTTGGCACAGTGGGCGCAGGGTTTGGTTTCACTTGTACATTTTGACTTGGTGTGGCCGAACTGTAGACAAGTGAAACATTGCACGAACCGGCTAAAGTCCTCTGCATGGACACGTGAGTGATCCACGCAGAGTTTGCCCTGTGCAAGGACCTTACGACGCGTTTCAGGGGACACTTCAATGACCGCGTTATATAGGCGGTCATTCCTGTTGGTGGTGAGAAAGCATAGGCGTAGCTCTATGTCATTCTGGTACTGAAGGAGGTCGGTAAGTTCCTCCCGAGGGATTTCCTTTGAGATCCCCTTCAGTATCAGAAGGGGAGGGCGGCGCCTTGCCTCCTCGGCATCAAAGCCAGGGGCAGCTTTCGTGCGGGAGATTGTTTCGCGGCACTGGTCGGGGTTGTCGAACTCGATCCGTATCTTTCCGTTCGACACAGGCTGTATTTTGGTCGGTGCGTACTTCTGCTTACGGAAAGACACGGACTTCTTCCAGGCGCTAACAATCTCTTCCGGCTTCTTGGAGCCATCCTCTGCCTTTACAATGATGGCGGGTTTTTGTTTGGGGACAGGGGCAGTCTTAGCTGCCATATTAGCGTACGAAGCAGGGGCCACTGATGAGGAAGGGGCAATGGGAGTTGTAGAGCGGAGCTCTTCCTTGAAGGCAGTGAGTTCAGCCTTTACGGCCTCAACTACCTGATCTTTAAGGCTCATGGTGGACTCCCTGACTTCGCAAATTGACTCTTGAAGAGTATTTTCTCGAGACTCGGCCACGAACTGATCTTTGAGCTCGCCTACTAGGTATTCGAGCCCATAGCGCAGCTCATCGGTACATTTAAAGATGGTTTGTTTATTCTCCTTAGTTAAAGATTTCGTTGCATTTAGGCAATCATTGATTGTCATGAGCATTTCTTTACTGACTTTATAGAATGCATCAAGGCTATTAATGTCACAATGAGAGACGCTTAACTGTATAACAGGGCCTTTGGGCTCCTTAGACGCCATAATGAGGGCTACTTTTCGTTGTTCGCGAACATATGACGACCAAGAAGTAAAGATATGAAATTAGATTAGAGTTAGCAGATAAGCCACTAACCCTATATTGACGGAAACTACTGAATTTAATAGATTAGGACAATGACAATAAACTACAAAAAGAATTTTCAAATTATCTAAAAAGATGTATTTATTATGAATTTTGAACTACCAAAGGAACTATCAATTTGTATGGAGGAGAAATATAAGGGTTGATTTTGGGGCGGTTAAAGGGTTAAGAGGGATGAAAGTGATGGGGAAGGTATTTTTAGGATGAGACAAAGCCAAAACAAAAAGAATTATTGAAATCGGTTAAGAAATGACGAAGTTGGAAAAAATTTGTAATTACGTAATCTGAGAAAAAGTGCACCTAAGCTCCGATATTTTTAGTATGGAGATTCGGTGACACGATTTTCAGACTAAGATATTTTCGGGACTATTAGGGGTAGGGGGTTGGGAATTGGTAGGAAGGGGGAGGGGACCGATATCTAGAGATAGTAAAAAGATAGTAGAAGAAAATTTGAAAGTTGGAGATTGGACGAATTTTTGAAGGTTCTGAAACTTAGTATGGAAAATTTTCTAAGTCCAGAAAAACTTCAAAAATTCGCCAAAAATCGAATTTTCGAAAAGTACCCACCGAGTTTTCGGTGGATGGTAGGTACTATTAAGACACAAATTCGACAGAAATTTCAGCAGCGTAGGGGTATATTTGCTTTATGAAAAGCG
>OX596225.1:11123676-11128676 GCA_951394215.1 Glyphodes perspectalis | reverse complement strand
AGAGATTGGGGCCACTGAAGCGGATGAGACAATTGGGGTGGATTTCAATTCCTCCTTGAAGGAGGCAAGTTCGCTTTTGACGGCACTAATGATGTCATCCTTGAGGTTTCCAGTGGACTCCCTGACCTCACATATGGTCTCATGAAGAGAATTTTCTTTGGACTCAGCTACAAATTGGTCCTTGAGTTCGCCCATAAGATATTCGAGGCCATAGCGCAGTTCGTCGGTACATTTATATATTGTGGATTTGTTCTCCTTGGTTAGCGACTTAGTCGCGCCAAGGCAATCATTAATAGTTAACAAGATCTCCTTGCTTACCTTATAGTAAGCTTGGAAGCTATTAATGTCGCAATGGGACACGCACAACTTGATGGGGGGTTCCTTTGGCTCCTTGGACGCCATATCGAGTGTTACTTATGAATTTTCACACCATATGGGACCAAAGAGCAGACTAAAATAGCGCTAACAGTTAAGCCGCTAACGCTATATTCACGGAAACTACGTTAAGACTTGGATAAACTAATATACTAACTATAACAAAAACAACTAAAACAATACAATAACAAATGAATTTACAATGAATTCTCAAACTAATTTATACTACCAATTTTATATGGAGAAATTTTAGGGGATGATTTTTGGGTGGTTAAAGGGTTAAGAGGGGGATGAAATGTTATGGAAAGTTATTTTCTAGTCAAGACAAAGCTATTGCAAAAAGAATGAAGAGAATCGGGCAAGAAATGAGGAAGTTGAGAAATTTTAATATTTACGAAAGTACGGAAAAAGTCCACCTAAGGTCCGACTTTTTCATAGATAATTTAGTATGGGGAGAAATTTGCGAATTTTCAAAGTGGGATACCAGGGTGAGTATAAATGGGTGGAAGCTAATATTTGGGGGGATGGAGTATGTACCCTAAGGGCACAAACTGGGATAAAAATTTTAGGGATAACTATTCGGGATAAAATTTGGGAAGACTATTGTGACTGAAACTACTTGGTAGAGACCGTACTTGATGATACGGCGTGCTGTGGATTATACTGTCAGGTGATAGAGAAAATATTTCTAAGTTTCGAAAATTCGCCAAAAAGAAAGTATTAGAAAAGGTACCCTCCAGCTTTCGCCAGGGGGTAGGGGCTATAAAGACGCAATTAGGTTCCAAATTACAGAGTCCTAGGTCTCTTGTTGCTTAATTAAAAGCGAGTTGGTTAGGTTAGGTTAGGTTAGGTTAGGTTAGGTTAGGTTAGGTTAGGTTAGGTTAGGTTAGGTTAGGTTAGGTTAGGTTAGGTTAGGTTAGGTTAGGTTAGGTTAGGTTAGGTTAGGTTAGGTTAGGTTAGGTTAGGTTAGGTTAGGTTAGGTTAGGTTAGGTTAGGTTAGGTTAGGTTAGGTTAGGTTAGGTTAGGTTAGGTTAGGTTAGGTTAGGTTAGGTTAGGTTAGGTTAGGTTAGGTTAGGTTAGGTTAGGTTAGGTTAGGTTAGGTTAGGTTAGGTTAGGTTAGGTTAGGTTAGGTTAGGTTAGGTTAGGTTAGGTTAGGTTAGGTTAGGTTAGGTTAGGTTAGGTTAGGTTAGGTTAGGTTAGGTTAGGTTAGGTTAGGTTAGGTTAGGTTAGGTTAGGTTAGGTTAGGTTAGGTTAGGTTAGGTTAGGTTAGGTTAGGTTAGGTTAGGTTAGGTTAGGTTAGGTTAGGTTAGGTTAGGTTAGGTTAGGTTAGGTTAGGTTAGGTTAGGTTAGGTTAGGTTAGGTTAGGTTAGGTTAGGTTAGGTTAGGTTAGGTTAGGTTAGGTTAGGTTAGGTTAGGTTAGGTTAGGTTAGGTTAGGTTAGGTTAGGTTAGGTTAGGTTAGGTTAGGTTAGGTTAGGTTAGGTTAGGTTAGGTTAGGTTAGGTTAGGTTAGGTTAGGTTAGGTTAGGTTAGGTTAGGTTAGGTTAGGTTAGGTTAGGTTAGGTTAGGTTAGGTTAGGTTAGGTTAGGTTAGGTTAGGTTAGGTTAGGTTAGGTTAGGTTAGGTTAGGTTAGGTTAGGTTAGGTTAGGTTAGGTTAGGTTAGGTTAGGTTAGGTTAGGTTAGGTTAGGTTAGGTTAGGTTAGGTTAGGTTAGGTTAGGTTAGGTTAGGTTAGGTTAGGTTAGGTTAGGTTAGGTTAGGTTAGGTTAGGTTAGGTTAGGTTAGGTTAGGTTAGGTTAGGTTAGGTTAGGTTAGGTTAGGTTAGGTTAGGTTAGGTTAGGTTAGGTTAGGTTAGGTTAGGTTAGGTTAGGTTAGGTTAGGTTAGGTTAGGTTAGGTTAGGTTAGGTTAGGTTAGGTTAGGTTAGGTTAGGTTAGGTTAGGTTAGGTTAGGTTAGGTTAGGTTAGGTTAGGTTAGGTTAGGTTAGGTTAGGTTAGGTTAGGTTAGGTTAGGTTAGGTTAGGTTAGGTTAGGTTAGGTTAGGTTAGGTTAGGTTAGGTTAGGTTAGGTTAGGTTAGGTTAGGTTAGGTTAGGTTAGGTTAGGTTAGGTTAGGTTAGGTTAGGTTAGGTTAGGTTAGGTTAGGTTAGGTTAGGTTAGGTTAGGTTAGGTTAGGTTAGGTTAGGTTAGGTTAGGTTAGGTTAGGTTAGGTTAGGTTAGGTTAGGTTAGGTTAGGTTAGGTTAGGTTAGGTTAGGTTAGGTTAGGTTAGGTTAGGTTAGGTTAGGTTAGGTTAGGTTAGGTTAGGTTAGGTTAGGTTAGGTTAGGTTAGGTTAGGTTAGGTTAGGTTAGGTTAGGTTAGGTTAGGTTAGGTTAGGTTAGGTTAGGTTAGGTTAGGTTAGGTTAGGTTAGGTTAGGTTAGGTTAGGTTAGGTTAGGTTAGGTTAGGTTAGGTTAGGTTAGGTTAGGTTAGGTTAGGTTAGGTTAGGTTAGGTTAGGTTAGGTTAGGTTAGGTTAGGTTAGGTTAGGTTAGGTTAGGTTAGGTTAGGTTAGGTTAGGTTAGGTTAGGTTAGGTTAGGTTAGGTTAGGTTAGGTTAGGTTAGGTTAGGTTAGGTTAGGTTAGGTTAGGTTAGGTTAGGTTAGGTTAGGTTAGGTTAGGTTAGGTTAGGTTAGGTTAGGTTAGGTTAGGTTAGGTTAGGTTAGGTTAGGTTAGGTTAGGTTAGGTTAGGTTAGGTTAGGTTAGGTTAGGTTAGGTTAGGTTAGGTTAGGTTAGGTTAGGTTAGGTTAGGTTAGGTTAGGTTAGGTTAGGTTAGGTTAGGTTAGGTTAGGTTAGGTTAGGTTAGGTTAGGTTAGGTTAGGTTAGGTTAGGTTAGGTTAGGTTAGGTTAGGTTAGGTTAGGTTAGGTTAGGTTAGGTTAGGTTAGGTTAGGTTAGGTTAGGTTAGGTTAGGTTAGGTTAGGTTAGGTTAGGTTAGGTTAGGTTAGGTTAGGTTAGGTTAGGTTAGGTTAGGTTAGGTTAGGTTAGGTTAGGTTAGGTTAGGTTAGGTTAGGTTAGGTTAGGTTAGGTTAGGTTAGGTTAGGTTAGGTTAGGTTAGGTTAGGTTAGGTTAGGTTAGGTTAGGTTAGGTTAGGTTAGGTTAGGTTAGGTTAGGTTAGGTTAGGTTAGGTTAGGTTAGGTTAGGTTAGGTTAGGTTAGGTTAGGTTAGGTTAGGTTAGGTTAGGTTAGGTTAGGTTAGGTTAGGTTAGGTTAGGTTAGGTTAGGTTAGGTTAGGTTAGGTTAGGTTAGGTTAGGTTAGGTTAGGTTAGGTTAGGTTAGGTTAGGTTAGGTTAGGTTAGGTTAGGTTAGGTTAGGTTAGGTTAGGTTAGGTTAGGTTAGGTTAGGTTAGGTTAGGTTAGGTTAGGTTAGGTTAGGTTAGGTTAGGTTAGGTTAGGTTAGGTTAGGTTAGGTTAGGTTAGGTTAGGTTAGGTTAGGTTAGGTTAGGTTAGGTTAGGTTAGGTTAGGTTAGGTTAGGTTAGGTTAGGTTAGGTTAGGTTAGGTTAGGTTAGGTTAGGTTAGGTTAGGTTAGGTTAGGTTAGGTTAGGTTAGGTTAGGTTAGGTTAGGTTAGGTTAGGTTAGGTTAGGTTAGGTTAGGTTAGGTTAGGTTAGGTTAGGTTAGGTTAGGTTAGGTTAGGTTAGGTTAGGTTAGGTTAGGTTAGGTTAGGTTAGGTTAGGTTAGGTTAGGTTAGGTTAGGTTAGGTTAGGTTAGGTTAGGTTAGGTTAGGTTAGGTTAGGTTAGGTTAGGTTAGGTTAGGTTAGGTTAGGTTAGGTTAGGTTAGGTTAGGTTAGGTTAGGTTAGGTTAGGTTAGGTTAGGTTAGGTTAGGTTAGGTTAGGTTAGGTTAGGTTAGGTTAGGTTAGGTTAGGTTAGGTTAGGTTAGGTTAGGTTAGGTTAGGTTAGGTTAGGTTAGGTTAGGTTAGGTTAGGTTAGGTTAGGTTAGGTTAGGTTAGGTTAGGTTAGGTTAGGTTAGGTTAGGTTAGGTTAGGTTAGGTTAGGTTAGGTTAGGTTAGGTTAGGTTAGGTTAGGTTAGGTTAGGTTAGGTTAGGTTAGGTTAGGTTAGGTTAGGTTAGGTTAGGTTAGGTTAGGTTAGGTTAGGTTAGGTTAGGTTAGGTTAGGTTAGGTTAGGTTAGGTTAGGTTAGGTTAGGTTAGGTTAGGTTAGGTTAGGTTAGGTTAGGTTAGGTTAGGTTAGGTTAGGTTAGGTTAGGTTAGGTTAGGTTAGGTTAGGTTAGGTTAGGTTAGGTTAGGTTAGGTTAGGTTAGGTTAGGTTAGGTTAGGTTAGGTTAGGTTAGGTTAGGTTAGGTTAGGTTAGGTTAGGTTAGGTTAGGTTAGGTTAGGTTAGGTTAGGTTAGGTTAGGTTAGGTTAGGTTAGGTTAGGTTAGGTTAGGTTAGGTTAGGTTAGGTTAGGTTAGGTTAGGTTAGGTTAGGTTAGGTTAGGTTAGGTTAGGTTAGGTTAGGTTAGGTTAGGTTAGGTTAGGTTAGGTTAGGTTAGGTTAGGTTAGGTTAGGTTAGGTTAGGTTAGGTTAGGTTAGGTTAGGTTAGGTTAGGTTAGGTTAGGTTAGGTTAGGTTAGGTTAGGTTAGGTTAGGTTAGGTTAGGTTAGGTTAG
>OX596225.1:11059937-11123476 GCA_951394215.1 Glyphodes perspectalis | reverse complement strand
AAAAAAACGCCGATATAATATATTGATTATTGTCATTGTTATCGGAGATATCACAAAATTCCAATACATTCCTTGAGATGAATTTCCCCAAACTCCACAAACGGAATACATCTATCAAGCAAGACACGCTACGAACATGTAGCTATCTGCGAATGCCGTCGGTCGTCGTATTGCCACACATTGTCTGGTATCTTGAAGGCGCTTTTATCGATCGAGTTTACGAATCTAATCTCTGCCGCACGCTGATTCACTTCACACTTAGTTCCACAAACCTCAGTTGCCACGATGGTTACCCGTGTATTAACACACTTACTAAACTAAACGTGGAATTGATTAGTTGCTAAAATCTGTGGCGTTTTGATAGTGTCCTCCTCGGGTGTGTACCGTACGTGTTGACCTTGTATTGTCACATCCGTTGAGAGCGCTGTTACTTCACCTGCACATAACCTTTCGGTTAAATTTGCGTCTAAAGGTAAGCCTCGAAAACGATTCACTTTGAAATGTACAATCTAATAAAATAATCCAGTACCAAACGTAGAATTTAGGTAAAACATTTCAAATTGATTGGCGATATTGTTAATGACTGCGCACATCCGGGGGTTGACCGTGGCGAGAGTTGCCGGAAGTTTGCATGAAACATGCTATCATTTTGTGTAATTGATCTAAATCCGTCTCTTACATGATGAATGATGTATGTGTGACTGAACGTAAGTCTAATGTTTATTACCTACGTACTGCCTATATATATGTGATCCCCATCTTTTTATCATAAAACTAAAAGGCTCTCCAAAGTCTCCAAGGAATGGGGAGATTCCCAGGAGCTGCAGGACTAAACATGGAAAAAGCCCATTTAGTCAAAATATAATAATGAGTTGATTTAGATGACAAATTGTGAGGCACCTAACACAAGCAGTACAAGCACACATCACAACATATTTATGCCTAAAAATTACAATTTTGTAATGCAAAATACTCAAACAGCGATAAAACTGAAGGAGGATCAAGTTTATCAGATGAAGTTAATCTGGGGTTAAGTTAATCTTATCGCGACGCGAGATGCGCGCGCGCAGTGCGCGGCGCGCCGGGGCATGATCTACATCGGGCACAAGTTCGGCCTGCCCGTCTCCGCCTACACGTGGTACCTAGCTTTAGCTGCGATGTCTTAATACAACCAGCACCAAATTAACTGTGACCTAGGATCGGTGTCACATACGAATTGGCCATGAATGAACAAGTCATACGTACTCATAACATAAGTGTTTTACTTTGCTATTTAATTATCTAATTTTCAAGGTGATGACAGCCTACACTGTAGGCTCGACAGGCTGTGTCAATATCAAGAACGTATAATATTATTTGTTATTGTGTTTTATGGTAGTATTATTGATTATTGTATAATCACAAGATTCCAATACATTCCTTGAGATGTATTGGAATAGATGTCCTCCGGTTCTCTCTGCCTACCCCGCTAGGGAAGTGGGCGTGAAGCCTAGTTTATATGGTTTGCCCTGGTGAGACCTATACTTACGTCCATTTATCAATGATTCAGTGGGACTATAGTGAATTAGGGGAATTAAGTGCTTTAACATTAAAAGAGCAACACTAAGACATCACAGAGCGTCGTGGTCGCTGTTCAGGATGACGTGAACTGCCGATACAGCGCAATGTTGTGGCGGATACTTAAATGCACAGAACAGATTTACTCACTCGGTACACCTAGTCTGTGTGTTGCGCTCTGAAATTCTGCAGAGCCCTTCAACTATACGATAGGAGAAAGATTCCATAATTATACGATTGTGTATTATAAAATTACTTAAATATATTCTGCTCAATGATGTAGTGTTGTTTATGTTGAGCAGAATATTATCAATGTTACATTTTCATTGTTATCGTCGAATCATCGAATGATCTGGCTGATCAGACAATAGAGATAAAATCAAGGGCATGTTTATTTGTGGTCATCACAGTGTTTGTGGAGTTAACATTAACATTTTAGACGTATTTGAACGTATCATACATTCCATCGTTCGTCATACGAAAGGAGATCTATACATTTGATTTGAATGTTTGAAGTAATAAAGACAAATAGATACAGAGACGTGTTATCAGCGAATTGAGATAATGAATAAATGTATTGCATTTGTGGCTTTTTTTTATCTGCGATTTTGGGATTTTATACGGATACGATACGTGTCGTCTTGTTACAAAAGGAATTTTAAAGAAATACGATCAGACGGCTTTACAAAACGACCTCACATTATGTCCTATGATCACAATTATATCTGAAGCCTTAATAAGAATCTATAATTTTATTTTAACCATACCGAATGAAAAATATGATTAAAAGCCTCGCGACTCCTGGAGCTTCTGTCTATTTAGTTTTAACAATAAAATTCGCAATATCTCTATGAAAGCTTAGCATTTTATATATATTAATGCTGTGGTTAAAAATGCCTGTCAACCCTTTGACTCTGCCGACCCCTTCGGGAAATGTGAGCGTGATGATATACTTGTGCTTACATACAACAAACAATAAAACGCAGAACAATCGTCTCATTACAAGGCGCGCCCCCCAGGACTGCCTTCCAGAATATCCAGCAGCGAGATTTTGAAAGTTTATTTCTTAAGTTGAAATGGCTACTCTAAACAATAAAAAGAACCTGATAAACTTGGGAATGTGCTTTGAAATCATGAACCCTTATAATAAACATCTTTACCCAATATTTCTAGTAAAATCTATATTAAGTTAGGCTAAGCAATAAGTTGCACATTAATGCAAGATGTTTAATTGTTCCGTGTGCGGCAGGGGCGTGGGCGGCGGCGGCGCGGGCGAGGGCGCGCGCGACTTCGTCATCGAGCGCGAGCGCGAGCGCGAGAGGGACTCCGACATGGACCGCCCGCGGCGGGCGCAGGTGAGCCGCACGCGCACACACCACACCCCCCCCCGTCCCCCTCCCCACATCGCACACCCACACACACACATCCGCACACCACCACCGCACCACACACTACACTATACTACACTATGTATAGTAACAACATTCATGAGTCCAGCGGTGCCTACCGCGACATTCGACTGATAGCTTTGTGGTGAGCGCTAGGGTGTGTAGGAACCTCCTCAAACTTCCTGCAGGGATCCTATTGTTCTGTTTAACTGTTTCGCTACAACGCTCCTTCGTATTCTGGGGATCTGGGGAGAAGTCCTGGCGACTCGCCGCCTGCCAACAATCCAGCAACTGTCAAGCTGTGCTGAGTTGATCTAATGTGAAAGTTTAGGGCCCCAGTCTCTCGATTTCAGTTCCACAATGATCGGTCATTGAACTATTAAATGTTTGTTTTGACAGTTTTCTCTCTAGTTACCGATCATGGTGAAACACACTGGCGTAGGGACGCCACCTATCAGCCGACATACTTTTCATGCACTCTCAAAACGCAATGTTTGCTCGGTTTGTGTTGTCATACTTAACTGGCTTTTGTACTGCAAAAATACACAAAAGTAGTATTGATTATCCCCACAGGACAGGCTTAACCCAGTGTGGGACTAGAAAAATAACATACATGTAAGCTTATGGAAATAAATATTTCATGTCCTATGTTGTCTATAACTTAAAAAAAATGTGCCAACTGTGTTTCTTGTGTAGCATGTCGTAAAAGGCGACTAATGGTATATGGGGTTTTGGGTATGTGATTGTGTAGGCGAAGAGCTACACTACACTACTTTTTCACAATTTTCAATCTAACTAACCCAGCCCAGTTTTGTTTTTGGCTGAATGTGGATAAAGGGGCTTGCTGCCCATTTAGCTCTGCCTACCCCTTCACGGATTATGGGCGTGATGTTATGTATGTATGTATGTAATATTTCATTTGATTTGATTTATTAATCGCCAGTTTGGTGGGGCGGCATAACCAGATAGGTTGTTGTTGTGTTAAAATGTTACTTTAAAATATATTACACCTAACCCGGTGGCCTTTAAACTGAATACAACCGTTATCGCCTATCTGTCGTTTATCAAATCGATTATTGAGCGCTATCTACATAATCTTATCGCACCAACATATTTACGAAACAATATTTGCCTAATTAAATAAATTTATTCATGGACAAATGTTCCTATTTTCTCTTCTACTCATTTGAATGCAATTTTTTATAAGCCTGATAGTTAAAAGATTCATTAAATACATATGTTGGTCTATTCCATGTTTGTCTCAGACTTAAAAACAACATGCCAGCTGTGGTTCTTGCCTAGCATGTCGTAAAAGGCGACTAGATTAGGTATCAGATTTGGGTATGTGATTCAGGAACGACGAGCTAGCCACTTGTCACTACTTTTTCACAATTATTAATCTAACCCAGGCCACTTTTGTTTTTGGCTGAATGTGGTTAATGGGGCCTGCTGCCCTTTTAACTCTGCCTACCCAATGAGGATTATGGGCGCGATGTTATGTATGTATGTAAATGTAAACTATAACATAAACCTTTTAAAATATAACCTAAACGTACTTACTTAATATGTAGAACAAATTTGTATAAAGGCTATTGCAAGAAGTCATCAACAACGTGTGAACCAAGTCTTCAGAATCGATCGACATATACACACACAATATCATCAGCAAAAGTTATTTATTAATATGTAAACTGCTACTACTACTATTCCACGAAAAAGATATGACAATGTTTAATTTATAGATTTTTCCTACTTCATCTTCCTAGCGTCCTAGCTATCAGAATTTGGACAAGAACTGGAGTGTGGTCCTAAATTGTTTGAAGGGGTTTCAATAAATATATTACATTTTAGTAAATATTATCTCGGATTTTGCTAACAAATCAAAAATAGCTCCTTTAGACGAGTTGGTACGAGTGACACCCGACTCTTAGATAACTCTTTTAAAAATAGAATTATTAAATTCCATATATGTATGTAATTAACGTTAATATACGTATTGTAAGACGGATACCAGCTTATCAGCAACGACACGACGTAGGATTAGTGGCAAAAAATTAATGATCTTTGTTAAGGCGGAGCGACACAAACGTTGATATTCGAAGCTAACAAATCTAGGTAGAAATATGTTTGTACAAACAACAATAAAGAAAGCGCGAGGAGATTGTGTTTAAATCGCATTACAGCCGTACCGTACATTCAATACCTGCAACTGTAATACCCACATAATATATAATTTATTGTTTGAAGTTCACAAATTGTTCTCTTCTGGTATACCAAAAAACAATTACGTAATGGAAACAAAAAAGAATGTGAAAAATACGTAAATACATTAATATAAATTATTCAAATAACCGCGACAATTTCGCTTCAAGTAGCACTCTTTTGGAAAGATACATTAGTATTCATTAAACGCGCTGAAGAAAGGCCATTGCATCTCTTCGGCGCTTCATCGCCGTCACTGGAATGTAAGGCTTCCCGGATTATCCGGGCAGATTATCAAGTCGTAATCGCGCGATAGCCGCGGTGCGCCGCGCGCCGACGCCGGCGGCAGTCCCCGAGCGGCCGGCGGCGCGCGCGCACCATGGAGCGCCTCTACCATACCTACACGCGCAACCAGTGGGACGCGGTGCTCGTCGTGAGTACACTCGCACGTACACCGACATGGGGGGAGGAGACAGCACGAAAACTCGCTCAAAACTTACTTACTTGCGAAATCAATTTAGTAATTTAAAATAGAAGTGTAATTTTTATCAGGTTTTTTGACGTGATTTTTTTTCCTAGTCCACATGGAGAACTAATTTCTACTATTCTTTAGCTAAAACGCACAATAAGCCTAATTAAACTTTAGGTTCCATCAGTACTACTAAGAGCTTATGCATCTTGAAATGAAAGGCGTACCTTAAATTCCTGGATTTGCTATTATCATGTCTGCTTAGTTTACGTTCAGCGTATTGTGAGGTGTTTACCAATGTGTTCCTCCTAATTAATCAAAGTATCAGTAGTATAAGTGTGAACGTTGTCCGCAGCAAATGTCAGCGCAGCTGGGTCGCGAGCGCACGGAGCGCGGCGGGTCGGGCGGCGAGCGCGACGACGCGTCGTCCACGGGCTCGGAGCGGCTGTACGAGCAGGACATCGCCATCCTGAACCGCTGCTTCGACGACATCGAGAAGTTCATCGCGCGGCTGCAGCACGCGGCGGCGGCGTCGCGCGAGCTGGAGCGGCGGCGGCGCTCGCGCGGGCGGCGCGCGGCCGGCGCCGGCGAGGGCATGCTGGCGCTGCGCACGCGCCCGCCGCCCGAGCGCGACTTCGTCGACGTGCTGCAGAAGTTCAAGCTGTCGTTCAATCTGCTGGCGCGACTGCGCGCGCACATCCACGACCCCAACGCGCCCGAGCTGGTGCACTTCCTGTTCACGCCGCTGGCGCTGATCGTGGACGCGGCGCAGGACGTGGCGGACGGCCGGCTGCCGGCGCGCGTGGTGCAGCCGCTGCTGACGCGCGACGCGCTTAACCTGCTCGCCAACTGCGTCACCAGCAAGGAGACCGAGCTCTGGCACTCGCTGGGGAGATGCCTGGCTCGTTGCCGAGGTTAGCACCATTTTAATTTAATTTAATATTATATAATATGACATTTGAACGCCACATCCATCAACATTGAGGCTGATGCAATAGCTCCAATGTTCTTTTCTATTGAGTGCCTTTCAAGATCAAGTATGTGTACCTAACGTTGATTGAGGTCTACGTGTCTATGATATGGTGGATAAACCAACTAAAATCGGTGCAAAAAAGCCTTAACTACCCTTTTTTTTTAATAGGGTTTTTTAGTATAGCATTTTATACCTGAAGAATAATCTGTTAAATAGGTTCAACTTAATATTAAAATACTAAATATCATGTTTAAAAAATGAATTTGATAATATTATCTATATCAATACTTTCATCATCACCGTTATATTACATAGATACTTCACAGTGATTCATTTTTAATGATTCAGCAGCTGTTGTTGTTGTTTAATCAATGATGCGCTTACACTTTGTACGTTTTGAATTTCATTTTTATATTGTGGTCCGATACTTGTGTATTCCAATTAGTCCAGCCATACATTGCCGTGTTTGTGTTGTTACGTGTATCGATTATGATAGTGGCAGCTCGGTGACTCAGTCGCCATTTATAGATAAAGAGCAAATATGCCTAGTTTTAGTGATAAAGATAATAGACTGTGAACATTTTGAACACCCTAGGTAATCATGTTAAGCATAGCCAACCTATCATTAATAATAAATGTTACGCATAGATTAATCCATTAATAACCATAATTTTATGATGAATTGTTACGAACCGTTATCAATTTCAAAGTGATATGGTATACTAAAAGTGTTTTATGTTAATAGCCCAATTAGCATGCTATCCAAAACCAAAAAACGCAATTTCCTAAAAAGTATTTTGCTATTCCGAGCAAAAACGAAAACCTTTAATAATCTTGGATCCTTATTTATCTCTATCTTCATTAGTGCGTCGTGCACTCTATTGACTTTTGTTTTTTTGTGGACGTTGAGAAATGCGAGATTTAGAGACTGCATTTGCCAGCTCAGCGCTAAAGTGTGTTTTTAAATTTGGTCCGACAGGGGAGCAGTGGAAGACGACGATCCCGCCGTACCACCCCGTGTTCATGGACGGCTGGTCGCCCGACTACCAGGTCGACGACCAGCCCTTGCGTCGGTGAGTCTGAAAGAAAACTACTTAATCATTTTTCAACGCTCTATGTTGCCAATTTGTTAAGTATTACTTCACTCAAGGAGATGTCGCGTCTGTCGGTCCTGTATAGTTTCCGTTCAGTTTGTCACAAGATGGTAAAACAATTGAGTTTAGAAACTTCATTCCTGACTGTTTACAATTGTTTACAATCAGGAATGAAGTTTTTAAAGTCAATTATCTTCATTCATTCATTTACATTCTTTATTGGATGGACAGTCTACTAAAACAAAATATGGGCACCTTACAATCTCATCTTCTTAAGACAACTTATTCTGCGTGAATAACTTATCATGAATAAGTATGTAGTATTTGTGTCTATTTGTGATGGGGCGTGTTTGTGTTTATATGTTTAAGTGTATTTTTGTGTATGTTTGCCAGTTTGAGAAGAATCACTTAATCGTTACATTGTATGTACTACTGTTTAGTTTCTTACTTTCATATATACTTAATTGTGATCGTTCACATTTAAATTTTATTTATTTTAACATAAAAAGCGCACGAAAAACGTCTTCGCATTTATATGTGTCTAAACGCATTATTTGCGGACTTGTTTATATTTATATCACAAATAAACCTTCAGTACTCACCTTGTTACATGTTGACATATAATGTAAACACTTCCATTCATGTGTCTGTTGTCCGGTCCGCTTCAATGTGCGTGTGTGTGTGTGTGCGGTTGCGCAGAACGTCCCCGCGACGCAGCGACGCGGGCGCGGCGCCGGCGCCGGAGCGCGGCGAGGGCGGCGCGTACGGCGCGTACGAGCGCGACGAGCGCGACGAGCGGGACGACATCTACGGCGAGCAGTACGCGCCCCTACACCAGGTGACGCACCGCCACGCCTCCCTCGCGCAGAATTATTAAATATTAGTTCAAGTAGACACCCAGACATCAACATGGCGTTCTTAACTATCACTGATCGACAGTTAGAAGAAATTCTATCAGTGGCAGACTGCTTTGCTGATTAAGTGAACGAGATGCAAGTATTATTACTTATTGAACAGCTACTTTTGTGGTTAGTTAAGCTACTTATGTCTGATATAAATGTTTTCATATTCATGCTTACATGGTATATTATATGTTTGTCTATCTGTATGTCTGTGGGAATATATGTCGTAAACCTAAAAGATAATTATCTTCTAAAAAAACTAGAAACTACATGATTATCTTCTAAAATCTTCTTTAAACTCAACAAGGTAAATGTAAATCTAAATAAAAGATTCCATAATCAGAAAACAAGATCATTATTGGATGCCACATGTTATAAAAATCGATGAGAGCTTGTTGTGAACTTGATCCATATTAAGAAGTAGATTATGAATATGAGGGCGTCAGCTTCTCTTTATTTCTCGCCCAGGTAGTGTTGTCTAAGCAATGTTCGTTTGTGTGCAGCGGGCGCACGCTGGCGCGCGAGGACTCGGGCTCGGCGGCGTCGTCGCCGGAGCGCGAGCCGCCCTACCGCGCCGCCGACCGCGACCGCGAACGCGAACGCGAACGCGAACGCGACGACGGTCAGTACACCACACATTCTACTTACTACCTACTTGTTAACATTAGCAATGACAGAGTAAATAACAAATATATACGCTTTATTTTCCATTGTAATAGATATCTATCTATTCCTTTCTTTTCATATATGTTAAGAATTTGCAAGAATTGCAAAGAGCAATATTCATACATGCAGCTTTTATTTTCAGGTTTCTATTATCATCACATGGTAAACGAACCTGTTCTATGATAAACGTATATGTATGCGGCAAGACATTTTTATGATTATGTCCAACGCAGATAGACTATCAAAGGAATTCTATTCTATTCTATCCTCGCGTATAGGTATTCCCCTTAAAGGGTGTGACTACAATTTTTTAAAGTTAAACTACTTTTCTTACAATGATTTATTTAAATAAAAAAGAAAAAACAGTGGTTCAAAAACCATATCTGTAAGCGTGCTATAAGTGTGGTTGCGTTGCGTTGCGTTGCAGACGAGGTGGGCGAGTCGTGGGCGCGCGGCGTGGCGGCGCGCGGCGGGCGCGTCGTGCGCGTCACGTACCCGCGCACCGCCAACAACGACAAGGAGCTCACCGTCGCGCGCGGAGAGTACCTAGAGGTACCACCACCACTGTATACCACTGCTGCACTCCCTCTCCTTCATTACCCCTCAGCATGTACAGCGCGATGTTCCTCATCAGCATTCGAGGGAAATTATAGATAATCTTGGTGTTTGCTGGGCCTTCATTCTGATGTCAACCCACAAAAGTTATAATAACGGAAAGAAATGACTACTTATGTAATGATGGGATCCAATCACTAATTTTCTTTGACCACATTCAGCCAAAAAACATGTGAGTTGGATGAGATGGAAAGTTCTACAAAAGTAGTGACGAGTAGTTAGCTCGTCGCGTACACAATCCCCAACCCCAACACCCCATACGCCACTCGTTGCCTTCTCCGACATGTTAGGCAAGGTATATAGATGGTTAGTTTTGGTCAGTCCAAGATCAACATGGGTCTTGCCGTAAAAAATCACTTTCCATCATTAATTAATGTCCTTATCTTATATACGACTAGATGCTTGGAACTTAGGCAGTTAACGTGAGCCTACCTAGTGTGTGATGTTATCGACCGTACTGTATGTTGTTGTTGCGCAGGTGCTGGACGACTCGCGCAAGTGGTGGAAGGCGCGCAACCGGCGCGGCGTGACGGCACACGTGCCGCACACCATCGTGGCGCCCGCCTTCTCGCCGCCCGCCAGCCCGCACCTCTACCCCAACCCCATCTACACGCACTACCAGGTACCTGCGCTCCTCCATCACCCGACATACTACAGAACATACATCCATACATACATAGAAACTTTCGCATTTATAATATTAGTAGGATTTATATATGCATGTAAGTTAACCAAATGAAGCGCAAGAATCGAACATAATTACTTACAACAGAAGGGCCTGACCCATAGGTACATCAGCATTATAGCTTAATAGGATGACAGAATAGAATTATTCAAAATGCCATATCTATAATCTTTCTTACATTATGATTGCATACCCTATGGGGTGTGAAACCTCGACAGAATAGATACAGTTTTAGGCATATCCATTTGGTGTCTTATCTATCAGTTCCGGCGTGGCACATCACTTTTGTTTATGGCAAGTGCCTTTCATGAGGGTCGACGGAAACTGACGTGTGTTGTGTGTTCTGCGCAGGAGGGCGGCGGGCGCGGGTCGGGCGGCAGCAGCCCCACGGGAGCGCCGGGTAGGGCGGCGGGCGGGGGCGGGGGCGGCGCGGGCGCGGGGCCCGGCGGCGCCGACTGGGTGCGCCGCGAGCGCCTCGGCAAGAAGGGCGAGTTCCGCTACTTCTAGCCGGCGCGCGCGCACCGACGCAGTACCGCTCAAACGCACACCAATATCCGGGTTTCGTTCAGTTATTATTAGATGACATTGGAAATTTGGTGCAGTATAGTATCTATAAAAATAAATGCACAAAACACCATTTCAGTATTTGCACGTATAAAAGATCGAAACTTTATCTTCCATTTCGAAGGAAGGTATCGAGGGAAAGCTTTCATTAAACACAAATAATGATGTTTTGTTTTAAAGACATTATATTTTTATAGATGCCGAGTAACCGTAACATTGCACCAACATTTTCGATTTCTCGTTACTAGAGGGCTGCTGTAAATACAACCAAAGATAACCCGTAAACACAAGTAGTGATAGTGATTTTCGAGGCAACGTTAACTAACCCCCGTTCTCATAAATAATTCAAAATTGTTAAACTCAAAAAGGAAAACTTGTTAATCTCCATCCCGTACGCGCTAATAGCAGCCCTAACAAACAATTGATTCAATAGTTCTACCGCCTACTATCAACTGAACCCATATAACGCAGGATCCTAACACAAGGACTCCTTCATTGCTCAATTAGATAATATATTTTTATTCCTCTGTAAGATCAATAATATTAAAGACAAGGTTTATTATATGAGATCATTTTCTTAATTTTCAAAATGTATCAGTCCAAATTCTGCTCATAATAGCAAGAGCTGATCATGGCACCTCTTTGATAGTAGTGTGTAGAATGTGCTCAGTAACGCCCTCTACCAAAGTGCTTCCCGCGCGCTTCACATAGCTCGACGTCATCGTTTAGTCATAATTTATGTACGCAGTATATAGGTAGATATTTATTGCGAGCCAACGGTACTCGCACTCGGCGCACGCGCAGCACGTCAGATCTTCGACTGTGTCTTCTACTATTATTGTATGTTTAGTAAGTGTTTCCCATTGTATACTCTCTGTTTATTACTTCCACCGGCTCTTTTGCAAAAATACTCACCAAAAATATTATTGGCGACATTATATGCGAAGATTTATTTATTCATCGAAATTAATGAAAAGAAAATGTATTAATGGAGTAAAAATAGACTTCAATATAAACCGTCCGTAATGTTTTTGCTGAGTAACAAAATCTAATTGATCTGTCGTAATCTAGAGCTGACACTCTTAATAGTGTGACTGAACCTTGTTTCTGACGTGTGTGCTCCTCGTAACGAGACGTGTGCGCGTGCGCGCGGTCGGTGCGCGCGGGCGCGAGGCGCCGCGCTGTGTGCTTGTGTCTGTCGCTAACGCTGTGTGTCGCTGTCGCTCAACCGGCTACATAATAATTACACTGCTCACACACCATACTGTACTAATGCAGGGCTGCGGCCTGGCTCCACTGCGGCTACGATCAGGCCGGGCTCCGTAGGTACTAGGCACACGCAGACTGCGCGTGCTCTGACACCATCTAGCTTTGAATCAAGTATCTCACTAATCAAAATAAATAAAAAATATTAAACTAAATACTTTTGCAATAGGTCAAGTACTTTGAAACAATAATCGAGTACCTTATTCGAAATAAAGACGCACGTTGAAGGCTAGTCAAATCTTTATTTTTAATAATCTGTAATTATTATGTAGTCTCTTGATCTTATTTTTATACAAATAAATCTTCAAGATAAAACTAATATAATATTATTGTGTAATATTTGTATGTGTTATTTATATGATCCGACTATGGTCGGTGTTCAATCCGCGTTCAAGGCTGATTTAATATTTATACGATTGAAATGGTCCATCCACGGGCGGCAAGTAACAAAGCTGTTGACAAACTCGCCGGAACAAAGTATTCTTATATTGTTTTATTATAAAGAGTCTATTGTTAGTTCGAACTTGACGCATGAGATGAGTCAGAGATATTTAATGAGAGAATGATATCAATTATGTAAATGAATTAAGATGATTCAATAAGACGAGTTATAAATAATATATAATATTGTATCGGAGTGGGTGACTTGCGGCGTGCGAATTAAGTTTTAGATAATGCTTGAGATACTTTTCACGAGAGATTTAGTGATACTAGAAAGTATGATATGTACATTAAACATGCATGCAGCCTTCCGCTATTCATTTTAAGTAATATGTTAATGGATTTTGCGAATTTGTTGTTAGCTTGATGCTACAAAACATCGGTAAAATAAGTGTCACGCAGGGGACCGTCCCGGTTCCGCCTTTATAACTCGCGCCGCATAGCACCCACTCGCAAACAAACTAGATAATGCTCCGTTTTGTATTTAAGTACATTTTTATACATTAAATTTTTTATCAAATCAAAATTTGATTTATTCAGACCCCTCCCTCACCTTTATTCAGAAAATAAATGTAACTAAACCAACACATTGAGTAGTAAAATCACAAATAACACAATCGACAAACATTGATACAAGTGTTGTGTTCACGTAACGTGTGTGTGTGTGTGTGCGCAGCTTTGCTTTCGTCGTTGTGTATGTTTGGCTATTTGTTTGTGGTGATAATCTGTTTTGGGTAAGTGTTACTCTTATAATCGAATACGTTTCAAATAATACTATTTTAATCTACCAAGACGATGCAACTAGTAGGTTAACATTTATGTCTAATCGACTGATCAGCGTCGATTGCAGTGGGCTAATGGCGGTGTTTCATTGCACTATCGCCCAATAACTTTGGTTAATTTCGTCTTTTATCGCGATATTACATTATCAAGATCAAGATACACATTTGACGGTCATGTACATGTGTACTTCGTAATAATTAAGTACTTCAGGATATATGTACGTGGTTGCGATTTTATCATTAAAATGTGTCCTAACTACTCCCACAATCAGACAAATCCGTTAATTATTATGATTATTGCGATCTTTTGTATAATAAATATTACGTTCAACCAATTGAACTACAAATAGAAATCTACTTCGATATAAACATTTTCTTTATCATTGTATGATCTGGTAAGAATAACAACAATTTGGTGATTATTTGAGAATCGTGAAACCTGATTGATCGTTAAATATTTCCTCAGATACGTGGGATGCTGTTCCAAGCACATTTATCAGAATTTTCAAAATCTAAATCGGGAATTGTATTGAGTACAGCATGCTGAAGGACTGCACATTTAGATAAACTTGGATGTACAGCGCCTAGAACTTTCGAACTAAGCACTAGTAAAAAGACTATTATCATAAGTCGTATGGTAAGCAAGTCTGGTGTCTCCACAGAGAAGCTGGCGGCAGCGGCGCCGCCGCCCCCACCCCCACCGCCGCCGCCGCCCCCGCCCCCAGCGCAGCCCGCAGTCCCTATCGTACCAGTCAAGACTGACACTATGAAATGTAAGTATTGAAATTATAAATGTAGTCTTCGCATCCCCATTTCACACAACCAGGTCAAATATTGCTTCCATGAAGAATAATATTATTATATTTGTATACGCGACAAGCTAGCCACTTGTCACTACTTTTTCACAATTTTCCATCTAACCCGGCCCAGTTTTGTTTTTGGCTAATTGTGGTTAAAGGGACTTGTTGCCCCTATGACTCTGCCTACCCCTTCGGGGATTACGGGCGTGATGTTATGATAATGATGATGAAGAATAATATATTCAAACGTGATTTTTAATTGTAAGATATAAATACGAATTTTAATTTGCAGTATCATTGTTGTGCCCCCCAATTCGTACAATGGAAAGTTCTAAGTAGCACCTGCCCAAGCATTTCCATGTCACTATAAGGTGTGACAATGCATTAATGTTTAACCCATTGCTTGGCACGTGGTGGGTGATGCATAAAATAACTTCTTGGTTACGTTAGTAGTAGATGCCCCATTGACTGCCCCGTTGGTGTAAAGTGGTAGCATGCGCCGCCAAAGGAACAAGACGTCTCGGGTTCAAATACTGGGTCGGGCCGAAAATTTGGGGCTGGGTTTTTCAACATTGTAATTACTCAGTAACAGTCCGGAGTCAGGAAGTTGGCGGTTTAATCACCCCCGTGCCTCAAAAAGCATGTTCAGCCTTTAGTCCTGCGCCTAACCTCTCTCCGGTCATGTCGAATTACCGTCTCACCGGACTATGAGAGTGAAGCTAGTGTGCACTATAATATCTCCTGCGCAGTTGGCTAAATCTCGTTGAGATTGGACATTATCGGACATTATGTGTAGATGCCCCATCTATCCTCATGTACACGGCATCATATGTGACCTCGCCCTTATCTGTCGCAGCCACGAAATCGGCGCGCAGCACGAGCAGTGAACTGCACGAGGAGCTGAAGGCGGTGCTGCCCGCCATCCAGCAGCGCAAGCTGCTGGACTTCAAGAAGACGCCCGACATCTTCATTGACCAGGTGACCTTCAGTGTGAAACACAATGATGCGGACTTGTAGTAAGGCGCGCTGATCATTCCATCCGCGCACTCGAGATGTCGCCTTACGTTGGTTGCCTACTTTTATGCCACTTCAACTTTTTAAAGGTGCACAAAATTGTTGAACTTACAATTTAAAACAAAACGAATAGAGACCACTAACACAATGCTATGAAGATTAGAACGGAGAATAGTCATGAACGACTCGAGCATGAAAATTACGTAAATGAGTAGCATTAAGGCGGCGATGGCATACGGTCTGGTAGAACATACGTCCCCTCATCTAAATTGGTTTTGACCATTAGCCTGGATTTAACGAAAGTTACATTTAAACATCTGACACTCACAATCCTTAGAAAAAGGGATATGATGAATTCGATCGTCATTACGCCTTTATAGTTATCATTGATACCCAACACTTCTAATCACTAGCTTGTGTTCTTAACACAGAAATCGAATCCGGACGAAGTGGCGAGCTGGCTGGAGGCGAAGGGGTTCTCGGAGACGGCGCGGCGGCAGCTGCGCGTGCCCGGGCACCAGCTGTTCGCGCTGTCGCGCGCGCAGCTGGAGCGCGTGCTGGGCGCCGACGAGGGCAAGCGCCTCTACTCGCAGGTGCTCGTGCAGCGCAACGTCTCCGGGGTGAGTGGTCGCGCCGCGCGCACGCTCTACGGTGAGGCCTACACCTGACACTTGGCACCTCACCTCTCGCGCCTCACGTTTCTCGCTACACACCTTAAGCCTCACGTCTCACGCCTCCCGCCTCACGCTTCACGTCTCACGCCTTACATCTGACGTCTCAAGCCTCACACGTGACGTCTCACGTCTCACGCCTCTCTGCACCTCACGCTTCACATCTCACGCTTCACATCTCACGCTTGGCACCTCACGCCTCACACACAGGTGCTTAACGATAAGGAGGCAAAAACTCATATTAATCTTTTCATTAGGATTACCTACTTTCATTAGGTTTTATTAAAATCATAAAACAAGAAAACACGTAACTTACATACCACGCCTCATCAGTAGACGATATTTTATTATATTTAAATCTGCTTGTTTTATTTAAGAGTTTCTCACATCATATGAACGAGTTCAGAGATGACAAATTCAAGTAATCTATAAAATATTATCAAAATAAAATTATTATAAACGCGGTCGAGATGCGTGCGCTGCGGAAAATCTGCGGTGTATCGCTCACAGACTGCGTTCGGAATGATGATGTAAGAAAGAGAGGAGGAAGGATGTAGGAGCCACGGAAGGCCCAGGCTCACCTACCACGACCAGATTGGTCGTGTATTAAAAGAAGGTGATGTTAGGAGTCATAAAAATCGTAGAGCTTGTATGAAAAGGATTATGAATGTTGAAGAGGCGAGTGAGGTGTGTAAGGATCGTGCCATATGGCGTTCGGTTCTCTCTGCCTACCCCGCTAGGGAAGTGGCGTGAAGTTTAGTTAGTTAGTTAGTATAAAATTATTATGGATTTTATATGCGCCGTGTCTTCTACACGACTCTTATGTGCATTGTCTTCTATCTTATTACCACTTACCCCAAAATAACAACTGAAGCTCAGTTCTCCCCCCCCAGTACAAGACTACGTCCGCCTCGGAGCTGCAGAGCATCCTGCGCAAGGTGCGCGAGAAAGTGGAGGTGTCGTGAGCGGGCGCGCGCACGCGCACGACGACGACTCCTCGTCCTTCTGCTGACCCCCGCGCGGGACTCCAATTAATATTTCATACAAATGAGTGGAATCCGTCTGTCTCAAGTCGAACTTCTACGTCCGCTATCGATATAGCGTCAAGGTTCTTTATACAGATCTATAATAGGCAGAATGACAGATGCAGAAACAAATCTTCACTGTAGCATCATAATGTAGTTACAGCGACCGGAGAACGTTATGTTTTGTGACAACAACAAATAAATACATACGTAAAGGGTTATTGTTATCCCGAAAAAAAAGAATAAACATTTAAATTACCTCTAAAACAAATTTCATCAACATTTTTCAGTATCTTATGGCATTACAGAGAGACAGGTGAAGTCACTTCCGCATTTATAATATTAGAACATTGCTACCAATGACTTTTTTTTATTTTTGCCACATTGTATAGATCAATAATTAAATAGTGTATTTAATTGTAAGTCAATAAGAAAGAATAAAACTCCAAATGGAACGAAACTGCATCCTAAAAACATAGCTTAGACATATTTTTGATTAAAAAGCAAAGTTCCTGAATATTGGATCTAATTTAATTATGTATGCAGCTTAACAACCTATTAAACCTGACAATCCATATTTATTCTAGCAATAATAAATTGAGTAATAAATGTACTCTTATAATTTATGTTACCGTGTTAAGATATATAGGATAATTTTATTAATTTTGTGCAATAATAATACTGTTAAGTGTTAATAGGGACTAATTAATATAAAGAAAAGCGCACCTTAAATTACGTACCAAAGCCCTATTAAGTTAATTTATAATTAGGCTTAGTGAGACCTTTTTTACTGTCATAATTTAAAAGTGCGGTCTATACGAACGAGCGCAATCAAACGACTATTCAAACTTTCATAAAATAAACACTATTTGTATAATATTTCTTAATCTAATAAAGTTATATAGAATCTGCTCCTAACATGCTACAGTTTTGTATACAGTGGTAAAGGGTAAAAAAAACTTCCTTTTAAATTCAGTAGATAATATTAAACCTTTTTAACAAATGACGAATGGGTATAGAGTAAGTATTGTAGATGGTAAGGAACTAAGAACATGAACGATATGTATATAAGCGTGTTTCATTTGAACTTAAGTTATCTCACGCTGTGTCTAGTTGACTCGTGGTTCAGTGACTGGCGCACCAGTCACTGAACCACCAAGTCACGTTCGTGGTGTAAATTATCATACGGATTACAATACAATGCGCTATCCAATACTACCAGATAATTAAATTATTTTATACCGATCCTTGAGTCTTGTTTTATTCTCCATCCAACACCCACTACCGATATGAATCCTTTGTACTCATACTTAGCTAAGCTTAATACTTAATACTTAATAAACTCGATGTTTCAAATAGGAAACCAAAAGGACTAAATACTTTGATGTAACTAAGTTTCCTAGACATTTTATTATGTTTTTTTAAGAAAACGTATTATATCGCTTAATAAGACTTGAAATATTGGATTGCTTTATTATTTTCTCAAAATAAAAAGAAGAGAGCTTCACATGTAGAGATGGATTTTACTGTTCTACAAAAGGATAAAAAGGGAAAAAATTTGGTAGAGTATTCATACAAATTTTATTACAAAAATTGTCTAAAACAAAAAAGTATTAATAAAAACAATAACATATTCCTACATTCGCGTAGAAAAATAAAGCTGCAATATTTTATATAACTTATTCTTTAAACTCTGCTTTAATTGTAACAGTTCATATGTGATCATCTTTTTTTATACATTTAAATATATACATATTCAAATAGTAGCTGTATTATGTCAAATATAAAAACAGGAGTACAAGCTCTGCATGCCAAATGGCCGTCAGTCATTAAATATGTGAACACTATTCGCTGATACTCCCTCCTCCTGTCCAACGGTCCGTACTGTATCGCTTTTTAAAAATAACAATACATTTAATGTTTATATATAAATGATTAAATATAAAACATAAATTCTAAGAAATTCTTTTAAAAATATCATTTAGACTTGAGTCTTAGTCCCCATATTAAAAGTTTGAGTTTGTATTATTGTAAATATAAACATTCGTGGTATCTTTAGTAAGAGAAACATATGTAGCACCAACTATTACGGTATCAAATGCAATTATGGTTTTTATAGCTTTTAATTGTTCCCAAAAACAATATGCGGGTCCGATACAGCTATTGCAATCATATCACACTAGTGTATTTATTTTTTAAATTCCGACAGTTCTTTAAAAAAGGCTAAAAATATAATTATAAAATCGATCCAATCGACTTGCGCGACTTAGTCGCAATAGTACCTAATATAGAGCCCCTTCCTGCACTTGCCTGTTGTGAAAAGTCGTTAACAAAACAATTGACATCGAAAGTCCGAAGTTTCTGGACACTAACCTCACTTTGAGTGGTATTTTCCACGCACAGGCGAGCGATGTTAAACCCATTAGATATTAATCCTCACCTACTTATCTTTTATCATTGATATTTAATCACCACACAATATTCCATCTGTCCTACTCTATATCGTATATTACTTAAATAATTTCATCATGATCTACTTTCTCGCTCACACTTCACTAATTTCTTTAAGATATTATATTCTGCTGTTTTTTTCTGCTTATTGAAATGACTACCCCAAATATTTACAAATTTATTAAATCCACTACTACTATTTGTATGCGACATACAAATGGAAATAACCGTGAACTTAATAATGAGCATATCAACATGGAAGGATTGGCAAGATTCAACACACAACAGTAACAAAACGATATTGTTGTAACTGTGTGCGTGACTGTGCGCCGGCGCGTATGCAGGTATGGCACAATCTGTGGCACTAACAACTAGGTACAGTCGCGGAGACAAGCGGCTGGGCAATCATCATATAAATAATATATTAAATTTTAACGTCTTTTTCATATCCAACAAGCACCTTCATAAAGCACTTTTAACATCTGACATGGGTTGCCCACCCGCTTGAATGCAACCGACAGATTCACTAACCTAAAAAACGTAAACAATTTGTACAGACGAACTCTTTTAAAAAGTACCAAAATAACAAGATAACGTTGAAACTATAAGTAATCTTTATTTCTTAAATTGCTGAAATGCAGCAAATGTAGGTACAACTCACCCTCAAATGTTTGTAAATATTTTCGTTGTTTACTTCACGTTTGAGATCACAAACTACAACAATATATTATTATAATAAGCATATATTATAAGTTTTTAAAATGTACCTATGTACTTCAATAAAAGGTTTAAACTGTATTAACAAATACATTACGTTCTTCGAACGTGGTAAACCAAATTACATTGTTTGTGATCGCATCTCAAATGATTCCAGTCTAATAATTCTAAAATTATTTTTGTGCATACCTTTTACAGAACATGTACCTACACCTACCTATCATTCATATCACATACTATATATACCTACTTACAGAGCTACACCGAATATATCTAAAATAACATGGAAATTATCACATTCGCACTCGTCCCGCGAGGAAATGCGTACGCGCCGAACACTCCGGAAATGCGTCACGACTCCATCCAAACCGATAAGCAGATCCCGGAAAAATCGGCTACTGGCTGATAAGCTGCTCGAAAAACTGTTATTATATCATTAATCCATGATATCATATCAATTTAGATAAATCATGATTGGATGGGCCGCTTCATAAGTGAATTTCCTATATATTACAAATTAATATATTGGGAAATAATGTGAAAAACTAGACTTCGTAATGATTATCCTTGTCAAGAAACATGACAAAATATATTATCATTACTAAACTCAAAATATTTCAGGAGATTCCACATCAACATAGATTTAGTTTAAAATGAAATGTACCTGTGCAAAAGAAAATAAGATTAGAAAGGAAATTCACTTAAGTTTCGACGTATCGGGCGTCCCCACAGACACTCCATCACTCTCACACGACACAATATCAAATGAGCGTTGCGTCCTAACATTATCAGAATATCATAGCGAGGTGATGACTCTCGGCAGCGGCTTGAGGCGCTCTCGGGGAGAAGCAACTTGCTGTTCTTTTGGATCACAGCTGCGTATTTCGATTTTAAGTTTTCGTTCTTGATTCCAATAACAATGATAAATAGAGTTTTATTAATAATTATAATTATCTCCCAGAGTCTAGCTATAGAGATAGAGCTAAAGACAAATGTATTAAATATCACATTCACTATCATCTTTTATGTGGGCATTTCACTTTAAATTATTTTGGACTCAAAAGAACGCACCTTAGCCGCTTTATTTACTGCAACTAACAAATTATGGCTTTGCACCACTTACACTACAATGACAACACAAGTCAACCACGAGACCTCTTTCCAACTCCAATGCAATCTAGTCTCCATCATTCAACTATAAACTTGGTCATTTACGTCACAAAACATCCACACTGCGCCGCACGCATGACAACATACTCAAAGCTTGAGTAAAAATCTCATAACGTTTCATCTAACCCCAGTTTCTGCGAACAAATGTTTTTTCAGCACCCAGTCTGTCGCCCTCGTCTCTCGTGGAACAGTCGCCAGCGACAAAGCTGTGTGTCATTTGGTGGCTCGCTACTCTCTCGCGGCCATGCGCGCGGCGATGGCAGCCGTCAGCGCGGAACCCTTGCCGCTGCCGTCTTCTGCCGCTAGCAGGGAGAACTGGAAATATAATACACAGCAATAAGTACACGATGCGATGCTCGCATCGTTGACAGTTGTCTAGAAAAAACTATTGTCATGAGACATCTTCATGTGTCAAAAGACTAAATGACCAACTGATCTACGGGAGAACTACTAACTAAAATAACCAAGCCGAAAAAAATTACCCTTAAGATCTAAAGAAAGTGCAGCTAAATTGTTACCAGTAAAAATATATAGCAAACATAAACACGTGAAAAAATATCAATTAGCAGCATGAACACTGACGGGGTGGTTCGGCGCGAGCAGGCCGATGTACTTGTTCATGAGGCGAGCGATGCGCGGGTGCCGCTTGTACACGGAGCCGTCCACCGCCACCACCACGTACGGCCGGTCCATGCGCCGCAGCAGCGCCGCGATACCTGCCCACACACAAACCATTCATAGTGTTAGCTAATAATATCACATCATCAGGCAAAACGAAGAGCATACCTACCAATAAAGATAGAGTTAGCAGCATTCTACGAGGTTCCTAATAATGTAATTTACCATCTGCATTATGTTATTGAGGCTGCTGTAGATGCGCTCAAAAGATTAGTTTGAGATAACAAGAATGACGTTCGAAAGAAAGTTACCATATAAATTCTCATCATAGAATTCATGGTAAGAACTAATAAGGAAATAGGGTAAATACTTCGGTTAGAAATGAGTACTAACAGACGGAGACGAGCTGCGCGGCGCGGTTGGAGACGACGCGCGCCACGAACTGCGCCACGAGCGCGTCGGACGCCGACAGCGGCGCCGCGCACGCCGCCTCCAGGATCTCCTTGGTGCGCTCCCACGAGCCCGTCATGCTCTCTCTGAAATAATTCACAATATACATTTAAATACTTATTTTTATAATTTCAAGATAATTTAGTAAAAGACATTAGTTACTACAGGAACTTTGAGGAAGCGTTTGACTGAGTTACATATGATGTTTGGTTCTTTAAAAACGCCTATATAAACTTATTATTGGGGTAATAAACTAACGATATTACTAATTTAACGTAAACAACCATTATCATTAAATAAAAAATTTATATACCTTCCGCATATCTAATATTTATTTATTTATTTATTCATAATTGCACACATAACAAAACATTTGAAATGCAGTTACATGGACCCTGATAGGGTGTAGCAATATACTTAAGTAGGTGCTTTTAAAAATTACATATTATAATTGCATACTTATTAATATCATTAACTTATTTACTTATAGTTACGTGGGCACTTAATATAATTAAATTAACTATTGTTGACATTCATTTATAAAATAATATCACAACAAGTATCTCTATAATTGAATTGCACATAAACACATTACCTTATTGCCATAAGACTATATACGAGTATCTTAGTTACTATTTATATTATACTGGTGTTACACAAGGGTCCATTCTTACGCCGTTCCGAGATAATTCATATTCATACTTTTGTGGCCAAAAGCTACTAATATCTATTACAGCTATAAAACACACTTAATAAGGCGAGTATCTTACTCTTCGATGAGACTGAGGTCAGCTGTAGCGAGGGAAGTAGGACTGGGCGCGGCGGGGAACAGCTTGTCGCGCGCCAGCGATGCTAGCGCCGCGCGCAGGATCTCGCCCAGGTACTTGCCACCGATGTACTTCTCGAATCTGGAATAAAAATTCAAATTTATTTTAACTACCTAGCTACAAACATCTATTCGACATGAGATAATTCCATGTAAGCCTAAGACGCGACGACGATGATGAAGAGTTAAAATCATCAATTTATCATTCTTTCAACATGTTAATGGTAAGGACACGCGCCGCATAACCGTGAGGTGTTCAAACGCGAGCACGTACCTCTGATTTTTTCAAACCTATGTACGTATTTATTCCACTAACTAGGCCTAGAAAACATCGTGATGAAACCTGAAAATTCAAACAACTTTAGATTTGATTTGATCGGCAATCGCTTCAATGTAATAACCTCTAAATCCTGGATCATAGTCTAAGCGAACTTCAACTAAGCACGGGAGATAACGCTAGGAAAATTATGAATAGATAATCACAAAATGGCCCTACGAGGTGAGCTAAAAAGATGTGTAAAACTGTTAATGACACTAACGTGAAGGAAGCGACCAGCAGCGAGCAGGCGTCGACCTCGCGATCGATCTCGGTGCGAATGAAGTCGAGGCAGCCGTTGTCGCCGAAGGCGCCCCACTCCACGTCGACGCACACGTCGTGCACGCGCTCGTGCGCCGCCTCCCAGTGCTGCACGCGCGACGCGCGCTCCATGTAGCACCCGTTAGAGCCGGTGCCCAGGATCACGCCGATCTGGAACCGAACACGATGCGTAAGACGTACGATACTCAAACTCCAAAAAACTACATATTTCAAATTCTGAATGGCAAAGCTAAGTTGTATAACATAGCAGAAATGTTAGAGTTCAGTAGTATGTACGTGTGCAAGAGTTACTCTAATTTAAATCATGGGTATATCTATCCATGGCTCTATATATTGGTAAAACACTTAATTCGGATCCAATCACTTCATTTCATATTAAGGTAATTGCAGATTTACGTTTACAAGTATGTCTCTCAGGTATAAAACAAGTCAAAGACAATATGTAAGTCGTGATATTATAAGAAAACTAATATGTATGTAGCACGCACCCCGACGGCAGGGTCGATGTGTGCTCCCGCGACAAGCGTGCCGGTGGTGTCGTTGAGCAGCACGCGCACGGTGACGTCGAGGTTGCGCGCGCGTAGGCAGCGCTGCAGCAGCGCCGCCACGTCCACGCCCTCCATGCCGCCGCACTTAAAGCTCTTCGTCCACGTGATCAGCTCGCCCGACAGGATCGAGTGCTGCTTCATCGGGAACGAGAATGTGAACCCTGCAATCAGAACAACGCAAACTTTGACACAGTTTCTTTTTATTATAACATTAACACCTAATATTAACTATTCATACAACAACTTATCACTACTTTTTCCCAATTTCCACTTCAACCCATTTCATTTTTTGGCTTAAAGTATTTGAATTAACATACTCCTACTTAGACACTAGATGTCTCTTCAAGAATTGTGGGCTTGACAATATATGTGTTTATAAGCTGCCTAAGAACATTAATCTTCACTATATTTTATTACTATGACGTCACATCAACTAATCTGCTATTAAGAATAATCTCCAGTTAGTATTTAATTTGCTACTTACCTAACGACAGTTTTTCGTTCTCCATTCCTTCAGAGCGCACGAAGTCAAGCACACAATCTGCGAGGAAGTTGAACAGATCCTCTCCAGGTCCCATCCGCAATGCGTCACTGAAATAATGATACCAATGAATATTAATATTTTAGAATTTATTTCAAGAAATATAAGGAAAATAAATGTATTGTACATTTAACCGCAAAAACAAGAAAAATATATTTCTGTTTTTCCTCCTTTTTAATTACTTTCATATAATTTGTACAATGCGTACAATGAACTCACTTGATGTGGTACTGCTTCACGTCTTCTCTGACCAGCTGCCCTCCTCTCAATTCTAACAGCAACACGCGGAAATTGGTGCCTCCCAGGTCCAGGGCCAAGAATAAACCCTCCTCTGAAAAATACAATCAAATTATTAAAAACCGTGTTTTTTTTTTAAGAATAAGCGACATATGACATTTAATGTAGGTCTGGCAACAAAATACCAACTGTGTTATTTATCCAGCATGTCGCAAATGACGACTAATTGCTATTTGGGAATTAGGTTTGTGATTATGTAGGCGATAAACGGACCACTTGATACTACTTTTCACAATTTTCCATCTAACCCAAATCGATTTTTGGCTAAATGCGGTTTAAGGAGTTCATTGCTCTTTGGACTCTCCATCCTTCGGGGATTGTAGTGATGGTATTATTTTTATAAGATATTTACATTTTTTTACTTAAGAAAGATCTAAGAAAATTCAATTGCAGATCGATAAAGTTGACGAACACGAGGGAAAAATACTTAATGGAGGAACAATGAAAGATGGAATTTGAACAGCCAATGAAAGAGTGTTCACCTGTGCCGTCGGGCAGCTCGGGGATGTAGGTGTTCTCCATCTGCAGGCTGGAGGGCTGCTGCTGCAGGCCGCGCTCCACCTCGCGCTCGAACGCCTCGCCCACGCGCCGCAGCAGCGCGCCCGTCAGCACCAGCCCCGACAGCCGCGACTCGATCTGCGACAGAGAGGTGTCTTATGAGTGAGGGCGTTTGTTTATCGTCTGTGGTGGGATATGATTTCAAGCAGGCTGCTTGTGACCACGGTCGTTGCAGCACGGCCGAAACGTCAAGCTGTAAGTACTCATGTACTACATAATGCATATCGCGTTTAGTCCCGTTAGTATTATTTCTGAACACTAGTGATGTTTGCGGTGGCAATCTGTGGTGTTTGTCAACAGAAAAGCATGTAGCTTTTCTTGTCTTCAAAATTACAATAGTCGGTTAACTTTGTTTTTGACTGAACAATAGACAGATTGTCTAATGTTTAAATTTTTTATAAAAGTAATACTCTTCGCGTCACATTTACAGGTTATCGACATGTGGCTTTGTTACCTCGTACGTTTCTGTACCACTGGTTTATAGTGATGTAAGAACCGCATTTGATTCCTTTAATGTACCTACCTACTATTATTCATTAAGAAATCTATACATACATTTAACGAACTTCCATGACTGAATCGTCTTAATAATGACTGGTCGCACGTCGCCGCATCAATACTGAGAATGCCAAGGTCATGTTTGAAAACGTGCCAAAGCACTTGAAATTCAAGTTCAATTAAATGTATATGGGTGGTACATGAAACGAACAATTTGAATATGTATTACATCTACAGTAGTTGCGATCAAAGGGTTTATTGAACGTATCTCGATTAAGTATTCCAAATACTCGTCAAGTGTATTCTAAGCAGTATTTACATAAGCACACCTACCTGGTTTCCATAAAATGGACGTATTACATCGATTTATTATTCAATATTTATATATTATGTTATATCGAGCGAGTAAATAGCCTTGGCCGTGAGTGGAGAGTTTACGTGCGCCGGAGTGGACGCGGTTAGCATTTTGACAAAGTCACGAGCTCAGTTTTGCCGTTTAATGTCAGAACAATATATGTGACGCATGATACGATTTGCGTAAACATAGGATTTTACAAAAAAGTGCAATGTACGTGAAGACAATACGCGATCTAAAACATTCATCTTTATTAACGTGAGTGTGTGTAATCTTGCTTGCAAGCTTGAATTTTCAATAGTTCTTAAAGTTTCAAAAAGTACGTAATTTTTCAATTATCATAATTAGATGATTATTTGTAAGTTATTTATTATTTTGTCAGTACAATTACTGATTGTTATAAACCTACAAAATATCTATGTTCTTATAAATTTCAACCAGTTTAATTTTTGGCTAAATGATTTAAAGAAGCTACAGATTGCTGGCACGAGTATGTGTTAGATGCACATACACACGCATTATTTTCCTCTCATAGCTGTAGCCTTTTCGAACTGATACGATTTAAAACCAATTCCCGTAGCAGTGAAGTGGGAATCGAACAAAACAACTTTTGATGGATCATCGGCGCGCGATCGATCACCGCGCCGAGCCGTGCCGGCCGAGCCGGCTGCCCACAAGTGATTAGTTGATTACTCTCAATACACTCACTCCTTTAATCGGAAAAGTTCTCTTTTAAGTATTAAATTGATATTAGTATTAAACAAGGATAATACATTTTTAACATTTAAAATTCTGTTGATGAACGACATTCAGAGAAAGCTTGTCCTTTTGAATGGATTCTGTTATATTATTAAATATCTAATTTAATTTAACTTTATTGTTGGGAACTCCTATGTGCATGAAATTGTTGACAAGTGATCTCTGTCTCGGCCCTGACGCCGCTGGTGCCGCTCGTCGCAGCGCTAGTTAGCGCATCTGCGCGCGCGCACGTTGCGGCGCACGCGGCGCTGCTCGCGCAGGCGCCCACCGCCCGCGCAGAATACACCTTGCATTTGATTATGGAAATATATGACGCGCTGCCCTTGTTTACATATTCGCAGTTCCATCGCAAATGCATGTTGCAGCGAAACCCAATCACTGTGAGATTGAGTATCGTTGACAAATAAATCATAATCTCTCTTGAGGTTTACCTACTTCCAAAACTATCCAATAAGATGATAGATGCGGTAAAGATTTGAAACAGGTGAAAGAAATCGGTTGAAGCCTTTATATTTATTTTATTGAAGATAGTGTTCTACATCAAAATTAAGAATGCCATATTACGCATGCGTTAAAAAAATACAGAAGAGAAATAACCTTCTAACATACACTGGTGCTAAGCTCAAAGTAATCAGATTGTATTTTCTAATTACAATGTTTCCGTAGTCTGTGTACACTGTGTCTTGTTACACCAACAATTACTTGTGAAGTGCTCGCAATTACTTGTGAGTATTGTTTGTTTTACAACCTCCACGAGAACTATAAAGATTAGAAGTAGACGCGGGAGGCGAATGTTTGTTCCGCACTATCTTTATGGAGTCGCGCCGATAGCTGGGACGCTGAAATAAAACAATAGCACCGTGTAAAATAATAAACTATGATTGCTTTATAGCGGCCGCGTCCTGCGTCGAGGGCTCCCGATTGTCGCAATCTTTGCTTTGCCGGCTTTAATTAGGAAATAGCCATTAACTTATTAGGTACTATAATGATTGCGCATAAAGAATACTGATATTTGTATTTAATACCAAATTCATTATAATATAACCGATAGGTTATATTATATTTAATATATTATAGTTAGTTTAACCATGATCCCTTGGCTCGTTCGCTTCGCCATTATTGTTCTGTCGGGGTCACCACTTTAACCAAGTATGTGACTGGGGTAATTAAGACAATTATTGGTATAAGTCTCAACTACCCCATCAAGTCGGTTTCACTAAATATAACCGCTAATGGGACTGGTGTGGAATGAGACGAATGTTGATAGATGTCTTATAGATGTCTGTAGATGACTGATGTATTTAACGTTGTATTACAGTTTATATATCACTCTATTTGTTAGTAAATTCAAATATAAACCAAAAAGACTAACTCATTGTTTATCATAAGCAATTTTTTTGGTTGGATTGGCTACTTTAATTCCTTTACGCCGATGTTATTAACGTTGCTATGTGCATTGCGCACACGCACTACACGCGGCTGACCGCGGCTGCGCTTAAGGCCGCTTGTGGTCAAACCAAACAAGGTATTAAGGACGTAAGTATTTTCAAGTGACAGCATAAGGCCAGGCTAAGTAGAGGGAATACCTATAGCCCTTCCATCCCCGGCTGTCGTATTACCGGAGCCGGAGACATACATTGTTTAGTCTGACCAAACACGAAAACGAAGACTACTTGACTTATGAAGCTAAAATTGTTCCAATTTTGATTTTTTTGTGAAATAATACCTGAAAATATTTACAGAATTAAAGGGGTCTAAGTCTCTCATATGATGAAACGTTTTAACCAATAGGCATACATACATATAGTTTAGTTACTCTAATTTTGAACGCAAATCAAGTAATATTTTTTCAAGACGGTACTAGGGAATTACACGTACTACTTCTGACCACGAGATAAGCGACTCGGTGCTCCACCACACGAGCGCGACGCTGTCGCTCCCGAGCGCGTCGTGGTATCATACTGCGGGGATGCATCTGTTAGCAGCCACATTAAGATAACGAAGACTCCACTTCGCCGTGATGCAAAATACCTTCGCAGCTGGTTGACACCCGCCGAATATAAAGTCGTAATGCTTCGTAAATTATTATGACTTTAGTTATTGCTTTATGGTTTTATGTGGATTATTCTTACAATAATCATTGTTCTCGATATTACTCGATATTTTAGTGATTTTTGGCTTAAGAAAGACACATATAAACTGCAACATCATAAAACTACCTATAACTTATTTTATATGCAGATATAAAATAAGTCATCCTGAATATGAAAACTACAGGGGATATCGGTTTGATCATCGAAGCTTCCACAAACATAGACAATCGAAATAAGGTCAAAATGTCTGGTAATTACATTGAAGCGACTGCCGATTTGACCTTCGTAACCCTAAGATAGGGGAACCAGACAATTATTGGATCATGGTTACAAATCCAAAGTTGTTTGCATTTGCAGGTTTCATCACGATGTTTTCCCTCACCGTCGAGCTAGTGGTATAAATACGTACATATATTTGAAAAATCCAGAGGTACGTGCCCGGGTATGAACCCGCACTCCTCGGTTAAGAGAGAGAGCTCAATGGTAAGGCGCGCGTCCTTACCATTGTGCTACCAGCGCATCCTGAATCTAAACGTGATTATTGCTATTTAAAGAAGCTTTCTGCAATATATTTTATTCCAAGAATTCTTCAACATTCTACTTCAGTGTTGCTTCAAAAGTATCGACTCTAAGTCAGTTCAACTACTTCTCTTGTACACCGTCAAGTACCGCAGGACATTGCATTCAATATGTTGACATGATTCAATATCTTCGTTGCATTTTACTTACACAGCATTCTCTTCCAGAGTTCAGTAGTAGCTCATAACCAACAGTTTATTACGATTCCCGTGACTGCTCAATCAGTATCGAGCGCGCGCGCAGCCAATCAAGCCGCCATTCGTCACAATCAGCGCACACGCAATTGCTCCAGAAGCCGCTGCGTTCGCTTGTGTAACGCTAATCACTCACGCGCATGTGACGTGGAAGGGTTAAAGACGCTACAGTACATATGTGACTATAGTCGCCTCATCCAATGAGGTGAGTTCTGGTACCGGTCTCTTGCATTATTCATTACTGGTTCCTGGTGTAATCCCAGTTCATCATTGTATTAGCTTATGATAGTGGAGAAATATAAAGAATTGTTATTATTGTTTTTTTACGTTTTGTACTCTCGAAATATAAATGATATATGTTTCGGTGATATTTCGAGGCTCACAGGCCTAAGACAAGTGATATTTAAAAATTTTATTCTTATTCATTGTGATATTTTTTATATTTTTTATTATTTCCTTAGAAAAAAAAAGGTTTTTATAATCCGAATACTAGATAACAGTCAGTGCTGTCATTATAAAAAAAAATTAAGAAATTCCTATCACACTCTTATCAGAAGTTCACTTGCACATCAAATTCGTGGCAATTAATTACACTATCGGTATATTTTAATTAGCTGTTCATTATTTGTTAAAAAAAACACCTGTTATCATCACATGCCTACCAGACGGACCACGTAATTATTTTACCTTTTAACATGAATATACATATATTCATTGTAATCAATAAATAAGATCAAATGTTACTACTTATTTGTATAAAATAAATTGAAAAGAGATGAGATATGAAAAAGATGAGATCGCGCTTGCTTGTCGCTTTATTAGATTTTAGTTTTCGATTATCTTGTCACAATAGGTATATTATGTAATTTTTTTTGTTATTCTTATAGTAATACCTCTATATTTACAATACAACTTTAATGAGTACGATACCCACCCCGGCATAGGGTGTGCGATCAGAGGTGCACAGAGACAGTTATAAAAATGCAGATTTATTGATCACTAAACAGATATCGCCAAACCTCACACGTCTTGAACCGAAGGTCTTCTTCTTAGACTCATGACATTTGAAAAAGACAAACAGATTCGTCGTCCAAGGTTAAATAAAAGACGGTAGAATGGATATTCGTAAATCTTCTACCATTTGAGGAAAGTTGGACGGTACACATACTACATTGGGTGACCTATGTGTATATTATGTATATAGATCACCCGATAATTGGCTGGGCTAATTGATATTTTAATAAAGCCACAATAATCGCTGAAGCTGCACGCTGCGCCGCGACAACAGCGCTATAAAGACGATAATCTCTCGGGTTATCGAGCTGTACACGGACTGTAAACACAATCACCCCACCAATAATGCAATTAAGGGGGCTGATTAAATACATGCAGTTACACATGATCAAACTGATTTAACAGCTACAATCGTTCCGTAGAAGCGTTCTCACTAAAACCACTACAAACTGAAATAAGACCGTTTACGAATGTTAAATATTTTATTGCATCTAAAATGTGCACTTTAGATATTTACCTTAGTATGGTGAATAAAATAGGAAAATTAACGAGCAATTGAAATTCATGGAAATACACTTTGTATGCATTAATCGGAAAATTTGACAACGACTTCGGTACAAATGTGTTTTTACATAATAACATGAATGGATATTAAATAAATAACATACTATCTAAAAAGCTCTGAGTGGACGCAGTGACAGGACTGGCAAAATGCCATGGGCCCTTCACAGATGTGGTCCCTGGATGCTTGTGAGCACGGAGGACCCTCAGATCTATCATTGAAATCGAATACTGTTAAAACTTCAACCGATAAATTGTCACAGGCCAGGTACAGTTACACCCCTGGGAGGACGACTCATCAAAAAGGTGAAAATATGCCGTCGTCTCGGCAAAATCAGAATCATACATGAAGATGGAAGACGATCCTACGCGAGTGTTTCCACCGGACAGAGCGGAGCGCGCGAGGCGTGCGCCGGCGCCGCGCGTCTAATTCCGTGGACTGTGTTGTCTGTTGTTCGCTATTTATACGACCGCGATGCGGACGAGAGAAAACAGTTTTAGATCGGCCGCGGATTATTTTAAAAGCTGATGATTTATTGTCAAAAGTTATCTTATGAGCATTGAACTTATGAGGACAACATACTTTTTTTTTTATTATATGTATTAACACGTATAAATGTATACTAATAAATAAAAAATTACCTTTCGTACCTCATATAAAGATATCCAAATTCAAAGATATCAATCCTTTATAAAGGAAAAAAAAACTCAGATTGTTGATCCCGCCAACATCAATTAAGTAAGTATTAGATTAGCCCTTATATTTATTTATCTAGTAGTCTATTAATACAATCATAAGAAATATACGTAGGTACATACATATAAACGTCAGACGGTTATTTTATTTATTAATTCACGACATTTAAATTTTTCATTGAATTACATCAACATACAATCATAATTTAAATACGTAATACAAATTATGCAAAAGCATATTCCTTGCTTTACAGTGTTGTTTGTGAAATAAATAGTATTACCTACTTAACATAAAGAGGGTCAATGCACTTTTTATTGTGGACGTTTAACGTCTACTTTGAGACTGCAAAACAGATGTCGTACATTTAACAACAGCGTCGGTAAATGGATGAAACATCAGACGTCGGTAAATGTATGAAACGTTAAACGATATAATATGTTACTATACATATATCGCCTAATTTTCAATACTATTAGGGTAAATACCCTTGTATTGTATCATGTGGAACTTAATAATAACCATAATTCTCTTATTCGAGCCACTTAGGGGTAAACTTGTAGAAGGTAAACAGAGGGAAGTAAGTAAATAGTTCGCGACACAAATGTCCAAGTACGTCTCCCACGTTCCCTTATGGTTGCGTCCCCGCAGTCGCGAATGGAAACTTGACGTGCGCTAATGAAGCTGGCAGTAATTAACTTGCGGTCATTACGCGCTCGCGCTGCGCTGCGCTATGGCGGCCTCGGCTCACGAGGAGTAACATCACATGATTGATACTGACTGACGCACTATGGGCGACATGAAGCAGCTCATTGAAATATTTATATAGCTTCTTTGATGCGTATAGTACCTATGTTTATAATGGGGACATTTCGCCAATTGGTGTTACGAAATCATCTACTTAACTGATCTGCAAAATCTATACAAGTACTAATCTCATGATTACACATATACGCGAAAACGCGGGCAGAACAATAAGTATTAAAATATTATGTATAATTTTCATACAATTTATACTACTGCAGCAGCAGTAACACAATGATCTTGCGTTAAACGAAAAGCAAGAATATCACGTCATGGAGCGGCATCCTTATTGGTTTTTTTAAAATAGCGCTAAGTCAGATACGTCAAAAATTTGCATGTGAAGTTCTATTAGAAATAAACACTGTTTAAAAACTATCAACTCCCTGCGCTTCTTACTCTCACCACTGAATACTGAAACCCACACTATTATTTTCGTCATCAAGAACAACTACATACATTTGTATAATATATGTATATCACGCTATATTTCACAAGCCTGACGTGCGTCCCATAGTTGTGTAAATTAAATCTATACAGCATCTATCAAGTGGCAGTGTAACGAATTGCCCGTTTGGCAAATCAGACGTTACTTATATTTGTGTGCTTCTAGAACGAGTAGTATTTATTTATTTGTACTCGTAAAACAGTCCGATGTTGGTCTGGGACTTAAAAAAGAATGTGCCAACTGTGTTTTTTGCCTAGCATGTCGTAAAAGGCGACTAATAGTATATGGGGTTTTGGGTGTGTGATTGTGTAGGCGATGAGCTAGCCACTTGTCACTACTTTTTCACAATTTTCCATCTAACCCAGCCCAGTTTTGTTTTTGGCTGAATGTGGTTAAAGGGGCCGGCTACCCCTTTGACTCTGCCTACCCCTTCGAGGATTATGGGCGTGATGCTATGTATGTATGTACTTGTAAAACTATCTTTACTAACAATTTTACGTTAACTCAATTTGTATTCTACGTCCCTTTACTGTAAGTTATAACCTTTGGAGCCAGTGGGGCTCCACTGAGCAACCTGGCTATAGCTGCATAAAACGAGATGAGGCAAAGTTTTTCTTTCGAGAATTGGCTAAGAAGATATCAAAACAAACTTAGCTTGGCAAAACCAATGAACCATCACATATCCAATTCGCTGACACAGCCTATCCACCTAATGCGTTTAGACTCTTTATGTGAGATCCATGGTCGTATGCAGAAAGAGGTGAGGAATGACAGCCTTTCCCTTGGAATTCATATACCGCGGTAAGGTGAGGCTGAGTTATCAATCTCAATCCCAGCTGGGCAGCTGGAGGATACATTCCTAAGAAGAAAAAAGTAATCTTAGATAGTGATAGCGGAATAGGGCTCGCCACGGGTCTCGGCTAGCCTTTTTTTTTTATTATTTGCCTTCCCAAGTCTAAAGCTGCGAACACCCTCGGTGTCACCGCTCGGTACGGCTCAGCACCAGTGCCAGTAGACGTCGTACCTTGTGCGCCCGCGCAGCGTCGTCGATGCGCAGCGGCGGCGCGAGGAACTGATCGTCGCGGCCGGGCGGCGCGGCGCGCGCGTGCCCGTTCAGCCGCGCGCCCACACCGTTCTGCACCGCCGTAGACATGCTGCTGGCGAGCTGCAACAACACACACACATCAGTCAACTATAAATAAATATATATGTATCGCCAATCTTCTTTAGGTTCATTTAGATTATGTATGGTCCCTTTTTAGGAGAGAGGGTTGGATGTTATAACAACAATACCACACAAATACATCATCCTCATCCTCCTAGCGTTCCGTGCTCAGGCAGGGTCCACTAAGAACATGGTCCAGGATTTAGGGAGTCTGGTAATTACGTTAGAATGTGCAGGTTTCATCACGATGTTTTCCTTCATCGGCAAGCTAATGGTATAAATACGTACATAGATTTGAAAAAGCCGAAGGTAGGTTCCCCCTACACCCCTCGGTTAAGAGAGAGTCACATACCTCAGTTAAAAATATTTGTTTTATATTATAGGTTAGATAAAAAAAATAAGACTTGGCAATACCGTAAGAGCTTTGCCTGTGCTGGAAATCTCTACATTTGTAATAAATGTTCCAAATTAAATAATATAAAATTATGTTTGCATGAATTTAATTGTATATACTTAGTAAAATAAATTTCTAGAAATATTTCCAAAATTATTATTAAAACCTCTATTATAAAATTAATAAATTACCAACTTATATATGTACCATTTTTAAGCATTGTAATAAATGATGTCCTTGGTAATAGGTAAGTAAAAAATAAAAAGCCGAGTAAAAAACATTACCTAAAAATGTCTTTTAAACTTGTGACTCTGTTCACAGAAGAAATACCAGCTGAACAAACACACTTTGTACCTAAGCGCTTAAAAAACAAAGCGTGCGCACGCGCAGGCAGCGAACGATACAACACAACAGAACAAAAACTTGTAAAAAAACATATGTTCTTCAGCACTTATATAAAACTAGCTGCGCCGAATATTTTAATTTCCAATAAACACATCACGTGTGGACGCCGATAACCTACCCCTATCAGTTGGAGCTGATAACTGGCAACTTGACCCCGGCCTCAAATTTTCCGAAACAACACTATTTTCTGTCAACAATTAATTAGCTGAAAAATATTGACAATAAGTTTTAAAATAGGTAGCAACACGAGAAATCGGCAATTATCCAATTACTTCATTCAGGGATCAGATTATCGGGTCAGAATCATCGCTATCATCGGTGTTGACCCACCACGAGTGTCACGTTACATATCTGCTAGAAGCTACATAAATACTTAATTTAAACTTGAGCACGTAAAGTCAAACAGAACTGGTGGAAACAAACAAATCAACACTCATGTCTTGACCCTGTGGTTTAGATTGTTTTGTTAACAATAGTGGTTGCGATTGCATTGCAATAAACACAGCGTGCCCCATGCCAAACTAGATCAACAACGACCGATAAATCAGACAAGTCTAGATCCTAGCATCACCATTATCTGTGGCAAGCTCTCAAGATTAATAGTGATAATGCATACTTAAGTTATGTAGGTTCTGGGATATTTTTCAGATCGCTGAAGCATCAATACACTAATCAGAGAAGTTACTTACGAACTGCTCCAAACATAACACTTATACCTCATATATAAATCATATTTATATTTCACGAAGGTACTAACACCTTATGCTATTCTAGCGTCGCGTCGAATTTGAATTTTATCTAATCCATTTATAAATTTCACCAACCAAATGAGCCCATTGTTTCTGCCGTTAGATACTTAGGCATTAAGATTCCACGACAGTTACCTACAATGTTTAGACATCTTATCGTATCGACTAGTATTCGTATATCTGCCAACACCAGATTGTGGTCTGATAACGGCTTATTTTGGTGGAGAATTTCATTAGTTAGACACTATCCCAATAATTCGATTACCAGATAAAGAGCCACTGTTCAATAAACCTAAGCATTGCGACGATTTTATTGTGTAATTGCAAATAGCTCATGCACGTGATCATACCACGTGTAATTTGACCTTTACGAGGTCATTTAAAATTTTATTTGATTTCAGAGATCTAGTATACCAGTTCAGTCTTTTCCCACGGTGTATTTCCTATGTGAATAATAACTGGTATTTCTTTCTCTCGTTTCATCTAAACAATAACGTTGGCAATTATGACGGAGTTGTATACTTTTTGACTATTTCTCTAATATTGCACCATAAGACCTTGCCGGTCATGACGTTGTCCTGTATAAATGTTGGCGGATAGGATTTGACTATGATGCGCCTGGCCTGTATTGTTACGTCGCGCCTGCGCCCAAGGCGAAGGCTCCGCGGCGCCCGGCGCCTTACGATACGTGCGCACTAAAAATATGCGTATTACTACATCGGTAGTAAATAATACGTGACACAGTACAATTTAATACCAGACATATGGGTTCACACTTTTCTTATAAACTGTCTTAAACATATGATTATTTTGTCCACAAGACCTATAGATTCTTCTTCTTCATCGGCCTATATACGTCTCTTGCTGGATATAATATAAATTGCTCGTGCGTGACCTTGTTATAACTAAACATACGTAGACAAAGTCATACAATGATATCAACTGAGTTTGATATGAATCTAGCTAGATTAGGTACATTAGCTATGTGCCGAATATAGATGAGCTTTTCCAAGTCCATGTATACTCAAATACACATTGAATCACATTTTTTGTTTTTTCACATTTACATTATCGACTAACGTCAGGAGGATATCTCGTTTGCCTCCTGGGTAGTTACGTACCTACTTTATTCTCTCATTATTACTTTAATGTTAGTATTAGTCTTGTAAAAAAATTAAAAAATATGTAGCACAGCAAACATGAGCTTCGCCAATGCATTTATACTGTGTGCATGTTAATGAGCTCGGTCGGTGCGCAGGCGCTGCATGACGCCGCGCCGCGCCCACCGCCCGCGCGCGCGCGCCTCCTCGCCGCACAATATATAACAAATTATTTTATTTTTCTAAGCTAGTGAATGCTTCGGACAATTTTCAATAAAATCGTTACAAATATTAAGTTCATGTACAATATGTTCTGTTTTAAGATCATTTGCATTTTAAAATAGGTACCTAGTCTCTTGCGTCAGAACCCTTATTTTTCTCATGGATAATTGCTACAGAAAGTTAAATCTACCTTGATTGGCAGCCACTTATCCCATAATCTAAATCTCTCATATGTAACCATTAAATTGACACTTATCAAAAAGTGTTAATTACTATGATACGCTTAGTAAACAGTTTAATTTTCTTTTTAAATCACTATATAACCATCATAAAATGTTATTATATTATATTTATTGGCATCGCTAATAAAACTTTTGCGACATGTGATGTTTTAGAGATAACTATATTGTTATCTTTATCACACGACTATAACAAGTAGCTCTCCATCGTAATCGCACCTATCTAATCCTAACTTCATAATCTTAATCCTAACTAATATTATTTATTATGAATCCCAAAACTTTTAGTTCGTACATATTTACACAGCAACTATAAAAATAAATATGATCCCACAATACAATATCAAGCTTGATAGCCAAACATTTTAAATGATACCATACAACGTAGAAACACTCGAAACAAGTTAAAATAAATTAATTCTCCAGACTGACACACCAATTCCCTAGTCCCAAACTAAGCTTATGCTTGTGCTATAGATGCTAGGTGAACGGATTGACATACTGAAATACGTTTATAAACATCCATGACTCGAGTACAAATATTCATGTTCATCACACGAAACATTTTCCCCTAGCGGGATTCGAACCCTTGGTTTCGTGGCCAGAGTCTCTGACCACTTGACCAACGGGCCTGTCAAGTTGTAGTAACGAAGCGGCCAAGCCACTTATTTTGGCTAACTAACGTCTCAAGTAAGTCCCAGACCAACATGGGACAATGTGCTGGGTTAGAAGGAAAATTGTGAAAAAGTAGTGACAAGTGGCTAGCTCGTGGCCTACACAATCACACACCCAAAACACCATATAGGTACCATTAGTCGCTTTTTACGACATGCTAGGCAAGAACCACATTTGACACATTCTGTTTAAGTCCCAAACCATCATGGTTAACATTACACAGAATAATACCGTTTGTAATGTAACACAAACCGACGCACTAAACTGAAACACATTACATAAGCGATTAAACCAACATTGTTTTCGCTCAGCTTTCTTTATCATAGCAAAGTGCGTGACGGTGACTCGGCACAAGCGAGCCGATAGCAATAGCGCGGGTAGCCGTCGCCTCTAAACGTTGCGTTCTCTTCAGACGCTACGTCCCCTGACAGCTGCCGCCGTCCCCTAAGCCTCACCAATAAACATAGCGATACTATGTTTGGCGCGTGATCACCTACGACTTTTGATTACACTACGCTTTATTAGATTTTGTCGGCAATGTCAACTGTGACTATCACATTCCAGTCAGACCTTTTAATGACAACTGATATACCCTATGTAATCCTATCATCTACTTGCAAAGCAGAAAAGTGCAGATTCATTACTTTAGGTCAGTAAAATGTTTTTTAATGTTTGGCGCCAATCACTTAATTAAACATCCCGTTCATAAATTCAAATCACATTAAAAACATTTCTCATGAAAAAGGGCTATTATAGAATTGAAGACTTTTTCAATGACAGGAATCTGCAGTCTGCGCTCTAATTCTTGCATGGTCTACTCTACTATTGTAATGTATTACATTGGTTGTATTTGGATTGTTTAAATTTGTAGCAGTAGATATAAAGTAGCATTGTTATTGTATACATGGCGATTTAAAAGAGTAACTACCGAGTTTCTTGCCGGTTCTTCTCGGTAGAATCAACGTTCCGAACCTGGCAGTAGAATATTTATTTTGTATTATTATGACTATTCATAAGTGACTAATAGAAATAGAAAAAGAAGTATAAAGATATTTCTTTTTCTATTTCTATTTCATCAATCCATCTTTCATTCAAAATTCATTAAAATAATCGCATCTCCATCTCACTTGTAATCAAATACACGCGACGCTGAGAGTAAGTATAATACCTATTGTTAATTAGGGGGCTCCCCAATTGTCTCAGCCCTCGTTCACCCAAGATCCGACCTCGGTGTGGTTCTAGTATTTTTTCAGTTACATAAACAGTAGGTACATGTGCGATGTCGCGGGCTATCGCGGGACTCGCGGGCTATCTGACGGCGACCCCGCGCATCGGCGCGACGCGATAGCGCGCCGCGTCAGCGCCGCGAACTGGTCGTCGCTGGATCGCCGAGAACGTGACATGTGTAGTACGTCCAGCACAGTGCAAGGTGAGCGGGGCAAAATAGTGATTGCTTTAAACATTCATGATAAGAAATTCTTACACAAATTATAAATGCGACACGGACTAGTAAAAAAAGAAGGACTCTCTGCCACTAACTACACATTTTGGCATCTGCGGAGCTCAACAACGTTGACATAAGCGCTCCAAATTTTTCGAGATCTGGTATACTTATGTCTTACTCACGCATGGATAAGAGTGGCTTCACGCTATAGTATGATAACGCGGAATCCTTCTTTTTTACTCGTCCGAGAAATGCGATGAAATTAGGCAGACATAAGTTATTATCACGAGATTTGAACCATTTGTAGTTTGATAGCATAATGTATAACTTCAACCACAAATGAAATTCTCATCCCTTTATAGAGGTACTTAATATAGTGACCATGAAAGTACAAACGATTAAACCTCTTATTTATAACTCGAACTCAAAAACATAACCGCTGTGTTATACATAAATATAGTATACATAGTAAGACAACATGACTCGCGTCGCTGACGACACTCATCGTCGCAAAAAAAACTGCTAAATGCAAACAGAAAAACCTAAATACGTTGGATTAACATACAGCCGCCAGTTCCGACAGCGTAAACAAGAGCTCGTTCCACTTGCTACAAGTGAAATATTGAGTGTTTTTATGTAACAAGTGTAAAATGGCGAATCAGTCACGGTCTGCTATCGAGAAGGTTTGTGTAGTGAACAAAGAACTAGTTTTATCGGATATCAAAGGTTTAGTAAAACGCTTCTAATGTGTTTTTTCCTAATTTTCCATCCACCTCAACTTCTTTTTATTTCTAACTAACTGGATTACCTTCACGCTCCTTGGAATCTCAGTTATGAAAGTTTTGATTATAAAGAAATATAACGATACAAGGATGGTATATTCATCTATCCGTCTATTAATCTCGTAATTTACTTGCGACGTCGCTCGACGCGTTTGCATAAAATTAATTGCAGGGATTGATCGTTCCCTCCACCCTAACAAGACCAACGGTCGTATTTAATGAGCCGTCGAGACAATAAGTACCTTTATAGGTACTTATTGTCTCGATTTACATACATTAACCATATTGGTATTTTCGTTGTGTAAGTTTTATAAACTACTTAGAATATCAGCATCTTTTTAAATTTTATGAACACGCGACGTGATATAATAACAAAATGTTATATGTATTTACAAAATAAGCACAAATGTATTAATGTTATGTATGTAATAATTATTTAAAGAAATTTGTATGCAGCCCAAAAAAATTTTACAGCAATAATCGTCGATATAATAGAAACAGGATTTTTTACAACCAAAACATATTTGGTTTTTCAAATAACTGACAACATAGCCATCACAAATTTTTACGTGTACATAAATTACCATGTGTTAGCAAACATAAATAAAATAGGTAGAAAGAAGTTTTCAAGAGGTTTTCTCTGTGTATGCCTGACCTTCAGAGAGAAAGCGAGGCAAATGTTATGTGGCTTCGTTCACGCTATTCCTGGCGCTTCCAAATTAATCAACGGAGAGATTTTTCGACTTTCCTAAGTCGAGTGCGTGATTGGCCGGACTCGTTATAAACATAGCCTTTGGATACCTAACGATCCTTCGATTCGTAACTAAAGATCGGAGTAGCTTAATTGCTGATCGTATATCCACTTTGATGTATTTTTAAATTCTGTAGCTTATCTATCAGAGTAACTCACCTGAATTAATACCTCGTGTAGAAATTTAGATAAATTACTAAAACTAAACCGGGAACTAATACCTAAACTGATATCCCATATTGTTCTGGGATTGAATGAAGAATGTGTCAACTGTGATCCTCGCCCAGCATGTCATATAAGGCGACTAATGGTGGGCTGAGTGGGTTTCTGATTATATGGCCGATTAATTAGCCACTACAGCCAGTTGTCACTACTTTTCACAATTTTGCATCTAACCTAACTCGGATTTAATTTTTGGCTAAGACTGGTTTAAAGAGCTTGCTGGTCTTTGGGCTCTGCCCGCCCCTACGGGGATTATGGGCGTGATGTAATATACAATATACATGTATGTGTATAATTTAGACGACAGCATCTTATTACTCGATCTCCATACATTATGAAAAATTAGCTAGAGATTTCTGAATGCACATAGAATGCAACTTTACAGGAAGGCGCTCGTGTCGACGAGCGCGCCCCTCGCTGCCAGCAAACGCCGCGCCCGCCGCCTGCGCAGGTGGCGCGCGATGCAATTTATTCACTTCGACCGCTCGTCACTTATCTTGCCCGCACCTATCACGCCCACGATTGAAAGATTTATATAATGCAATAATCTGTTTAAAATTTATTGTTTTTTCCATTAATTGGTTATTGAATGAACATTTCTTTAATGCCTGTAGCAAAATTGTCTAAGGCCTCATTGTGGTGGTGGCCCTGGGATAACTCAGGGTATGTTCATGTGTGTCTCCACAATTGAAACATAAACAAAAACTTGTTCCTAATGGAGATGTGATGAGAAGAAGTCGTCATAATTATAATCAGGCACAAACAAGGTTGTCGTCTTTAACAAACGTTTATACTTAATGTTCAGTAGCGTAAATGCCAATTTTCCTTATTTTCGTATTCACGTACTATACTCACGGTGTGCCTTCCGGTTGAATAATATACGATACGATACGTTTAAGTGCAAATCGAAAAATAATAGCGTACTCAATTTATTTCTATTTGTGACATATTTCGTAACTTAATGATTCAGCACATTTTGGATGACATAATAGCTGTTTTGATATCACAGTGTGAAATTATCGGCTTTAATCAGATGTAGGTAATAAAAGAAAATAATAAAACATTAATTCGGAAATGTTTAGTCTCGGTGCAGCGTCGTTGCAGTCGCAAAACATCCACCTATACACCCACGCGTTACTAAAAGCAGCGATACAAACGCGATGCAGTCGCGATTCAGTAGCTGGCCGCGTAGCTGCTGAATCGCGACACAGTCGCAATACAGCATCGATTCAAACGCGCGTATGATCGATACAAATTCATGTTGATCGCTGGGGTCGCGATGCAGTCGCGCGACTGTCACACGCGCGTTTGTATCGCTGCAAAAAGTCGCAATGTGTAAGGGCCCTATGCACTAAGTATAGGGTTGCCATCTCAAAATTTGGCAACCAAACCCCGGATTTTAGAGCCCAGAACCTGGACATATCAACAGGTTTTTTTAAAAATAGTGTAAAAAAAACAGTTGAAAATAATGCCTTCTAAACCACGACAAATCCGGGGAAACCCGGACGGATAGCAACTCTAACTAAGTAGCACAAAACATTGCCACAACACGGACACACGCGGTGATTGTTTACGCGCATGTCACGGTCATCACATCGTCGATGGCGTCCGGCGTTATGGCGCGAATATTTCGGCGTGTTATCGCGGCGTCTCGCTGACGTCACCGCCATGGGGGCGGGTATGGGGCTACCTGCTTAGCAAGACGCGGAAATGTGACAGCTTCTTTCTCTACTGCGATACTCGAAATTCAATATTTTCATATGAAGAATTTTAAAAGACCAGAAATAAGCAGGGAGGTTCGGTAATGTTTTAAAGAGCTGCTACTATCAATAGCGTTACCCAGAACCGTAGTTGTAGTTGTACCACCGTAGTTGGCCCTCAACAATACCCCCGCGAGTGACTATAACTAGATTATTATAGATATCGGCTTTGCAAAAAGTATGGTAGAGTCAAAAACATTCAGTACATAAATGTTCAGAGATAAATACATACATAGACTAATTACTAATTTAGTTCAATAATAATGTAAATAACGGAAGACAATGAAGGTGGTACCTCAGTTTTTAAAATCGTCCTCGGTAATAATTAAACAAAGTTCTCGTTGTATACAGGGTGCATATTCACGTTTGCGATTTTTGTCGCACTTGGGAAAATAGGTCGGTACCTATGCTGAACGTTAGCTTTTGTTGCCGCAAACTTCAATCCATAAATACATAATATATGTAACATGTTTTCATTATTGCTAAAAAAAACTAAGGTCAGTGCTGTGATGATAACGAACGCACGAAATATTTTCTTTCACGTAACTAATTCTGATACCGTCCCATTAGCAGATCAGAATGTAAAGCCTAACGTCTGACTTACTTAATGCTGATTTGAATTTTAAGACACAGTAACTTAAACATTGTCGAGTAACATTATCGGCGAGCTAAAATTGGACTTGATCAATCATTCATCGCACTCCCATAACGTTTGATTGCAGCCGAATCAAATATAAACGGGACAAATTAATTTGACATTGATAGTAAGCAGACAAATTTGGATCGTACTGGTACTGGCCAAGCTTCCAACTATGGAAGGGTTATTTGTATTCGAAGGAAATTGTAGTTACATATTCTGACGTCGTTATCGTAAGTAAATCTTATCTACATGTGTCTGTTAGGTCAATATTTCGCGGGCGGCGTCCCGGGCGGGTGTTTGTGTTCTGTGAAGGCTGTGACATCGGTCAACACGCCGCCACATGCCCACCGTGTCGCTTTGCTGACTAACAACAACTACATCACTTCTAAGTGCGTACAGTCAGCCAATGACGTGAATAAACTCCATATATAACTAGCTAAGTGTACGGAGTATACAAAAAAGACTACGAAGATAAAAAAGTCTCGACTAACGGGCCCGACTTTTGAACTCTTGAATTGTTGACCAAATCAGAATGGCAAAATAGAAATAAAGTTATCTTATTACCACGATAACATTTCGACCTACTGCGATACTGTGAACGAAATCTGAATGGAATCGACGCCACTTCTGTTTCCCGCTCATTAATTCCTTCACGTAAGTGTAACAATTTATGCGAAATAATAACATCAAAACTTTGCACCCTTTGAAAAATTTAGGATATTTGTCACTATACAAAATGAATTCAACCATGACGGAAGGAAAGTATCATCATCTTGACGACGATTTATTATTTCAATCACTTGCAAAATAATTTACATACATACACAATGTCACGCCTTTCTTCCATGGGGGTAGGCAGAGATCACATCCTTCCAATTGCTACGATCCTGACTTCCACCTTTCGCTTCTTCTACATTCATAAGTCTTTTCATACACGCTCGTCAGTTAAGGGTGCTCTTTGCCTGACCTTTTGTTAAAACTTTACCAATCAGGTCATGGAAAGTCCGTGTAAGTATTCCCCTCCCGTCGACTTCACTCCATAGTTTTAATTCCACTAAAACCAACGAATGCTTTATTTCGTTCTTACAAAACACTAAATCTAATAAGTTCCATGGCATTTCAAAGTATCTAAATTGTCTGAACAAAAGCTTTTGTCTCTACATCATTATCAATTGAATGAACGTCGATACATCCGCTAGTCTTGGTCTAGCAAGTCCCACTAATTGTTTTCTAAATGGCAATCAATGTAGACGATGAGCAATTTGGTGAAGTTGGTTTGCCTGGTGCGGTCGGGTCAAGTCCGCTAGCCGTCGCAGCTGCAGAAGCGGCTCGCGTCACGCTAAAGAGTTGTCTAACTGTACTTATATAATAGTGCAATCGTCATGTGCAATTGCACTTATTTTCGGTTCACAGTAATTTTTAGATAAGCCTAACAGTGCCTCTGGAAACATAAAAGGGTATTATATTCCATTGGAAATTAAAATAGGACGGCTCCTGACGACTAAGTGAGGCATCACAGATTCCAAGAAGAAAACTTATACGCTAAGTGAATTGTAGAATCACAATGATTCAAGAATAAAATTATTATATTATAAAATATTAATTACATGATTTGAATATACCAACAACTTCGAGGCTGACAGTGCCAGGGAGACAGAAGACAAAGGAATATAAAAAAAAAAGACAGGTCGACCTGCTGAAAATCCTTCTCCTCAAACATTACCGATTACCATGACATAACATTGTGTGAAAACAGTGCTGAAGAAAATTATTTCGCGAAAATACGATATAAGATCCAGTAAAAACCTTTATAATTAAGAGGTTATAATCATCTACCCATAGCCTTATATGATATTGCTAAAAATGCAAGTAGTACCTACCACAGCAAACTGATAATAAATCAGAATTGAGTTTGTATGAAATAAAACAAATATTGAATTCATACCAGCAGTATTACTCAGCAGAAATGTCTAGAAACAAAACGCCGCTGCAGTTAAAAGCAATTTGTAAATGAAGATTGACGGCGAAATGATTTCAATTGACAACGGTGTGAGTGATGAGCGCTGGTAGACTCGGGCACCGCACAACGCAGCTTACAACGACGGAAATAGAACGCAGTTAAATAACTTGCTATTCTTGAAATAGATAACTGATAACTGGTGTTTTATTAAAGATTCCATCCATTTATGACTACAGATTGCGATGCAATTCGATAAATGGAATCTTTAAAAAATCGAGCTTTCTGGAATGGTGAAACTATATAGATATTCATGTCTTGTGAATGTGAAACTTTTATAGAGCAAATCATTTAGTCTTAATTTATTATGATGAAGATTCTTCTTATTCTTCTTTGATCCCACTACAGGGTATAAGCCTCCTACGTGTTGCGCCATGAATAATACAAAGAAACAATATAGGTACCTAAATGTAGAAAAAAAAATCTAAGAATGGAGAACATTTGGTCCCCCCTAGGACCATAACGAATACAGCGCCTAGTTCATTCTGTCAGTAAGATGGAGACAAATGCTGCGTCGCCCCAGCGCCGTCAGTCAAGTGTGTGCGGCGTGCGGTGCACTTCCCCGTCTGATGGATATTTACTGCAGGACGCGGGATGCGGTCCGCGCGGCCGCTCGTCGCACGGCTTATTTATAGCGCGACAATACGTCGCTTCCAGCGCGTGACGTTACAGGGATGCCTTTTGCATCTCATCAAACCGATTTGGGACCCATTATGTTCCACTTTATCGCCTAACCGCCAACTACCATGTCCATCTATTTTGTTGACATCTTTTTTTACCAGTCCACGTGATTTTTTAATTCATTGATATTTCAATGTTGGCTTTTAATCCATCACTTATGCGGGCTTATTTTGGTCTACGACTTATATCTAAAGCATGTACCCACTGAGTTACTTGTCTAGAATGTTGTAAAAGATTAATAATGGTATATAGGGTGTTGGGTATGTGATTTTATAGAATAGACGACGAGCTAGCGACTTGTTATTTTTGTTAAAAGGGACTTGCCGGCCACTCGACTCTGCCTACCCCTTTGGAGATTGTGAGGTGCTGACGTCTACGGTATAAAAACCATTATAGATTTAATTAATGATTTGGACGTAATAAATATTAATTATCGCAACCTAGAACAACATTTTATCGAGTAGAACCAGCTTATAAAATAAATAAATAAAATAAAAATAAAAAATAAATAAAAAATATTTTATTGCCAGCACAAAGAAAGTACACAACTAAAAATAAAACATTCAGGAAAATAAAAATGTATCGCTATGTTTCCAGGGGTTCCCAAACTAGGCTATGCCTGTATCTTGGGAAACCAATGTTCAGTTAAATTACGGAGTTCAGTTTTATTAAAACTCAAATAATAAATAAATAAATAAATATATATATATAAATAAAAATAAGAAGGTAGGGGTAAACCGACTTGTATACGAGGTGTGTGCGAGACAGGTAAACATGTGTAAATGTGTATGTTCCTACCTGTTAGCGATAAGCGACTCGGTTTCGTCATAATCGTAGGTAAAGAGCAATTGCGTCACCTTCCATTTCACTTCCTTCAAAGAGTTACGCGCCAAGTTGCACCGCGCGGCAACAGTATTGTATGTTGAGAAGTGACAGTAGCGGGCGAATCTTTTGGCAAAGCTGGTTTTAACTGGGGGGACAGGTAATTTATAGACTCGTCTATTGGCAATTTCATCATAATTAGACCAGCTCCTTGCGGATCTATGGGCGGAAAGACAAGCTCTGATGATGTATAGTTGTCTTACTCGTAGAACCTTTACCTCACTATATAAATCGTTAGTTGGGTACCTATAGGGCTTGCTTAGCATAACCTTCAGAACTGCTCGTTGCGCGCGTTCTAAATCTTGCAAATATGTCTTTGCTGCTCCTCCCCAAACCCTTATGCAGTACGAGATAATAGACTGGCACAAAGCGAAGTAAACAGATTTCAATGCACCAGGACCAGCGGAGCACCTTAATAATCGCATCACACCGATCAGCTTTCTCACCCTGTTGGTGAGATAATGAATATGCAACTGGAAGGTAAGACGCTCATCCAAAAGCAAACCTAAGTATTTTATGTCCGTCACACGCTGAAGAACATCACAATCGCACATAGCAGTGGGTCGGGATAGGTCACAGGCGTGAATGCGTAAGAGAGATGCTGTTGGCTGAGAGGCAGCAGTCTTATGTAAGCACATGTAGTGAGTTTTCTTGGTATTTAGTGTGAGGAGGTTATGATTTAACCATGTCAGAATCAAACTCAGGCCTCTTTCAGCAGCTTGGTGAGCACTGATCCAGTTGTTGCCCCTGAAAAGAATCGCGGTGTCGTCTGCGTAGCAAATCAATTCGGTGTCAGGTATGTTGAGATGATGTATGTCGTTAATGTAGGCTATAAAAAGAGTGGGACCAAGGATGCTGCCCTGTGGGATACCAAAATTAATTGGAAGCCAATTGCTTTTGTGCCCTTCTAGTTGGACCAATTGCCCTCTGTCAGAGAGGTAGCTCCTGAACCAATGCAAAGCAGTGCCACGGATACCCATACCTTCTAATTTCTTGAGAAGAATAGGCAACGAGACCGTATCAAATGCCTTGGCTAGGTCCAGGAACACCGCCACACAGTGCTGTCCATTATCCAGGTAAGCAGATGCAAGATTAGTTAACATTTCCACCGCATCCTCCGTCGATTTGCCGCGCCTAAAACCGAATTGTCTTTCCGATAAAATATTACTTGTCTCCAGAAACTCGACAAGGCGGGTGTTAACTATTTTCTCGAGTAATTTGGAGAACGTGGTTAGAAGAGAAATTGGCCTATAATTGCACAGAATATCAGATGGCCCGCCTTTGTGAATTGGTGTAATAGAAGCCGTCTTCCAAAGAGATGGAAACACTCCGGAAGACAGACTTCGGTTGAAAATGTGCGTGAGTGGAACTACAATCGACTGCCTGATAGCTTTTAGTGTTTGATTCGAGAGGCCGTCCAGACCCGTCGAACGTTTATTTTGTAACTGCAGGATAAGGGTGTTTACCTCATCCGGGTCTGTAGGTAAAAGAAAGAATGAGTTCGACGGTCCATTACTAGCATGTATATCACGAGCAAGACCTTCCTGAGATAAGCCGGTTTCATTTAGTATATCTTCCGCCAATCTCTGCCCTACTGATGAAAAGTACTCATTGCAGAATTGCACCGAGGCTGCTGGATTGTTTTTAATTGACAATAGTCCGTTGGAGTTATTTTTTTGTTTGAAATGGCATATGGTTTTGATAGTGTTCCAGAACTTTTTGGGGTCTTTTTTAACATGTTCTAGTTCACTGGAATAATACTGGTGTTTTACTTTTTTCAGAATCTCGTTACAGAAATTTCGATATCTTTTATATGCAATTTGAGCTACGTTGTCATTAGGGAACTGTTTAGCAACTGAGTGAAGGTGATCACGATGGCGCATACAGCGTAAGAGCCCTGGCGTTACCCAAGGACTTAAAGTAAGTTTAGACCTACTGATACGGACTTTCTTAGAGTAGTCATTAATGCAGTTAGTTATGACTTTAGCAAAGGTTTCGACCGCCTCATTCAGGTTTTCCTTCTCTGTAATTTTAGACCAGTCTGTTTCATGTAGAACCTTAGCAACTTTTTTATAGTCAGTTATCAATTTATATCTGTTCGGTTTATTCCGTCTCGATCTGGCAATTTCAAGGCTGAGGATAGCAGGATAGTGATCCGTGATATCCGCAACACATACCACACCAAGAGCCGATAATGATGTCTTTATGAAGATATGATCCAAGCAGGCATCATTTCTGGTTGGTTTAGTGATGGCCGGTCGAAACCCGGCCTGACTTAATAAATTCAGGTAATTGGATGGATCATGTTTACTTTTGTCTAACGATATAATGTCAATGTTCAAGTCACCAGCCAAGACGATACACGGTCTATGCGTTAAATTAGTTAAAATATTATCCAACGAGTCTATAAAGCCGTTATTATAATTGAAAGAAGGAGATCGATAAAGTCCCAGAACGGTAACAAACCCTGGAATGTCTATAAGCAAACCACAAGCTTCACAAATAGCAAGTTCTGAGACTGAAGCACTCCAACAATCTTTCACATAAGCTACGACTCCGCCATTTTGGTTAATGTTGTTGTGCGTGAGAAAAGTCGTGTACCCCGCTATGTTACCCACCACAGCCGTGTCTGATAGTCTGCACTCCGTTAGGATTATTATGTCGAACTTTAAGTTTGATCTGATAACAAGGGTCATAAATGCATCGAAGTTCTTGGTGATACTCCTTATGTTATATGTGATTAATTTAAAAGTGTTGTCAGGAGGAAGTAAAGTATGGCACGATTCTGGAGTACTGAATTCACAAATGACGTCATAAGAGTTGTCAATATGGTCCATTAGTCGAGAGCTATCCATTTTGATACTTTAATTTCGTACCATACGAGTTCTTTCGGAATTGTTCACAAGAGACATCAACAGAAACCGTGATATTTTTGGAAGAAGAACGTATAAAACAAAATAAATATGTGCAAGATTGAGACAATGAACTATAAAACAATAGGCCTGACCGGGAAACTGTGGTGAGTACAATGATGTTGGATTTGTTGTAGCGAGTGTAAAGATGTGTTAATATACAAGTAAATGCAGGTAAGACAACAGCAGCTATAAATATTGTTGTGGGAGATACAACGAAATACAACGACATGTCAAGTTTGTGGTACGGCACAAGCAAGATCACAGGCATAACCATTACAACTTCCACAATATTTTTGGCGCGATATAAGATTAAATACAGTAAAATTAGTTTAACAAAATTATTTAAGCATAACAACATCGGAACAGATTCAAAAGACAACACAAGAAGAAAAACAAACATATGCAAGGAACCCTCGATATCCTTTTTGGGACTATATAAGTAACAAAGTAATATTAAGTTAATAACGCTATTGACACTAACTGACATAAACATCTTATATAACCTAATAATAATAAAAATATTTATTTTATAGTAAAATTGAAGTAGTTTCGACAACAATAAGTAGGTTAAAACACATAAAATGAAAAATAAAAGAAAAATAAAAGTTTCATGTTTTTGAATTTTAGAGAATGTGTTAGGAGCACTGTTGGCTACTTGGAGGAACAGGATTTTTAGACTCTCCTGTCAGTTTGTCTAACATCGCCTCAGTAGTTATACGTATTACGGAACTAGTTTCGGTTCTTCGCATGAAGATGTAACCGTTCGACGTCCAAACATATTTGAAGTTTAAGTTTTTGCCAGTAAGCCTTGCCTTACTGAATAGGACCCTGTTTTCTTTAGTAAGGTGTTCGTTAATAAACACCTTACGTGCGTTTCCCGGTACATCCAGTTTGTCAGTGGTGATATCGCGTCGAACCCGCGCTGCACGCAGCAACTGGTCGCGCGGCGCGCGGCGCACCAGCGTGACCACCACGGGCCTCGGGCGCTGCAGTGCTGCCTCTTTTTCCGTTACGGAGGATACTCGCGAACCCACACGCCGCACATCGTCAATGTCTTTCGGGTCCAGATCAACGCCGAGCTTGGATGATAAAATGACAACCGTGTTGAATAGGTTCTCCTGTTTATTTTCAGTGAGGCCGGTTATTTCGATGTCACGCAGGTATTGGCGTTGCTGTTGTGTCGCTAGCTCCTGGCGCAACTCGGAGACTTCGAGACGAAGGGTGTTAACTTCGGTTCTAAAATGGTCTAGTTCCTTCACTTGTTTTTTCAATTCGTTTATTTCTTTACGGAATTCAAACATGTCTTCACTCGTCGAGTTTAAAGATGATGTAAACTCTTCCATTTCCTGTTTCATTTTAAAAAAAGCGCGCTGCATTTCTTTTAGGACCCCGTTGAGAGAGGAGGGAGTCACAGATTGATCGTCTGAGCATTCTTTTTCGGTAGGTGTAGGAAGTGCGCGGATAGGTGTTGAGTCAGAGTTTTGGTTCCTTTTCTTTATTTGGCATGCAGGACATGAATTAGTAATTCCAGAAGTACGTATTTGACGCATTTCATCTCTCGTAAGGTTTAGGCAGGCGATGTGATATTTAATGTTACAATTTGAGCATCCTACGCTAGCTTCCTTTGAAGAGTCTCCTTTGGGCCGCAGCTGTTTATTGCAGGCTCCGCACTGCATTTTAATCAAGAAGGATATAGAAGTAGAGAGATGAAAATAACTATATTCTTTGCTACTCAAGCTGTTCTATCAGTGGTAGCGTATTAATTGTAGGTACAGTGCACCGTAGCGAGATGGGAGTCGCGTAGCGCCTTCGTAGTCGTTGTAGCACTCGTAGTAGAGCTCAGGAGTGTAAATGGTAATTTTGCCGGGGCGGTGACTGGTTCGCTTGGCCTATTTGTAACACAAGCGGGTTAGGCGCAGTAAGACGCCGGTTCAAATCCACCGGGGCAGCAAAAAGTGAACTCACTTGGCCGTGCCTTTAGGGCTCCGAGGGCAAGGGCGCAGGTCTCGACGTCAAGCAGGGGCGAAGCACCAACCAATTCAAGAAATTAAAATTTAAATGGAGAGCTCACACACAACACGTCCGCGCGTTACAAAGTCGCGAGGGAAAAAAAAAGAATCAGACAAACATTCATGTTACAAAAATCGCGCCAAAAATTCCTTATTTTAAAACATACCTAAATGTATGTGTCCAGGACAACGCCAAATAAATGAAAGGTTTAAAAAATAGCAATGTACATTAATATTATCGTCTCATTGCTTTTATCCCATGTTGATCTAGGACTTAAAAATATGTACCAACTGTGGTTCTTGCCTAGCATGTCTTAAAAGGTATATCGGGTTTTGGGTATGTGATTGTGTAGGCGACTAGCTAGCCACTTGTCACTCCTTTTTCACAATTTTCCATCTGGCCCAGCCCAGTTTTATTTTTGACTGAATGTGGTTAAAGGCCCCTTTAACCACCCCTTCGGAGATTATGGGCGTGATGTTATGTATGTATTGTTTTTATTTTAAAAAGGCGATTTCTTACAATTGCTACATTAAAATAGAATATTTTTATGGATCCAAAAACATGTTGCATCATCCTTTACTCATTTTGTCGCATTTACTTGCTGACCGTCGGTATAAGTTTTCATTTAAACAGCCTGTAAATATGGCCGCTCTAACTTCAGGCATTTATTTATTGTTTCCAAGCCGCAGACTTACGCGACGAGATATATCTACTCGTAATAATTAGAAGCTATTTACGCGTACCCAGGCTCGGTCGGCTTCTATCTGATGACGTTGCAACTACGAAATTTCTTCTTGATAGCGATAACATTGTTTAATGTGGCCCACTGGTGGAAAACGAAACGTATTGCAAACTGGCAAAAACTTCTGATAAAGTCGTTCGCGCTAAAATCCACCCGTAATTTATTATCCATTATTTTTAAGTCGAACTTCTGGGACTCAATCAATACTATTTTTTATATATATATCAATATTACAAAAACATCGCATTGAAACAATTCTTATGATAAGGTATATCACAGGGACCTATTAAAGGGACGATATGCTCGTAATGTCTTTATAATGAACATACGCCACACAACAATCATCATTTAATAGCTGCAGATTGCAGTTGCTTTACGACAAAGTCATCAAATTGTTTGCTCCAATGTTATATATTTAAATCTTGATGATGCCGATAATAATGTCAAAGCATCATCAAAATTATTTGAAACTGACTTATACCGGATTAAGGAATGCCGCGAATCGCGATAATTAAACAAACAATTTCTGTCACCAATTGAATAAATTAAATATGAGTGTGTCGGACCAGTTAGTAAATATTTCTTGGTCTAAACAACCTTCTCGGTCGGCGATTACGACTTCTTGATTTGATTACTTCCTTGTAAATAAGTGTTTTTTTTTAATTGATTGTTGGTTTAATTTCTAAATAAGTGGATATTTTTGGGGCTTCTGATTTCAGGAATATGTGAAGTAGTTCTAATGGCAATAGACAGTAGTTAATAGATGCAGTCTAAGAGGTCTAGAAATACTCACGTGTGAATCCGGTGGTATCTGCGTAGCGTTAACACGTAGAAATAGCGTCAAGGTTACGGTCGCGGCGCGGCGCAGGCGGTCTCCGCGGCGGCTGGACGCACACTGGCTGATAGTTGATAGCGAAGCGAGCAGCAATCTACGAGTTGTCTCGGCTAATAGGCTATAGGACAGGCCGGCCGCGGGTGTGGCGGCGCGCCTCCGCCGGCTCGCGGCTCGGGCGCGATCTACATAGTGCATTCAAGTGCAGTCTGACCGGATAGTCCTAGTCCTAGTGCTATTTTAAAACGTTTAGTTTTATATGGACTACTAATTAACTAACTAAACTTCACACCACTTCCCTAGCGGGGTAGGCAGAGAGAACCGAACCTCACTCGCCTCTTTAACATTCATGATCCTTTTCATACAAGCTCTACCAAAATGGCCTTCCGCGGCTTTCTTCCACTTTCGCATTGTATACCTATCTGTTTAGTCAATCTTTCGTCATCCATTCTTTCGACATGTCCGAACCACCGGAGGATCCTACTTCTTACCTTGACTTCGACGGTCTTTCAAACCGACTCTCTTTCTTACATCATCATTTCGAACGCAGTCTGTGAGCAATACACCGCAGATTTTCCGCAGCGCACGCATCTCGACCGCGTTTATTCTACTTTCATGCTCTTTCTGCCATAACAACTTTTGCTTCCATATGTTAGCGTAGGAATCAGCACCGCATTGTGTATGGCTAGCTGGGCCTTCTGGCTTATGAATGAACATCCTAGATGTACAATTTCATTCACCTGTTTCAGCACTACATCATCAACCTTATTTCCTTTCTGGGTTTTGTTTGCTTTCAAACACCATAATCTTTATTTTCTTCGCATTCTAATGTAAGCCTTTCTTACAATCATCTTTAAATGTTGTAACTAGTTGTTGCAGATCCGATGCCGACTCTGCTAATATCATCGTATTCGCTGCATCGTCCGCGTAAAGCAAACAGTTCACAACTAAGTCACCCATACGCACTCCAACATTATACAATAATACAATGATCGAGATATAGGATAAACAGCAGAGCAGACAGCATGCATCCCTGTCTGACGCCAATATTGACATCAAACCAGGGCAACAGGGTGCCCCCCACTTGCACACATGCCGTATAGTCTACTGCGCAGCACGAAGCAAGTCCCAAAGATCCTTTCGTACAACCCTGTCAAAAGCCCTCTCCAGATCCACAAAACCACAAAAAACCTTCTGGCTTTTGGTCAGATGCTTCTCTACAATGTTATGAAGAGAGAAGACTTGATCCGTGCATCCTCTACAATTCCGAAAACCTCCGTGTGCCTCCCACAACATTCCATCGGATTTCAGCTTCGTTCTCCACTCAATTATCTTACCATATACTTTTGTTGCTAACCTGATCAAACTGATGGCTCGATGGCTGGCACAGTCCACACGTGACCCAGCATCTTTGTATAGAGGCACGATGACTGCCCGTCTCCAGTCTATTTTGGCCATTCCGTTTCTCCAGTGTCCTGGACGCAACCATAAAGTGTCCTGGACGCTAGCGCCACCTAGCGTAATAATCTCCGCAGATATCTTGTCTAAGTATTCCCGCGGACTTTCCCTATTTAGACTTTGTATCATTGACCATTCAATCTCAATCATAGTGATGTCTTCATCAGACGCTGGCACCACAGAGTCAGTCATAGCCTCAGTCTCAGTGCCAACATCCGGGACATACTCATACATTTCTCAAAATATTTACTCCACCGCTCTAACACCTCATTCGGGTTTGCAAGAATGTCTCCAGCAGCTTTAGATTTAATCTTACCCATTCTGGACGCCGACGAATACCTCCGAGACCTTGTAACCTCCCTCCAAAAGAGCTTGGAATTAACCTCGAAACTATTCGTCAGCCACTCTTTCTTTATTCATAGCTACTCTTTCATGCTTCTCTTTTACTAAAGCTTTGGTTTCGCTCTTGCAATAACGGTATATTTCTGCCTTTATCTCAATAATAGGTACTTTAATTCATTTCCAAAGATGAGAAATAGTCAAGCCAGGCCTTCTTCTATTTCTCTATCGAGGCTTTATCCTCCTCATCCCACCATCCGTCACCTTTCATTATCTTACGTCTCTTTGCTCATCCACATGCATGCTTTTTTTGCACTATCTACCATACTCTCTTTCAAAACGTTCCAGCTTCCAATGTTCCAATGACATGACAACTCTGCTCCAAACCAGACCACAGAGCCATCATACCATCGGCAAGCTCATCGGCATCGCTGCCCTTTCTCTTAGTCTTTGTCAAGCACAGAACATCCAGGCACTTCTCATTAATTACGTCAATAATTTCATACGTCTTATCTTTCATTCCACCGCTGTGCTCGGCGTGGCTTGAAGCGTGGCGGCCCTCTTCGCCACACTCGCCATTTTTCGCACGAGCCGTCGTCGGTGCGCGCCGCCTTAGGGGAACGCCCTACCCCGCACTGCAGAGCATGTTCGGTCCAAAGTTGCAATCCCAAAAATCAGATTGGCAGGAGTCGCGACGTGCACGCCTTTGGAACATGACCTAATAAACTGCAACTTTATTCATATTTATTCCTATTCCTCTTGGATTCTACCCTCCCCTGCGTATAACGACGTTAACCATTAAAACCATACTTACGTAGTAAGCGTATTTCCACTGCAAACAAAGCGATAAGTGTGGGTCTATATGGTTCTGTTAACACTTTCAACATAATTTAGTGAAGCTTACTAAGAACTGCGCCTGCGCCTGACTAGATTCACACTTGCCCCGCAATCATTATAATAGGAATGATGACTGCATTCAAAAACTATAATTCTATTTAGTCCGTCAGTTAGGTTATACTTACAAAAATACCAGACACATGTTTTTCGCTTTATATTTATATAGAGCATCAAAGTTTTGGAGTGGGGGCTTGCGATGTCACTATTTGTTTGACAAATAAATAAAAAAAACCCCCTCAACCCTCTTACCCCCTCCCCTTAACTACGTCTTTAATATTTTTTTATAATATAACTGACGGATTAAGCAGAATTTTATAGTCATCTTGCCTATTGAATCGAGATCGTGCTTAAAGATTACGCCTATTCGTAACTGCGAAAAGCCAATAAATAAGAACGCACCCACTGCTTCGTGGACATAAAACGACTGAATAACTCCAAGCTTTACCTTTAGTTTTAACAGTAGAGATGTCGCATTAAACTGACAAATCTGTTTTATTTTTAATTAATAAGTAAGTAAGTAAATACTATTTCTGAATTCTTCATAAACTAAACAAAAGTTTTCAACCTTTGTAATATACCTATATGGTTTTGGACAACATGTTTAGGTAAGTACTTTTTAATATCATTCATAAAATTGTGTATTAAAAGTAAGGTCTGTCCGTAGCTTTAAATTCAAAGCTGCCAGTTTGCGCTAGATGTAGGTCAGCATAACTTAGCCGCCCTCCTCCGATATGGTAGGTACCTATATTATGTACGAATCCCTTCGCAATACGCACCCATTGAATGTCGCCTCGCGTAACGTGTTCCACTCCAGAACTAACTCGTCCTCCCACTCTCCGCTGAGAAACTTGACTAAACTCGACCGACTACTTTCCTGCGGAAAACCGCGGGAATGCTCATGATATAATGATGATGATATTATCATGATGTTAATGATATTAATATTCGAACCGTACTCGATAGTTAATAAAAATGTAAATAGAGGGAGATACCGCTGCGTCTGGGCGGGGTCTATTCGGAGTTATTTTGAAAAATACTTTAAGGATTATTATACTGCACTTATGCTCTTTGTCGACTTCTTATTCATAAAAGATGTTCTGTTAGGGATGAACCATTTCTTTGGCAGTGGATAATGAAACATTTTCTGTTATGGAATTTTATAGTCGGAGGTTGACATGGCATTCGAATCGTATCTATGTTTAAAAATGAAAATGAACATTGTTTTCAATAACAAATTGTTAGTAAGACAAGGCAAGCTATTCCCTTGTCTTACTGTTATAAAATGTTTGATGTTCACTGGATGTACTCGTACGTGTTGATGTTTGCAATCTCTGTTCAAACATTTTTAATTATGTGATACCCAGATGCAATAAATTAATAATTAATTTGTACCAAGTACACGGTACATTTAAATGGAGCCCTGACTCCTAAACTAGTTTACAACTGTATTTCAGGAATCAGTATCTTCCCAATTTTGTTTACATTTGTGATACTTAAGTAAAGTAACGTTACATAGAAAAAAAACATATGTATGTAGATACAATCTCGTTATTTTACTGACTTCTGGCAATTTCGTCAACACAATCGTAACTGCCTCTAGTTGCGGGTTAGGAATTAAACGTAGAAATCCAACACACCACTGATTTCTTTCAATTTAGAACGATTCGAAAAGAACACTTCTCAAGAAAAAACCTTTTGCGCGTGTAAGGTAAAGAAGTAGGAATAAATAAAAGTCTGACGGACATTTAGTAGGGTTTATTAGCTATGAGTGGGCTCGCTCGCTAAACTAGGCGTTATCACATCCGGAGGCACTTGTGACGCCGCGCGGCGCGCCCCGCGACCCCATCGCGCGCGCGCCGAAACTTAAGTATGTCCTATTGGGACCGACAGAATGTAGACAACGATTACAAACAATTAATTTAAAATTATTCATTAACTACTTCCAAAAAAGATCAACAACCTTCTTCGGAGGTTTCAGAAAACATCTAACTTGTACGCGAGGAAAGCTGCAAGCAAATATAATGGCTAAAAGACTTTACACAATAAATGGTTTAAAAATATGCACTAAAAAGTTAAACAATCAAAGATTTTATAATAAAGTTACGTCTGTGGTTTCTCAATCAGGTAACAAAAAGACTAAACGTGATTAAACTAGCTTTGTGCTCCTTGTTGCTGTCTACATTAGGTACTTCGGGGGTAGCGGGCGCGATGATACGTCATGTGGTCCGACAGGCGCGCTGCACGTTGTAAAACATAATTATAACTAATAAATAATAACTCGTGGGATACTGTTAACGTACATACACCGACTTATAATAACTTAACACAATCGCTGCCGACAATGATATCGTAATAAACGAATATAAGTGATCTGAACATTTGTCTAGTGGCCTTAAGCTGACAACGATTACACAAACAAGACAGTCGTTAACAAAAGTTGAACAGATACCGCCACAACAAATATACGCATCCTTTTATTTAAATATCATTGATCTCAATACACCACAGACTTAACATAAATGAAAGACAAAATATATAAAATAAACACAAAAACAAATAGTCACAAACATGTTTATCAGTCAAACACAGCTAAATACAACTTTACACTCCATACCATATATTACAGGTACGATAGAATGCATTTTAAACAAAAGATTAGGTATTTGACAGCATAGCCTTACTGTTATGAAGTCAAAACATATCCCACTACAAAATTAAATGATTCAATAAAAACATGAAACAAAGACAATATTATTGTACTCGGGTGTTATACTACAAAAATGGTCTTATTTACTTTGTAAGTGTTGTTTAATGTAAAAGTGTGTCAAATACCCAATTTCCAATGCTGTCGTGTATATTCATTCGTGGTAATAGTAGCATAATTACGTAGAACTTGATTCTGTGATGTAAAATAAAAATTTGTGGTGACAGAGAAAGATAATCCTCAAGCCACTTAAGTATCTAATATAACGACTACAGCACTGCGCAAACGGGCCAGGCTAACAGTCTCCCATCCAGCACTAAGCCACTCCGTATTAAGATTTGTGTTGTCAGACAGCTCTCTCTGCACCAAAACTCTATATTACGTATAATTCAAGTAAAAATATGATGTATCATATGAATATAATACACAGCACAGATAAAAAAAACATATTTTTTTATAGGAATACGTATTATATGCAATTAAGACACCCGACACGAACCGATCGCTGAACTGAAACCAAACTTAAGTATCTTCACGAGTAGACACATATACACTATGTACAGACGGATGAGACGTTCAGTGGCAGGCGATTCATTTGTCTAAACCAGTGACATTCTACATATTTTCAACACAACACCTAAATTGATCCACACACCGTGAACCCTCAAAGGGGTTCCTTAAATAAAACCATTTCAACCATATTTAACCTGTTTCATTTACATTTAAGCTCCAATAATAAAACTAAATAAAAAGAGACAAATAATAAGCAAAATATTCTTCTATAAAAAGAGTGCTGCAATATAAAAAAAAGTTAAAGAATACTGATAACGTTTACAAGATCGAAGAATTCATCAATGACAAGGATTTATGGTTAACTTCATAATGAAGTGTTCATCTGCAGTGATATCTAGTCTAAGTGTAGATTAAAAGTTGACAAAATTGTATAATTGGCATTTAAAAGAGTAACTATCGAGTTTCTTGCCGGTTTGTTCTCGATAGATTCTACCTTCCGAACCGGTGGTGGTATTAATTGTTCTTTTTTATTTTGTACATTGACTATTTATAAGTGCTTTCTTGAAGACTATATAAATAAAGATATTTTGAATTGAATTGAATTGTATGCTAGCGTAATAAGACAAATAGAGAGTCGTGGATATATTCCATTCTATAATTTCCCATAACAAACAATTGTGATAAACGCTTGCTAGACAGCGGGCGGTACTGACGGAGCTTTGAGGTTCAGTCTCTTAGGCTTACTTAGCTTGTAGCGTCGCTACTGACGTCTGGACATATTAGAGACACCGCGCATAGCATCATTTTTTTCACTATGACTCTGGCCTCTATTCTATACTGTCAATATTTTTATAGCTTTTACTATAAAATGAAAACGTGTTATCTATCATCTCAAGACGCTGAGAACCTGCTAGTCAGTCATTTTGACTGACTATTTAAAACTAATTTGAACGCGGGATTGAATCCCTTAAAAACGATAGAATACTTAACAGTCCATTCCATCCGTTCGAATAAATGCAAACAATGTACAACAGATTATAATCCTCCCTAGGGCTGATGTCGGAAACGACACTCATTCTTTAAATTCTATACTACATGTTGTGTTGACTTTAAAATCAGCCTGTGTGAATAAAATCGCCTGACTCTAAGTAATATTTGCACTGTGCCAACAACTAAATAGTGGTCTCCATCCGTATTTAATTAAATTATCACATTCAACACTTTGTGAGGGCTCCCGTCGTATACTCTTACGTTTACAAAACACGCGCTCACATTTTGCACAACATATATACGACCAAACATCGTTACGAACTGGAATTGACTATTTCATTATGTTGTATTTTATACTGGACGAAGTGAATATAAGTCTTAAAACTTTTAATTCCAACCATATATATCTAAAGTACATAATAATTCTTTCATAGACAAAGCTTCCGTTCCGCTCCAAATACCTTAGCGTATAATGAAATCAACTGAAATATCTATTCGTCGATATGCATTTAGTATATTTTTGCAGATAGTATTGAAAGTAATAATATGATCAAGTAAATGAAGTATCTATAATATATTTTGTGACATCGTTTGTAAATGTATTTGTGCAAGTTCTAATTTTGCATCTCAGCTTGTGAGTGCGTCGCATTTGCCCAAAAGGAGATCAAAATGTGAGCGCGCGTTACTGTGGCTTATACCTAAAACTCAGTCTGTGAACTGTCTGCGCCCACGCCGGGCGGCGCCGCCAACCGCGCCACCTGCAAACGGGAGAAGGTTGTACGTCCGTTAACATATTGGGAAATGAGCGATTTTATATCTTATTCGTATGGACATAAGAACAAAAGATGGTCAGTACCTCGTGCTATATGCAGGTGGTCTTGAGGTGCATGGACAGCAGCCCCTTGGCCACGAAGCCGCGGCCGCACAGCGCGCACACGTACGGCCGCGCGCCGCTGTGGTACCTGCGCACACGCACGCGCACACTTCTTAGTTGTTCGTTACGGAGCACGTACGAAGGCCGGCCGCAGGAACACCGGCCTTCATACGTTATAGCGCACTTGGCGCTTAAAATTTACAAGACATGACAAACTAAATAACTTTTGACGAAAATGTGGAGAACAAAACCAAGATTTATTTTATTGAAACGGTTGTCATTCAATATTTTCCTTAAAGCAGTCAGCGAGAGATTTAAAAATGATATTTGTTTTAAATTAAAAAAGGTTATTTTCCAATTGCTGAAGTCTAATTTAAACCAACACTAAAACGCTAGCTAACCATAATAGAGGAAGTAGTTCTCGGTCACAAAAAAGTTGGGAACCACTGATCTCTGGTGATAAGTACAGCATATTCCGACGGACGGCGTACCTCTCGTGTATGACGAGCGTGGAGCGCTGGCTGAAGGCCTTCCCGCAGTGCGAGCACACGTGCGGCTTCTCGCCCGAGTGCACGCGCTCGTGCAGCGTCAGGTTGCACTTCTTCACGAACCCCTTGCCGCACGTCCTGCGAGCACACACAGCGACAACGTTACCCGCCGCGCCAACACTACGCGGCATCCGCTTACTAGTCGGGGTCCGCTCGGACCATGGGGCTGAATTGGTCGGAAAAGGAATTAAACGAATTGAACAAGTAGTACAAGAGCATGGCCCATGTTGGTCTGGGACTTAAAAAGAATATGCCAACTGTGGTCTTGCCTAGCATGTCGTAAAAGGCGACTAATGGGATATCGGGTTTTGGGTGTGTGATTGTGTAGGCGACAGGTTAGCCGCTTGTCATTGATTTTCACAATTTTCCATCTAACCGAGCCCAGCTTTATTTTTGGCTGAATGTGGTTGAAGGGGTATGCTGCTTTTTGACTCTGCCTACCCCTTCGGGGATTATGGGCGTGATGTCATGTATGTATGTACAAGAGCATTATTTGGCAGTATTTTGCTGCTGCCACCAGCTGTATAATATAGAGTGGGTTTCAGACTTGATTACAATACAGACTACTCGCCACCATTTAGGTGCGCCACTGTCGCCACTCCTTTATGCATTTTTATTATGGGTTCTGACCCCAGGCTAACCGGCGAGCAGGGGTCACGTAACTTGCAGACGTTGGGCTTGTAGCCGGTGTGGATGCGGATGTGG
>OX596225.1:10990398-11059737 GCA_951394215.1 Glyphodes perspectalis | reverse complement strand
TGAGAGTAGTGAGCGCAGTGAGTATATTATTATGAGCGCAGGGGCGCGAGGTCACCTTGCGGCAGCGCAGGCAGCGCAGCGGCTGCTGGTCGGGCGGCGGCGGCGCGGCCGGCGGCTGCGCCCACGCCTCCGCCGCGCTCAGGTGCTGCCTGCAACACGCACACGTCAACCTCACCGACACGGGACTTCGCCTCACCGATTTTTAGTATCTTCAACAACAAAATAATACACACAATATATCCACTTTGAAGAGAGTTTTGAGTCCTTATTACAGTTAGGCTGGTTTCTCCTTATTACAGTAAGTCACGCTTACGCCGGCGCCGGTGGTGACTCTGAAACCAGCCTTAGCTACCTCTACTTGTATGTATCTGAATTCGGTCTATAGAGACTATTTTAATCACTAAATAGTATTATATGAGTAAATATGTATTAAATTCAGTATACACTATGTTCAGCTATCTTTTATATCTTTTATAAATTAATATTCAACCAAATTATACAAGTAACATCTGCAAGTGGTGTGAAGTTTAGTTAGTTCTAACTAACTAAACTTCACGCCACTTCCCTAGCGGGGTAGGCAGAGAGAACCAAACGCCATATGGCACGATCCTTACACACCTCACTCGCCTCTTCAACATTCATGATCCTTTTCATACAAGCTCTATGGTTTTTATGACTCCTAACATCACCTTCTGTTAATACACAACCAATCTGGTTGTGGTAGGTGAGCCTATAAAGTGCTTATAAAAGTATTTTTTATTATACTTAGATATTTCAGCAATATTTTTTTATAATAATAATAATAGGGAAGCTTAAGTTGTTATGCTCACTGAATTGCTTTGGTGGTGGTGGCTTTGTGACTGGTTGTTACATTCCCTAAAATATGGTTGAGTGAAGCACTGGCTGACACATACGTCATGCTTGTGAACATGTGCCACCTTCAGAGGCTGTTTGGCTCCGGTTTACCTTTTACTTGTAATAATACTCGCCTGAATCTTTGACGAACATTAACTGTATGACTTGGTATAAATATTAATATAATCTGTAAATTTTTATTTTTATATTCAATTTGGCATTGAAAAGAGTAACTACTGAGTTTCTTGCCAGTTTCGACTCGGTAGATACGACATTCCGAACCTCAAATTGTTCTATTTTGTAAATATTACTTGCACTTGGTTTTTTGAGGCCATATTTTGAGCTGAGTTTGACTTTATCATTTTATAAATGTAATTTCAAAGATGATCAAACCTTTATTAATAACTAACTAACCAACATAATTTGAACCAAGCCAAATTTAGATATGAAACTGCGGAATGAAACAAAAAACAATCCACACATACTTGTAATGAGCGAGCATGTCACTCCTGGAGAAACATTGCGTGAAGCAGATGCAACATTGCAGCACATCCTCCTCGCCCGGCTCCTTCTTCACCCGCACCTCACCCCCCTCCCGGAACCCAAAGTCCATTTCATCCTTCATGCCATCCAACGATACTGGCCCCTCTGGTTTATCTACTATCTTTACTGCGGTACTTTCTGGTAAACTATTAATTAACATCTCCCAATCTGCTATCTTGGTTTTCTTTTTCCTACCTTTCTTCGGCACTTCCCCATTTGTGCTTGTCTTGCGTCCCTTTTTCTTCTTTTTAAGTGAAACCAGGGACACATTGTCTTCACTGTTATCAGAGGCAGCATGTTCAGGAACATCGAAATTATCAGATTCAATTGAATCTATATCTTCTGTTTTCACTGCTGTCGGTGTAAATGGTTTAGGTTCAATTTTAACTTTAACTTCTACATCTACTGGACTGGGGCCGTTGAGACTGTTTCTGTCTGTGTGCTCTGGTCACATTTTAATCGCGTTACTTCTGGTGCGGTGGTGGTGGCCTTAAGTGTTTCATGCTTAGCAAATGTGAGATCTATGGTACTGCTTAAGGTTGCATCTACATGCCTTAACATATCATGTAACCTGGAAACATAACAAAAAAGTATTTTAACATATTAATAAATTATACAATTGCTAATGCGTATTCTACTCATTATTCTGAAGGTGGATTGTTATACTGTATTAGAGTTGTATTAATTAATCTATAGATACAAAATTTATCCAAACAAATCATTGTCATGTAAAATTTTATTCATACCCATTCTATTTTTATACTATGCATGAAGTAATTGTTACCTTTACAATATACATGAAACATGACTCGAGGTATTGTTATGTTTACATTATTCGTGGAAACACTTGAAGTAAATGCAAGTAAAATTTATTTTATGAAATAACTAAAACATCCAGTAAAAGGCTAATAATAAATTCAAAATTACAGGGCATGTAATATGACATTGACAACATCAGGGACGAATAACAGCCGTCGGCAGCAGTCGATTCTCAACACATTAGAAGCGTGGAATGAATAATTAAGTGTGGGAAACTAACCTGTGTTGAGCCTCGATTGCCTCGTTGCAGAACTGGTACAGATCGTTCACCTTGCAGCTGCAGCGGTCGCACACCTTCTGCGGCAGCCGGTCCAGCTTACGCACCTGCCGCAGCCACCAAAACATTCGTCAGAATAGGTTAAAACAACAAACGAAAATGGCAATAACCAATAACCAAATATTACTTTGATTGGCAAGTATAACTCCATCTTCAGATACAGCGCGTTCTCTTCATCGAACAAATGATTATTCACGAATTTTGTAGAACAACATAATCTGCATATCGACTCCATAATTTGTTTAAAAAGATTTATGTAAACGCTTCGATGTTTATGCCTTGACGAAGAAAGTGACAGATAGCTCAGCCATTTGTCAAATATTGACCTTCTACTGTCAGTGTTGCCAGGAACGAGGCAGGTCTGATTCGAGACCCAAAAAGTGTTATATGTAATTTATACAGGTAGAGGTATATCGACGAAAGGGCAGCGGGTGGGCGGACGCGGAGATGAGGGCGGAGAGCCGCTGCGCCAAACTTTTGATTAATGAACATACAATGTTTGTGAAGTTAACTTACTTCAGCGAAATTGCAGATATTCAAAACATTGGAACTTTATGAACGGATTGATAAGAGTTACGATGCTATATGGATATTTAAATTGATTTATTAATAGAAAAACACCTGAATAAGGTCTGTCACCTTACGTTAAAAATAAAATCCTTTTTATTAAGTATATAAAATGTGGTTTTATACATATTATTGTTCCTGTATTGTTTTTTTACCATAAAATATTTTATTATGCATCTTCATCTAATATATGAATTAGATAAGTACATATAGCTAATTTTATAAAGAGAAACAAAGATATTAATATCAGTTCATTTATTTGCAGTTTACCTCCGCAAGAGAAATGTCAGTTTAATATTTTAATGTAAATTATTATGGTAGGTATATTGTTCTTTATTTATAGGACTATGACCAACTCGCACACCGACTTTGTGAAACTGGTTGAAAAAAATATTTTTCACAGCTATGGGTGCATCCATTTTAAAGAACACCAACTCATCATCAAATAAGTGCTTAGTTAGTAACATTCTACTTATAATCATACTTGTATTTTCGTCACAATACACATAAATGTAGGTAGCTACTTTAATTATAGGAAAAAATACAACACAGTTATTGCGGAGATAAATAGATGGCGCTACCAGCTCTTAATAGTTGTGTTTGTAACGAGCAAAGTAATCTGTAATCAGAAATTTAATATCACAATGTTAACTATGCAAAATATTAAAATAATACTTATTATAATGAATTAGATATATTTTTTAATAATAATCTAATATTAAATCAGCAGCCCATAAGGAACTCAGGGGCGAATACTTTTCGCGCGATAGTCCGCGATAAAAGTGTCGACTAGCACTTATCTTTATCTTTATCGTGCTCCTTCAACAAATAAAGTGTAAAAAACGAGATAAAGGCAAGGTACTATTGTAACTGAAGAATACTTATATACATTTCTCCCATTTATGACATGAGTTACATTGATTCTTAATTTATTTTGGGTCAAGAACAACAATTTAAAGTTTAGCGAACAAAACTAATGTAGTCCCGTTTGGTTCTGCTCGGTTCTGCTCTGCTGTATCCTAGTGCTGCGTTTTGCTAGCAAGAAAGACGTAAGTAATACATAAAAATAGTAGGTGATATAAAATAAAGAATAAATCACCGATTATTAATATTATCTTGTTTCTTTTAATTTAAAAAGAATATATTTAGTAATTGTTGTAGACAATGTACTGTGTCAGTAGTAGAATTTATACCAAAGAGTAATTGTCAGTTTTTCATAGTAAATATTGACGTTTTTTCCCCAATGATCCTCACCTTATATTAAACTTAAAGAAAAATAATTTTGCTACGGAGAACATAATTTAATACGTTTATGAATAAAAAATATTGATTTTTGGTAACAGTCAACGAATTCCGCTAGTTCATAATAAAACCTGCCTACGGTTATCTGAGAATAGCTGAGAAAAGAAAGCATTATTCGATACACTTGACGTGGATCTTCACTTTCGTAACAAACTTGTAACGAGTCCTAGGGGTCCACTCAAGACATGAAACCATGGGCATACGCAAGAGGGGACCCCTGGAACTCGTGTGCCGCTGCTGGTCTACTTACTATCAATAATTTAGGTAGTATTATTGCCCATGGACCAAAAGCTGCGCACGTCCATAAAACCGTAACCCAAATCAATTAGAAAAACATCAACATATCTCTTCCTTTAATAACAGAAACCCATCCAGCTAGCTGAAATATTGTGGACCTAGTAGGTATGAATAAAGATAATCATTTTGGCATAGTTTAGTACAGGTAGGTAAATGATTGTAAGTAATATCGTTCCTGCTCGATATCGACGAGAGATTACGATAAGGATATTGTTTCGCAGATATTGGTTGTAAAAAACAGTCCGTTAAAAGATTATCGAAAAATAAGGTCATTCTGTGCCTAGTTACAGAATGATGTACAGGGAAAATATTTGTCGTGTGAAAACTTATCGGGAACAAGTTTTTTGATAACAAAATGGGTTCAGGTGTGGCCGGTGAGCTCTATCAGCGCGTAGGTACCGTCACCCACGAGTTCAAATTCGACAATATAGCTTCGACTTGCACAGGCACATCTAACTTTGTCATATGACTATAATTAAAATATGGCTTAATCAACTGTGAAATAATAGCAATATGTACTTACTTACCCGCTTTGTTAAATTTGTTTGGAGATTGAAATTAGACGCTATTAAAAAGAAAAAAAAAGAAAAACAGATTGCGTTCTAATAATTTGATAACAGGTGTAACTAATGTTATAACGGTAATTTAATTTTTTATTTCTAATCTAATATTTATAAGTACAACACTATGTTGTAAAAGTAAAAATATTTTTACTTTTGGGCTTTCTACTATTATTTCGTTTTGGTTCAAATACGATGTGCATATTAAATAAATCTTCATAAGACGATTGTCATTCTTTAATTGTTATTTTGAAGTTAATAAAATTCTGTTAAAGTTCTCCTCTATAAGCTTGCCGGTTTTGTACCGGTTAAAATTGCTTTTAACCGGTACAAAACCGATCCAATTTATTTTTGTAGGGTTTGGTATCAAACTTAACATAATGACTCGACATTCAGTCGTCTGGATAATTTCTATGTCAAGTCATATATACATATAAACAATAATTATTGTCTAAAAATACTGGCAAAGGCATTTAGGAAAATTGAGAAAATCAATCATTGTTAAACATGAATAATGATACTCTTGATATTCTGAGGTCTAAATATTTAGCAAGCTGAGAGTACTGAAAGAGGCTTGATCATAATATCCACACATAGCGCCCAAGGACATGTTGCACAGCGAGAGGGCGGAGGGCACGGCGTCGCGACGTCTTCCTACGCGTTCTCTTGCGAAACTTGCTTATTTTACTTACTAGCTTATAATTAAACTAGTTTGCTTTAAGAGCTTGTTTCAAACGTATTTATTGATATAGAAATACAAGCTACCAATGCAGCTTTATGCTTAGCGAAGAGAGCATTTTATAAATAAATATACAATGACCTCGATGGACTGTGTTATTTATTCAGCGATTGACAAATTCAGCCATGGTGGAAGATTAGCAGCACTAGCAATTATAAATATGCAGGGCAGACCTCTTATGAAATACCTCTGTAAATAATCAACATGTCATAAAGCTAGTAAGCTGATGCCTTCTTTAATGTTTATTTCCCATATAATTTTAAATGCCTAAAGTAAAGTAAGGAGGTTGTTAATTCATCAGATTCTCTAAATAAAATTACTAAGCTGGTAGGCTATTGAGCGAAGGAAAAATAAGAATTAGCATAACTACGCATATTATAAAGCATATAATGTAATCCTTATCTAAGCACATGATCAAAAATTATCTTGAAGTTTAATGTAAATTTCTAGACGTTCGCAGCCTGACAAGTCTGATTGGCAAAAGTTTTAAACAACTTGATAACTATTAGGGTTGGGCTATATTTGTACGAAATAATCTCTTGAGCTATCTTCAATAGATGATACGATTGAACACATCAGCAAATGTTTATTGAACGCATAAGAAAAATCAAATTAGGTAATCTAGACTAGGCCAATGGTTATTTTTCTTTTAATTAGTAGGTTTACCATAAAATAGGTTTATAGGTTTAGATGGCAGAATACGAGATGGAGTCATCAAATTATGTCGTAACCTTACTAAATGCTTTACCCATACCTAAACCGAAGGCAGAATTGAACACATGTAGACAAGTTCAATAATCAACAGAAACAACCTTGAAACATTTGATAAACATGAGATGAAAATCGATTCTACAAACTTGAGAGTCAACTTTGCAATTGAGTAAAACGAGCGCCACATACGCCGTTGAACTCTGGCTTAACTTTAACCCACATAACAAAGTTCAATGTAAACACAATACGGCAGAAGTTTTCGAAGTTTCAGTTCACGGCCGCGAGGCGACCGGGCCGCGCCGCCCGGCGCCCCCCGGCGGGCCCGCGCCCCCTCAACTTGCTAAACTCCAGTTAATGCCCCAAACTTCAGCCACGATGACAGACGACGCCGTCGCTTACAACTCCTTAATCCGGGAGAGATGGAGAATTCTTTTTTAAAACTTTGATGAATGAAATTTGTTTTTGGGAACCCACTTTTTAAATATAGTAGGAAGATAAGTATGCACATATATTAGAAATATTCAGTGCCGTAAATGTTAATTTGGGCCAGTTACATACGAATTACTTTTATAGATATTAGCCGCTGAAATAAGCTACGTTTGAGGCTTGGTAGCACAACACTGTCAAAGATCCAGTAGTTTGACTTAGTAGTACTCGTAGTCTTATAATACATATATATTCATTTTCTGTTTTCAGACATAGGTATCACATATGTATGTTACTCGATATATCATTAAATATCCTAATGATGTATAATAGTGTATGTATGTATAATAATGATGTATAAAGGCGTCTAGCTTGTACGGTTGTATTATTTTTATTTTTTTTATGTATATAAAGCTCGGCACAGAGCCTATGTTCATCAGTGGGCGTCTTTCGGCTAAAACAAATTATAATAAAATAAAAAAATCTAGTTAATCTTTTCACCACAGACCTAATAGATACATTACGAGTGTACACTATGAACTAAAACGTAAAACGATCAAATGTTGTACATTTTTGGTTCCTGGGATGATGATGAAACTGAGATATTTATTTATGCCTTGGCCATGCTGTATCCTTAGCCACTGCTTAAGTGTTGACTTTTGATAAAGATATTACTTTCGTACCACTGAAAGGAGTGGACAATTATAATGTACGTTGATATTAAATCGGCATTCAATCAATCGTTAGATGCACTGCTGAAATCTCTTCAAAATTAGTGACTGAAATGCTCTCATAGTTAAATGCATTGTTAGAATTTCTTATCATATAAAATCCTGTAGGGTGAACCATAGATATATATATATATATATAAATGATGGACTTCTTTTTCATGTATATGTAGTATGTCAAAATACTTCAATGGAGCAAAAGGACAAAGAAAAAGGTAATTAAAATACTCATGCACTTACATAATCACTTCGACATATGTACTCATAATGATTATAATAAATATATTTTATACTTTCCAAATTCAAACTGCATAGGTCGATAACATGACTATCAAATTGTTGTTTTTACTAGCTATGCCCGCAGTTTTACCCGCGTTTATATTTAATGTTGTACAGTATATAGCCTTCCTCAATAAATGGGCTATCTAACACTGAAGGAATTGTACAAATCGGACCAGTAGTCCTGGAGATTAGCGCGTTCAAGCAAACAAACAAACAACCTCTTCGGCTTTATAATATTGGTTAATTTGCAACAAATAAAATAATCGCTTGTATCAAGAAGATTAGCTGGTAGACCATAGCCTATAATTACTTAGAGCTAACTTTTTTACCTATGGTTCAAACTGCATATTCGGTCTGGTACAGAGACCCTACCTTTCCCAGGTTCAAACTTCAGGCTTGCCTATTTTCATCGTAAGATAATCGCGTAGTTCAATAGTAAAGACGTAACTGACAGACTGTCAGACATTGCTACTTTTGCATTTACAATATTAATTAATAATAAAATAAAGAATAGTAACGATTAGTACCATGGACACGAAATAAATAAGCAAGTTAATAACACCCATCAAGCCAGGGCAGATCGGTAGTTTGTAAATAAAAACCAAATGAAAATTCTTATTTGTCTGTAGCGCATTCAGTCAGATAGAGCTCGTGCATTTTATTTGACATTAGGTGAATAAATATAAATATTAATTATCCCATAATCTATATAGCACGTTAACTATTACTTACCAAACATTATTATAGTAAGCTTTTGGGCGTCATTTTATTTCACGGATAGGCACCAATAAGTTTTACTATTTCACTTGTTTAGAATTTTATTGACTTGTCCCTATTGCAATAATATTAGAAGTTAATTACAATTACAAATGTATGTTGTAGGTTGTAAGGCTGTAATATGTAGTTTTCATGGTGAACGTTGGGCTTGGGTTTACAATATTTTTGCGAGTTCTATCTAATCATAGCTGCCTAAAAAAATGTTGAGTATCTACTTTCATAAAATATTTTTGGTGTTTGAATATATAAGCTACTACAGTGACAAAGACAATGGTTTGGAACCATTATACCTTTTATAAATCTTGAACCTGCCGATTCGCTCATGTTACAGTTTTGTAACTATGTAATAATAATAATAATAAATCTTTATTTGCCAATATACACATTACAGATCATACATTAGTTGGCGACTACTGCACTAAGCAAACTGCTTGATTCGCAGGAGTCAGGAGACAGGAGACCATAAGTGGGTAATACGTTTCAGATTTTAAATAAATGCAAGAGTTATTACTATATTTCATGCCTATCTAGGTACGTGGAAATAAATCCGATGAAAATTAGCGTTATGAGTACATCAATATCGTCTCATTATTTAATTCTTTCTAAGCTTACTAGTACTATTCTGGGAAAAATGTGTTAGCAAGAATATCTTTGAAGTTTTCGAGTGCTTGTATTACACCTGTCTATAAGTGCTCTAGTTCGCGCACACCTCGGGCCTTATCAAATGACACCGTTTGATACGCGTCTTTGTCACCTTATCTATCATGTCGAAATTCTTCCACGTATCACGTATCCTATTCGCCTTCTACAGTACCTACAAAATAATTACAACAAATTTTGTAACATCTTCTAAGTGTATCACCTAATCAGTACAATGCTTAATGATTTTAGGATTCACATTACGGAACTTCCTGCTCCCTAATAATTTGATTTCATTATAAAAATAGAACAAACACTATTGTAAATTTAACATCATGTAGTTTCTACCGGGGCACCCACATGTTTGGAGCATTTCTAATGTTTGTGCAGTATGTATTTGGTTATGAGAAAAGTGGATTTATCTGTCACCGGCTAGATATAACGTAATAAAGGTGTATCTCAACTGTAAACAATACAAGCAGTGATTGTGATGGCGTCGCAGGCAGCAGATAGCGGCGCGGAGGCGAGGGCCCCGGTCGCGGGGCTGCGCCGCGGCCGGCTCCGCAGCGCCGGCCGCTTAGTCAGCCGCTTATCGGCGATGCCTTGCCGATTGGTGGAGTGGAGTGTTTGCGCGGCTGATACGCACCGCGGGGACCAATCGATTTCCCGTTCCGTCCAATCTTATCACGATCATGGTGGACATTCGTACCTCGTGTCAGTCCTCTGATATGGTATCTGAAGATATCATCGAAAGTATAAATATGGGCCCATCAATCGATCGGGTCTCTATCGAACTGTGAGCTGTGATTACGATTGACAGTGCGTCCCGGCGTGTTCAGTGATATTGCCTTGTCCTGGTACTGGGGTCTTCTCTCTGAGGGTAACTAATCGACAGGTTTCAAATTCTTCTTGGTTGGTATGAGTGTCGTTCCTGTTTTATTATTCTTGCTATCCCATTTACGTTGTAATTTGCATTTAAAATTGTTATTAATTTCGATTTAATTTAGTGCTGACGTGGCAGACAAAGTTTTGAGAGGTAGATTTTTTTTTTCTCAAACCATGTGGAGTACAGCTAATTGCCCAAACGTGAAGCAGCTGAGTTAGTGTCCCGGTTAACACAAAGCATTATTGATTACGTAACAACATATGGTAGTCCAATAGCACATGTGTTTGTTCGTTTCATGTGATTCGCAGGTCACACACTCATAAATGTTAAATTATCCTCTAAATATTCCATCATTAATTTGCCAGTACATTCGGTACAGAGCTATGTGGGATCGTTGACGCGACAGGGAAAAGCGCGGTGTTCTTATCAGAGAACGTTAGCCGCACCTTTTTGAGTGGTGATAGCGAGTTGCGCACTCGATTGTCACACAGAACACACATATGGGACGTAATACATGACTTTATTAACAGATTATATTTTCTTTTCCAGAATACGTTGGTGCTCCAAGTCTCCAGTTAAGGCTTCACGTCTGAGTTGGACAGGGGATCTTGACAGTTTGAAGTTGTATGCTGCCAGATCTATCTTTCCAGCTCACGCGTGGAGTCGCTTCGCTACACGCGGCGTGCGCCCCGGCTGCTCCGGAATGCAAAGACTCCTCCGGTGAAGAACACAGCGTGAAGGATTAAGTGGAGGTGTGATCTCTTCACTTTTTTTGTTTAAAGTGAGATTCAACTCCTCCAACTTAACCCTGAATCGCATTATCGTCACAGACGAGGAGAAATTAAATCGAAATTACCTACTTACTATAAAATGCTATATGTTTTTACTTTATTGTTGTGATTTTATCTATTTAAATAGGTTATGAATAAATAAAACATACGTACTTAATTTGTTGTTATTGGTTTTATTTATCCAATCCCTTCCATCTAACACGTACTGAATAAACTCTAATAAGTAGTTTATAATTTTAAAACTTAGTCGTACTTAGGAACGTACACTAATTTATTAATTTAAATAAATACTTTGAGATATTTCGCTACAACGCGACTAGGTTAGTTAGTTAGTTCAACTTTGGCGCCACTGTGCGCGTATAGGGGTATTATGAAAGACCGAACCCGCCGCAGACTAGTCCGAAGTGCATCACAAATCACTTAAAAAAAATCACAACACCCGAAACAAAAAATGGGCAAAAAAATGTTGGTAACACCGGTGCGCTAAAAAAGCTTGCAAACTTCACGCACCTAACCTGCGCTGGACATCGACTCGTCCGTATCTCTAAACTCTGGGAAAATGTATATTGATTTTTCAAAGAAAAGTCAACCGATGTAACAAAACACCGTTCGTGAAGTGTTTATACGCGTATAGAAGCGCCGCGGTCGATGTGCAGTGTCGTCGAGATGGTGCGACGGTGTTCTTCGTCGCGTTCCGAGTGAGATCGGAGAGAGTGTTGCGTCGCTCGGCCGACGGCCCGGAGCCCGGCCGCGGCCAGGGCCTGGGCGCGCCATGGACGCCGGCGCTGCTGACCCGCTGCGAGCGGCCAGGCCGTGAGTATCGCGTCCTCAACTCCCGCTCCGCAGAGGCGCTCCGCCCGCGGTCTTACGTCGCAGGATTATTTCGGTCCCTGTGAGCCCGTCCGAGGTTGCGAAACGTCCCGTCCGCGCTCGGTTCTCGCTCACGGCGGACATTCTCTCGCTCGTGCAGCGTCACGGCCCCCGTCGCGTTGCGCCATTTCGAAACGGTCGCATCGTCCGCGAGCCCGAGCGAGCCGCGAGGCGAGGACACGGCGACGTCGCTCCGCGGGCAGGGCGCCGCTGCCGATAGCGATCTCGCGGCGCGGCGGCCGAGCGTGACCGCCTCCGCTCGCGCTAACCACTGCCACCCGTGTATGAATGACTCGGACGGCCGGGATCGTAAATCAGAATCGTGTTTACAGTTTTTGCGGAGCGCACGAAACCTGTCGCGCTGCCCTTTGTCTGGGGGCGGCGCGAGAGGCGCGGGCTTCGTCCTCGGGCTCGCCGTGGCGCTCACCAAACGCCCGAGTGAATTATGGCTAGGTGCATATACGCCATGCACTACACATACCTAACATACGCGCCTACCTATCTATAGCTACGTGCAGTGAAGGCTGCGAGTACCTACCTACTCAAACAAAGCATTTTGCCCACAAATCCATACTGGTGGCCACATACGGCCAGCTTTTGCGTCCTTTGTGAAATCTCGTGCGACCCATCTGCAGGGGTGATGTCATGTTGTAAATAGTAGATTCAAAACATCTGTGATTGTCAATTGTTAATTTTAGTGTGCATTTTGAGGTTAGGTTGTGATTTGAGACTGTAGGTGTTTCACCCAAGTGTGCAGGGGGACGAAATAGTGAGAAGAGGCATTCCAAGAGGATTGTGTGTTATTTAGCAGTGTTCAGTGTGTGTGATATAGCGGTGTGTGGACACAGTGAGAGTGGCTTGAACGGTGTGTGTGAGGTTTGTTGTCTCGCTGTAGTCAACTTTATTGCTCATTAAACAGTGTCAATTAGTGTTGATGTGATTGTGGTCCACTTGAAGTGAAGGTGGCTCAGTGGAGGTGGTGGACATCCATGTAAACACAAGCGGCCTCATGATCAGGTGACATTTCATATTCTCATTGTGTGAACGCTCTGTTCAACACTTCTACGCTACTGCTTCATCATACTAAATAAAAAAATACTACTAAAATTACCATTCACCTCAAATACATGCATATAAGACCGAGAGAAAGTAACTTGTGTGTAAATTGAAAAATTAAATCAATAGGAATCAAATTGCCATAATTACTCAAATGTCTTATTACAATTTAACATTTGATACAGTATGTTTTGTTTTTTGTCCAATAATCAATTAATTACAAACTCATTTGTCTTGTTGTAGTTTTATTATTGATAAACATTGATAATGTTGTAGGTAATATTTTTACAAACAATTGATCTAATAAGTTACCTATATCAAATATTTCAGTGCTTAATCACTTAATAAATGCTATTATATTACATTATACATTTATTATCACCAAGCCATGAGCCATCACAGTACAGGAAAAATATTGGATTTTGTGTCCAAGGCTTGTAGAATTTGCTTGTAGGCTGTCGCAATAATTATATTTGTATATAAATGCCATGGCACCCTGATGTTGTGTAGAAATTAATGAATCAAATTGTTCCTGCATGATTGTTATCTCTCTGATTTTATTTACTTATTAGGTTGGTGATCTTTTGTTACGAAAATTTTATTGCTTGGTTCTAATATGATTTCTTCATCAATAGTTGTTTTTGAATGCCGTGTAACTAATGGTAGTAGCTACGCAGATTACATTTCTATCTGTCTGTGAGGTTAATTTGGAGGTTAGGTATTAGCAATTTTCAAATTCAAGTCTGTCATGACTTAATTAAAATTCCGAAATACAAATAGGCTCTAAGTGAAGTCACGTTAGAGATATAAGTGAGTGAAGACAACACTTTGCTAATTAAAAGATATATAATGTGCACAATATGTTACTTAAAAGGTTGCATATAGTTTTTCGGTTCCGGAAATGTTTTTTTTTTTAATTCTTTTAGTAATATCTCTTTAATCAAAAAAAAGTATTTAAAATATTCTGAAATAATAATGCCTTTCTATACAATAATTGCCCTATGCCCATATTTTAAGCACAGCAAGCTTAATAAAAATTATAATATTTGTTTACATACCATTTCATTCAGTTGGGGATTTTAATAACCTTTACGTAGGTATTCAATTAAATAAACACTATGTTTAATTTTTGCTTCTCTGCCTACCCCGCTAGGGAAGTGGCGTGAAGTTTAGTTAGTTAGTTAGTTTATGTTTAATTTTGCAATTATCATTTGTCATCTATTTAACTTTATTTAAGTCATTAGTATTTTTGTGGTAAGACCAAACATCATGGCTGTTAATTATTAAGTACATTAATCTCTTTGAAACTTTTTTCATACACCATATATCAAATTTTAATAGTAATATTAGTAATATTAGATTGCTCCATTAAAGACCATAAACAAGTTATTATAAAATTTGGAAGATTAATGAATTCAGATTTTAAGTTTTGGTAAATCATGAACATTCCAATAATGTAAATATTTACTAAACACTGAGCAGAAATAAAAGCATAAATATGTTGTCTCAATTTAGAAATGAAGATAAAAATATTTACAGTATTAAGTATGGGTGTGATGATATATATCTATGTAAAAATATTGGCCATTTATGTGACTCTGGGGATATTGTTTGTCGCTCTTAGAGCTATATACAGACCCTGATATTTCATCCAGTTTTAGCTCTAAACTGATTTCTTCCAAGTTTGATTGTTAATAGTGTGGCAAAAATCAGTATATGATATTTCATTCCATAGCATGATGTAAGCATAATAACCCCTACTTGTTAGATTCAAATACAAGCTTTAAAGATTTGGGCTTGTGAAATCACTTAGATAAAACAGAGAAATGGTGCATCCATACCAGTTACTGTTTGTGGAGTTTGTCCAAATGTTGGTGTTCCCGCCAACTGACATCAACAATTAATTTATTGTTGTTTCTGTGTATTATATATCTTAAACAACATTAGCAGTTTAATTACCACAGGTAACTCACAAATGATGACAAATGGAAAGAAAATTGGATGAATTTTACAATTTTGCTATATGTTGCCCTGCAAAGGTGTTAATGATGATAAAGATAGGTACTTGTAGATGGATTAGTCAATATATTTTTGATTTTGATCAACTTTTCTTGTTTACATAATTATAAACTGTTTGTAAATATAAAACAGTGGAAGATGTTCACAAGGATCTTGCTAATCAAAATTGAGCTAAAACATGGAGATAAACATAATACATTTAGAAATATGATGCAAATAAAGGACTTTATTAACTGATTTCAGATAACAATCTGATACTAATCTGATAATTTATTGATATTTATATTATATGATCCATTTGAAATATAATATGAAAACTGATAACATTAAATTATATGAACTGTCCAGGATGTTTTTTTAAAGTTAAGAAAATAATATTCCTCGACTGTTTTTTTATTTTATTTGTAAAATTCCTATAACAATCAATTTATTTTCAGTGCAGCATGCTAAAGTATTGCCACCCAACATTATAGTTATTAAAAATCAATTAGTGTATGAATTATACTAGCTTGTATCCCCATACTGGAAAGTCTGCCCTAGACTTCCTTCATCATTGATTGATTGAATATTTTGTCATTTAGGAAACTTTTTTTGCCCAAGATAATTTACTGCTATAGTAATAAGTTCATAATTTTAATGAATTTTCAGTTTATTATATACAGGTTTTGATAATATAGTTTGTGGTCCTTGCAAGCAGGTTATATTGCTTAGTTCTCTTAACCATAAATTATTATATTATAGCAGTTATGAAGGTCCCATATCCTATTGTGGGCTATCATTAAACAGCTTGACTGCTGTTTTGGTCTTATATTTATATGGTTTATGGTGAAGTATTATGTACTGTACGCAAGGATTAGCGAGTCAGTCAAATGTTTCCTCATGTAAATTGATTCAGCTCAGAGGCTAGACATTGAACTCTGATCCTAATTATACAGGGTTGTCAATTTATATTATTTTTGTTGAAATGCAAATTAAATTGACACAATCTTAGCACAAGATGAAGTTTTGACACATTTGAAATTAGAAACAATTAGAAACAATTTCCAATATTTAATTTATGACATATGGAAGGAAAGGTACTTACTTTAAATTAGTATGTAATGAAGGTTTATGTATAATAGGTGTAAATATCCATTTCTGTCATTACAAACATGGATAGGACAAACACAATGTGAATATTTGGAGTATATGGTTTATAACCCCCTGCATTTAAAGTTTAATATTTATATCAGTCAGTGTAATTTGTTTGTGGCATCGTCGCTCCCTATATAAGGCGGAAATTATTTTGATTTGAAAGTCTTATATAGAATAGTGTAAAGTATTTACATGTAATTTTAAATGTTAGTGAAACTATTATTTCTTGTGGAAGACATTTCATTTTGAAAAACATAATCAGTCCGATAACAAATTACTTAAATAGATTGCTTATTATAATCATTATGTGTAGATTCATAGAGAACCGTAATTCGAACTAACCAAAACTGGTACTTATATGTAAATAAAATGAAAACACTGCAAGGTTTCTGGTGGATTAATTTTTGATGAGTTATGGAATATTATGGTTGACATCTAATCAAAATATTTGTAGAGTAACAATAAAACATACGGGCGGCTCTTAAACAACGATCCGTATTTTTGTATTTGTTGTATCGTTAAAACGGTAAACATACAAGTAAAAATGTCAAAAGCCAGTATGAAACCTCTGTGCCTAAACGTAATTCGCACTTATTCGTCAACACAGCTGGTAACAATATTACTGCAGAATAATGTAGCAATAAAATCAAACTCCACGTACGAGTATGGCACCCCGCATGGCGATCCTGCGTACGCATGTACGTACATGCACGGACCCAAGTGTACGGAATCGACCTTGGGGCTACAAATAATGTACCGTGACGTACATAATTAACCACTGTGAGTCCCCGTACACTTGCCGTATTGGAGCCCCATTACTGCAGCCGTTGAAGGGAGCATCGACATGGGGTTGAAAAACGGCCGTATAGAGCGTGCTTATAAAGTAATAGTACATTTTCTTTTAGGATGGGAAATGGTCATTATTTTATGATAGCAAATGTCTACGCCCTTGGTAGACGTATAGACATGTCCGAACGATTCGCAGGTAGTATAGTTTCCATTATTAACATTATAATCTTTACCACTTTTGGGTCAGTTGCTCAGTCAGAAATAAAACTAATATTGCGGCACGTATTGTTTGTCCTGGACAAATATTTTTATATTACCTTCTTTTACCACTTACAATTATTTCTATCGTAGGTCCCCTAAGAGGGCATTGACAAATTTAGCATAGTTCCCATCGCTTTGTAAATTAAACTGTTCTTATGCAGTCTGTTCCTTTCGATATCCTGTAACTTAAAATAATCAAGCAACTATGTAATTAATAAAAAAAATATTATTTTGCTTTCGTCTTTTCTGTCCTAATTTCATGTGATAACTTTTTAAATATGACAACGCCGCAATTTGCTTTTACTATCCTGGCAGAGTCAAGTTTGGCAACGTCGCAAAAATAAACTCTTGGTACACAACGTCAATAAATGGTGACAATTGTTAACTAATTGAATTAATTTATGGATGTTATCTTTAAAACCTATGTTCTAGGACCCTTAATAGTGATCTTCCGTATGTAGAATATAACTTTAGAGTTATGGGACATCAAAGGAACACGTTGCCTTATATACTATATCGAGATACTTACGGCCTACACCTCCTCGAGCGTGGATCCAACGGCGGCAATTAACCAAGCAATGAAAACCGTTCTCCGTTGCACAGAACTGGAAGTGCACAGTAACACGCCTCATCTAACGTTGGGGCCAATGTTGGGCCCAACATCCGAACAATGATTACCCAGCATGCGCCAATACGGCCACAGGCACGCCCCGTCCTACGCTATGCGGGTAAATGTTGGAACCAAAGGACCGGATAACCAACTACGATTAGCCAACGTACATACAGTAGTTATATGGCTTAGAAATTAGCAGCTTTTGGGTCAAAACAATTATAAAAATGGTGCTAAAACCCCAAGGCCAACTCATAATAAAGATTTCCCCATCAGGTAAAGATGACTAGCCTCGAGCTACCTACTCAGACGGTAGATACTTTCTGACTTCTGACCCCAAACTTCTTAACATCTTATTCTACTTTTCTATGACTAATCTATACTTATAATAAATCTGTAGAGAGGTCAATTCTGTACATTAAATATATTTACAAAATAACTATCAGGGGGTGATTAGTGATCGATACTGATGCCAAAAATGCAATCAGTAAAATTTTTGTCTGTCTGTCTGTCTGTCTGTATGTTCCTTATGGAATCAAAAACTACTCGACGGATTTTAACGAAACTTGGTACAATTATTCTTCATACTCCTGGGCAGGTTATAGTATACTTTTCATCACGCTACAATCAATAGGAGCAGAGTAGTGAAGGGAAATGTTGGGAAAACGGGAGAAGTTACTCCATTTTTTAAGCTTCCGTCGCGTGTGCAGCCTTAATGGTTAAAGTTACATAGAAATCATGTATGACGGAAATAGTCTTTATAATATTAACCATAAACGCGGGTGACACCGCTGGCACAGCTAGTTCAAATTATATGTTTAATCGTGACATATTATCCATAATACATTAATGTTTTCTTTTGATAGAACACACAGACTTATCTCATTTAATGCATCTAATTAAGACTAAACTGGTCTTCAGTTTTCAAACTATAAAAAAGCGTCAAGCCTTCAGCATGTTTCGTAAAATTTTCTAGTTATTTACGTAAAATTTTCTTCCCTTTGCAATGTTCCGGTGTTGCAGTTTTATATGCTTGTCATTGTTCAGGTTTTGTACTGGTATACAAGTGGGATCATTTAGAAGTGAGCCGACTACTCGCCACATATTCCTAATCCCTTCGAGCAGCAGTTGTTACAGTAGTCGTGAGTCCTAGCACCATCGCACGACACGGAGTGGTTGCGACATGCGGACACTGCGTTTCGCCGCCATCTTTCAAAATGGAAGCGTTGCAACACCCACAGGCCGACACACCCCAGGTCATCCGAGTTAACTATTCTGGCGTTCATCAGCGTTATTGTCCTTATTGTGCCTGTGAGGTTATGCGGAATTGCATCTTGTGATTGTGTTTTGCCTAGCTTATGTCATTTGTCCAGTTTTCAACACCTTTATTTCATTACGTAGTTTCTTCTGATGTCATTATCATTTTTTTTACATTATTGTGCTTTATTAACTTATGAAAATTGACATAATATGATTATTTTTACATGACGGGCGATTTTGAACCGCTAGGTGTTAAGTTAAAACATGCGATAGATGTTTACTATATAAAAAAATATCCTGTAGTAACAGTATCTTGAAGACGGCTCTTGTATTTCAGAAAAACTTGGCAAGGAGCGAATGTCTCCTGTTCCAATTTCATTCTGTATAGAAAGAAACCTAAATTAAGTGTTCGACAAAATTGAGCCCTAAATGGAAAGTGTTTGTTCCCGTATACTCAATTTTGCTCCTTTGAGTAATAGGGTGATAAAACGCGATGGGAAAGTGCGAGGACTTTTAGCACTAACACAAATAACTTGTTAGACGAGATTGTGTCTTCACAAAGCTCGCGGGCTCACGTGGCGTTCCCTTTTTTACTGAAGCAAGTACGAGCTCACAAGTAAAATGTTTATTAGTATATGCCCTTATGTGTGGCTTCAGTTTGTTTGTAGGGTACATGCGTCCCGTGCTGTCGCTGGGTATATAACTGTATGTAACGCTCCGCTCCCGCACCCGAGAGAACTCACCTATCGGCTCGTTTTCCTGTTCACGTCCTAGCGCGTTCTGGGGGACGTGAACGACGCACGCATAGTGCACGAAATATTTACCATCATTATTTAATTCGTCAAGGGGTTATGAAGATCGGATAGCAGTCGCTTCCTTTTATTTAATAAATTCACTCTTATATATTTACGATCACTATTTTCAAGAGTATGTACCCTCAATTTCAAAGAGTTACAGAATATTTACTATATTTTATAACTATTTGTGCCCGCAGTTTCACTTGCTTGCATAGTTAATGTTATATAGTCTATAGCCTTCCTCGATAAATGGGCTATCTAACACTGAAGTATTTTTTTAAATCGGACCAGTATTTCCTGAGATTAGCGCGTTCAAGCGAGCAAGCAAACAGACAAACAAACTTTATAATATTATTTATATATTTATTAATTACTTAATTATTAACTTATTAACCTGTAAGGACTGTGTACTCTCATAAGATCCCAAGGCGGTGTCAAAGGGCCTCATCCGAACAACAATTTTCTATTGTTTTCATATTTTTCTATTGATGCTTTGTTTTTGTTAAACAGGTTTGTATCTGAAAGTACTACTTACATAACTTAAATTTAATAAATTAAAATGTATTTTAGATGCGATATTGTGCGTTGAATACAATGTGTTGGTAGAGCGCGCGTGGAGCACGCGGCCGCGTGTGCCAACCCTATCCTTGACTTTTGACATACGCGTATCGCGCTGGCGGGCGTTACTACGAGTACGTACACGAGCGCACGCGGGATCACTACTGCTCTTTGTTTTGTGCGCTGTTCGTTTTGTAATCGACGAGTTTGTGTCTTTGAAACGTTCATACTAGCTTCTGCGAACGGTAGTGTCCGCTAACCGCTTGCATGTCAGCCTTATTTATTTATTAATTCATTTATTGAGTGAATGGATATTCCGACAGAAAACTAATAACGCCACGTCTTTTCTGTGCTTAAGTATAATCTTATTGTTTACATTTCCTAGCATTTTTATCACTATCTATACTTTTAATTAAAATTACAAGGATACATAATTGTTGCACAGATCGTAAATTTGGGGCAACCGCCACCCTCCATCCCCCATCTTCCGAGTGCATTCTAAAGCACTGTTTTCTCTTACGCCATTCGGCTCTCATTCTGATTGCATTGGTAATTTATTCTGTTTTTTGGCGCATACGCCAATATTACTGTACTTAATGAATTAATAATAAAATCAAGACAAAAAATTATGATTTATTTAGGTACTAAATCTTGTTTTATAGTACGCGCGCCGGTGCGTCGGGTCATAAGTATTGTACAATATGAAAAACTTACCTGTTCAATCTACTTTTTTGCTAGTTTTTTGGTCGAGCGTGTATTCCTCCCGGAGGTTTTTACTCGGTTTCGTGTTAGCGTCAGAGTAAACGTCTCAAGAGCAGAAGTTGGTCGAATTGAACAGAAACTTTCTCATACAAATAGTTTACGCTTCATGCAACAGGCACCTATAAAGTGCAATAATGCGTAGTCATTAAGATTTCGGGGCATACCTCGGCGGCGCTCGGAGCGCTGATTGGCTGCTGCTCCTGCCGCCGGCCGAGACCGGAGCGCTGTTCAGGCGTGGCGCACTGCGTCTCGCAGGTCGCATGTCCACTCGAGTGTCCTTCAGGGCCGTCCGTGTAACGGTCTTTTAATGTGTGCGTGACAAATACAACACCTCCGTGAAAACATAACGTCTGGGGGACTTCCATAAACCTTATTATTCTAAGAATCGAACTCAGATTTAAAGATGTACAAAATAATTAAATACTTGTTCCTTTCGGATTTGTTGCATAAACGTAAAGTCGCCACGCGCCCAATTCGTCATTCTCGCATATCGTAATATTCGCAATTCGTCAATTTCGCATCTCGCCATTTTCGTTGATATTTTATTCAAGTTCCCTATGACCATAGACTTTCGCATCGAATCGCATTAACAGTACTAAATATATTCCCTAAAAGGAAAAAAAATGAGTAAGCGAAATATTATGTATTTGTGCGAAGGTGCTTCATATGTGACGTATACACTTTATTTTGATATGACACTCGCTGACTCCCATGTCCAAGTAAACTTTGCGAATGATCTGGGCAAAATAAGGTCTTTAGCACTGTGATTCGGACCTTGCTAGCCTGCAATTTTTGCAGGTGAACATAACTTTAGACAAGCACCGCGAGCTAGTTCCGACGCTATTGTCTTCTTACAAGAGTCGTTTTTTTAAACGCTTTTGGTATGAGTATTTCAGTACTATTAGGTATACAACGACGTAGTGTAAGTTAATGGGACTTTGATAGTAGTTAGCTCGCTAAGATGTTCAAGTTTGCCTTGAATTCTGCTAAGGTTACTACGCCTTTGACTTGACATGTACAAAGCAATATATTTATTATCTGAAATAAATGCTAATTAGATTCTCTGCATATCACAAGTTATAATAATAATAGTAACAAATTCTCCAAACTGACACACCAATTCCTTATTTCCAAACTAAGCTTATAAGCTTGTGCTATGGATACTAAACGTTATACGTTTATAAACATCCATGACTTGAGTGCAAATGTTCATCACACGAAACTTTTGCCCCTAGCGAGATTCAAACCCATGACCCTTGGTTTCGTTTCTTAACCAGGTTCTCTGACCACTCGACCAACGGGCCTGTCGGTTGGAAATAAATTTCGCAAATGTAATGCAAATGATGGGTGATCCATTCTGAGCACATCTCCGGACCTCTCAGCATCCAAGTCAATTTAGGAATACAATGTGTAGAGTAATATATCAAAAGTTATTTTTTTTTAGTAGAACAACTTCTAAATACCTACGACGTCTGTATTACCATACATTAATAGAATTTAGTATTTCTACTACACGAAATTTAATCCTAAAGCTGTTCCTATGATCTTGAGATACAAATTGGACTGCGTTCCTAGATATTAGTCCACCACCTTAGGGCAAGTGTCATTTGCACGTCAAGTCATGGAATAACAAGGTTTAATTTAACTTGTTACTCCTACTGACAAGTAAATACCTTGCCCTTTGCCTTTACGTGTAACGTCCTATAGGGCGTCACACGTAAGTTCAGACAGCCTTATGTCATCTAGTTACAATTAACCCCTGCATGTTGCCGTCGTCAAACATATAATTATTTTATAAAATAAACAGCGTTTACAGTGAATAAATCGTATAGGGTATTATACAATAGTAAGGCTAATGACAGATTTTCCTTAGCATACCTAAAGTACTTTTTAGTGTGTGTGAAGAACAGTCACACAGAAACATCTTTAAATAAATTGATACAAAAAAAGATAAATAATTAACCAACTTATTACAGCAATTACAGGTATTAGTGCGCTTTCATTGACCTGGTAATGATAATGCTACGACCATATAACACTCAAACGTGTTAAATGAGAGATATGGCTACTGAGGCTGGCTACCACCAGGTAGGGTTTTACCCAGGTAGGGTTTGTGTACGATAAAAAGAAGTATATTAAGGTCGGAGAAATTAAATGAACAGTATCTTACAAAAGAAAACAGATTTTTTTTTTTTTAGTTATCAAAACATATTTTTTGGTGTTTCTTGCACAATTCAATAATTTATACATACATACATACATAACATCACGCCCGTAATCCCGGAAGGGGTAGGCAGAGTCAAAGGGGCAGCAAGCCCCTTCAACCACATTCAGCCAAAAATAGAGCCAGGCTGGGTTAGATGGAAAATTGTGAAAAATCAGTGTCAAGCGGCTAACCTGTCGCCTACACAATCACACACCCAAACCCCGATATACCATTAGTCGCCTTTTACGACATGCTAGGCAAGAACCACAGTTGGCATATTCTTTTTAAGTCCCACACCAACATGGGACAGTGGGCTGGGTTGGATGGAAAGCTGTGAAAAAGGAGTGACAAGTGGCTAGCTCGTCGCCTACTTAGACACATACCCAAAAGCCCGTAAACCATTAGTCGCCTTTTACGACATGCTAGGCAAGAACCACAGTTGGCATATTCTTTTTAAGTCCCACACCAACATGGGACAGTGGGCTGGGTTGGATGGAAAGCTGTGAAAAAGGAGTGACAAGTGGCTAGCTCGTCGCCTACTTAGACACATACCCAAAAGCCCGTAAACCATTAGTCGCCTTTTACGACATGCTAGGCAAGAACCACAGTTGGCACATTCTTTTTTTTTGTCCCAGATTAACATGGGTCAAGTCCCAGACCAACATGGGACTAATAATTTATTATCATTTTTTAAATAATTAATAACAACCTAAAATGAAGTTTGTGTACGTGTACATTTCAACCGACCTCAAAAAAGGTGGAGGTTCTCAATTCGACCGTATATTACATATTTTTTTTATATACACACCATACGGCTTCCGATACCAGCGACTTTTCACTGCATTTTTCAATTTCAAAGTATTAATGAAGGAAAAAAATACCATACATATACATATATTTAACAGTATGGTTGGCATCCCTACCACTAGGCACGCCATAAATGGTAGATTTGATGATACATTTGACGGGTTTTCACCAAAGACAAGTATTATGTATTTATTTTTTATTAGGAATCTTAAATTCACATCATAAGGAACACATCATATTTGAACTATCATCCTGAGTCTGGATTATTTCGTCGACTTAACTGAGCACCCGAGAGTACCAGCCATGTGCATGTTTCAATTTTGCACACCCATCCAAGTTTAGCCTTAGCGCACGTTGCTTGACTTGCAATCGTGTGTCTCCTGTACGAGTTTTTACGCCACCGATCTCAAATTGCACGTGGTGACGTAATACCCTTGACGATGACTGACTTAATCGTTGCTGTTACTTTCGCGAAGTCGACTAAAAAGCGCTAAGTTATTTATATCTCACTGTAAGACAGGTGCTTTATTTGGCTCGTTCTGGACACTGTCGACCTTGAGAGCGTGGCGGTTTGTTCAGAACCGCGGGAGGTTCCAGTCCAGGTTTCATTCAGTATTTTCGCATACGAACATTTTATAAGGGCTTGTTTCTCAAATGTCAATAATATATTTTCTTTTGTACGTAATTCATCATCTTCCTAGCGTTATGTCCCGTGTTTAGACGGGGTCTGCTCAGACCATGATCCAGGATTTAGCGAGTCTGGTAATTACATTGAAGCGACTGCCGGTCTGACCTTCGTAGCCCTAAGATAGGGGAACCAGACAATTTTTGGATCATGGTTGGTTCTTTTGTACGTAATTATGGTAATTACATTTAAAAAGGTTGAAGTAATGTTATTATTGTTTCCTGGATAGATATGGTACATCTCTTTCTCGTAAAAGTCTTCTCCCATGGCACATGTTATGCTATTCTATCGTTATTTGTTTTCACATCATTCTCAACCTTATTGATTTCTTCTCAAGTCTTAACAACAGCAATACGAGTCTTCGTGTTAAAAGTTCTAAAGACCTTGTATGGTAGGAGGAATGTAAATATGTATTAATATAAATATTAGTCCCGTGTTGGTCTGGCACTTAAAAAGAATGTGCCAACTGTGTTTCTCGCCTAGCATGTCGTAAAAGGCGACTAATGGTATATCGGGTTTTGGGTATGTGATTGTGTAGGCGACAAGCTAGCCACTTGTCACTACTTTTTCACAATTTTCCATCTAACCTAGCCCAGTTTTATTTTTGGCTGAATTTTGTTAAAGTGAACTGCTGTCCCTTTGACTCTGCCTACCCCTTCGGGGATTATGAGCGTGATGTTATGTTTGTAATATAAATATCGAATTATGACTTCTGGGAGCATTGGATGTACTAACCGGTCGATTCCGATCATCGCGCATAAATCATTGGAAAATAAAGCTTGATTCAATAACAGCTTGATATCTACGAGGGCCTTTGCCCTGTATTACATTAATAGACTACTACAACATACTACAATGATTGGAGCATCAAATCGTCAGCACGATTGGTTGGATGCCAAAGAATCTTCATTGATCAAGAGATCAATAAATTGATTCAATCAGCTCTGCATTGGCTATAATTGTCATTAAAATTTGTAAGATCAATAAACGAGTATCATAAAAACTCGTTTCTTCCTTTAATAAATAATAAATAAATTTTCCAGACTGACACACCAATTCCCTAGTCTCAAACTAAGCTTATGCTTGTGCTATGGACACTAGTGGAACGGATAGACATACTTAAATACGTTTATAAACATCCGTGACTGGAGTACAAATGTCTATGTTCATCACACGAAACATTTTCCCCTAGCGGGATACGGACCCGCGACCCGCGACCCTTGGTTTCGTGGCCAGGGTCTGACCACTCGACCAACGGGCCAGTCAACTTGGTAATATGTGCTATTATTGTAAATCGAATAAATTACTATGGGAAGCTTTATTAATTTGAAATGCAGTTCAGTGTAAAACAGGCATTACAGCAGTTTTTACTAATATTTATTTACTCGTGTTACATAGGCTAAGGGATAATAATAGTAGATGCAATAGTACGGGTACTCACAATTTCAGACTCAACACCTCAGCTGAGCGCTCCCGGGCACTCGGGGTATAAGCAGGTCAGGGAAACCCGAACGGATGACAACCCCCATATTGGAATTTGAAGTGACGTAATTTCATTTTGCTTTCCGCCCGAGCGTGTTGCAGCAAGGAGTCCAATAGCAAAACAGTAGCAAAATGCCTATTATATTTTTGGACTCTATCAGAATGGTCATATTTAAGTTCTCCTCCAATTTAAATATAACTTTCAGCTATGAAAACACGGTTGGTCGCCCATGCTTCTAATAGCGAGTCACCACATCGATGAACTCCAGGAAACAATACTAGTCTATAGTGGACGTCAAAAAATATTTGTATAGGGGATGATATTAAAACACTATAATAGGAGGTTTTTGATATTTATTATTTATTTATTTTATTGTGTGCGACATGGTATCGGACGACCCCGAGTGTGTCTAGTGAGTATTTAGATGAATTACATACATACATACATACATATTATCATCACGCCCGTAATCCTCGAAGGGGTAGGTAGCACCCTTAACCACATTCAGACAAAAAATAAAACTGGGCTGGGTAAGATTGAAAATTATAAACGAGATAAATATATTTAGTAAATGTAAAACCTTTATTGTCAAATGCACGTAGGTTCATCGTCTGAATGCACTATATTTACAATATACTTACATATATTTATTTTTGTATGTCAAAGTAAGGTCAGCTCGATTGGTTTACCACCTTCAGCGGTATTTCAATGGCGATGAGTGACAAGGTTTAAATACTTTTGTGTTTTATGTAATTAAGATATTGATTACTTGTAACCTGCTGCATATCAAATTATTACTTAGTTGATTTTAATGTAGATAGTTCACAGAATATAGATTGAAAACACCAGAGGCAACTAAGTAAATGGACCTACTGAACCTTCAGATTCAGTGGTAATGTTTCCTTATCTTATATATATTATATCTTACGCAGCAACATCTAACACCAGCTGGAATGGATTGTGAACAATTTATATCCCGATTAACATGATATTTATGGTTCTATATCCAAAAAGTGCCAACGGGACCCTATTATTAAACCCCCGCTGGCCGGCCGTTCATCCGTCCGTCTGTCTGTCACTGTGAGCTGTATCTCATGAAACGTAATAGGCGGACAGTTCAAATTGTCAAAGAAAGTGCATATACTAATTTAAATTAATTATTCTACCACAATAACCTTAATGTACTAGTCCATATAGCATTTGGCAGGTGTATGAATATGAATTTGGAACTTGAATTTCGGTTGCAGCGTTGCATATATGAAGGCTAAGCCATATATTCGCCGACGGTGCTGTCGTGGCGGCAGAGCGACCGGAGCCAAAGACGCATACTATAGTAGCTCGATTAGGTTTAGTTCGTTCAGTTTTAGTGCGGACGAGCATTCGGTTTTCGGGACGGGCGTAGCGCCGGCGGGCGCTTTGTGAGACCGTACCCGTCTCGGTTTTCCTCGTCAAGCCGCACCCGGCCTTATCGCCGCGGCATAAGGTCGCTTCGGCTGTTGCCAGGCTGCCGGCTATCTGTAGCGGTATATACACAAAATAGACGTGGTACATAGCAGGTATATACTAGCTGTGTATGTCTATAGCCACGGTAGTACCTAATTCTAGTACGGTTCGTTTTCTGGCGATGAGTACGTTGGGAGTTTTCCTGAATTAAATCAGTGTTTGTACAATGGTTATAATGCTGTGTTCCGGTCCGGAGGGTAGGCCGGGAATGTCTCTGTTTTGGCGAACACAAATGTGATAGCATCTTGGTAACCTTCAAGGTATGTCAGTTTTATGTGAGAAGGATAGGGCTTATCACTATACTGGCCTTTCGCTCGTTTTCCCAACCTATAACCGAAAGAAAAATATTGACCAGGTACTCTACTAATCAGTACATAAAGTAACAGTTTCAAACCGTTGTGGGTTCAATGTACTCAAGGATCCACGTGCCATAGTAGAAGTGTTGGTTCGTGTTACGAGAAAATGTTAATAAATTAATTTGTAGAGGGTAACAGAAAGTTTTTCAACTGTGCTATAAGCTAACATATTGTGAAAATGCATTGATTCCGGATTATTTCTCTAATGTTACAGATTTCAAAGGTCTTGCACATTTTCTTTTCTGTCTTTCCCATTATGTCATCATATTTAAGGCTCATATGGCACAAGACCGCATCTAATTAAATGTTGGAATTATGGGATTGGAAAATTATAGTGGTTGGTTACTATAAAGGGTGGCAAGGTAGCAAGTTCCCTCTCTTAGACTATAATTTCACATAGCATTGATGAAAAGTAAATTCTTAATGTTCCAGTGTCGTAATGGTTCAGCCAGAAACACCGCTGTAGGAAGCTATGGTGGTTATTTAATTCGATACCCTTCTCGCAGAAGTAGGCTGTACGCATAGTAGGTATAGTCAGTAGCGAGTGGCACGGCTTTTGATCACGGCTAACGTCACACGCAGCGCAGAATTCCCGGCGAGGCGTGCAAATTCCTTCATAGTTTGGTATACGGAATCGCTTACACCACCCGCTGACGGCATTACTATCGCGCGGTTTCAAGATTCCCAAAAATACCTGAAGCTACAGAATACCTTTTGATGAATATCAGAAGATGCCACTGTTGCCGGTTCCGAGAACTCCTGTCCGCTGTTTCAGGAGCGTTTCTGTTAAAGTAGCTGAGTGCAACTATATGTGACTATCGACGCAAAATACGGACATATTCGCAAGGAAAAGTGTTTCAGTTATTGCAACTGTTACCAGTAATTTCTACCTGTTGTTAAGAAGGATAAAATAGTCGATGCTACCGCGTTAGTGTAACCATAGTCCTTGCTTACCCGTTGCTGTCATCACTCTAAAAGAAAATAGTTCCGATATGTTCCGACATTGTCTTTTCTGATATATAAATGACTTTGAAAATAAGTACATTTTACGTCACAAACCATGTAATTGTAAAGCTTTTGACGTTATACAAAATATAACATAACATTACGCTCATAATCCCCAAAGGGGTAGGCAGAGTCAAAGGGGTAGCAGGCCCTTTCAACCACATTCAGCCAAAAACAAAACTGGGCTGGGTTAGAAGGAAAATTGCGAAAAAGTAGTGACAAGTGGCTAGCTTGTCGCCTACACAATCACATACCCACAACCCGATATACCATTAGTCGTATTTTACGACATGCTAGGCAAGAACCACAGTTAGCACATTATTTTAAAGTCCCAGGCGAACATGGGACAATGGACGTCATACAAATGAAGAAATTATGTGATTTGAAAATAGGAAATTTTCTGAACAGGCAACGTCATTAAAAATGGTTTAAGTATTGCAAAAAAGGCTTTCATAACACTACGAGTTGCATCACCGCTTATAAAAACGTTCGACTTACGGTTTTATTACGTGCCTAGGACTCAAAAGTTTCCTCCATAATGCGTTTCCATCTCTGGTATAACTTTTTTAGAATTGGTATACATACATACATAAATGACATCACGCCTATAATCCCCGAAGGGGTAAGTAGAGTCAAAAGGGCAGCACGCCCCTTTAACTACATTCAGCCATTCATAAAATTGGTTTTGTGGAATATTAGCTGAAGTGTATGGAAAAAGGCACGGCGAGTCGCTGGTAAGCAAACACATATACGAAGAGCGCAACAGACGCTACGGTTTTGTTGGACCAGCGATTTCTATGAGCGGCGCCATATTCCTTGGTATATGGCGGCTCTTTTACCTCCGTTTTAAATTGAGCTCACCACTTAATGGATCAGTTTACGATAAGCAAAGGCAATTAGACGCAATTAGTAGAATTAGAATGCAAATCTATTGGCGTACACAAGCAGAATTTGCATATAATCATCTCGACGGTAGGTTTTAATTTCAGTTAGACCAATCGAATTAGGTAACTATAGGAGCTGATGGTAGGTGACGTATTATATTGTCGATGCGTGGTGATGTTATTATTGCGCGCTTATGACAAAGGAAAGAAAGACAGTAGTAACAGAATATTTGTGTATATTTGATGTTACATACCTACATACCAAAACCCGATATACCATTAGTCGCCTTTTACGACATGCTAGGCAAGAGACACAGTTGGCAGATTATTTGTAAATCCCAGACGAACATGATATTTGATGTTATTTATGGATATTAAATTCTGAATTATAATCGTCCTGTAACTCGAGCATATGTTAAATCAAAGTATTGTTTAAGGTCTATATCCAATCAACGTATTAAAAACTTAGATTAAATTTAAAAGTACGCTATTTCGTTAAGAAGCGCCTTTGTATCGGACTATTTCTAGGACTGCAATGGAGTATACTACATTACATACTTTAAGGTCGCATCAGTCAGGTTTAAACTTAGTTTTTTGAACTTTACTTTTGCTTCTTTTTCTGTCCTGAAATGCCTGTGATTTAATACATACTCAAAAGTTGCGTGCTTTAGAGGGTACCAGCAGTGAGTTGTTCGTTTAACCCGGGCATAAACACGCGCGAGTCGCATACAAGACACGTTGAAGATACTACTGCCTAAAGTCTGTCACTCTGTAACTTCAATTAGTACCTGATGGCTTGTTCCATCGCAAAAATTAAACTATGGTAGGTCCTGAAGTCCTGATGATCAGTGACGTACCGTCAAGGTGCGTCGGAATAGATTATCTGTGTGCATGTGCAATAGCGAGAGGATGGGTCGGCTACACCCACCTGTCGTAAAGGATGAAGCAACAGAAAGGTCTCTTGTGGACGGAACGCCTGGGTTATCACGGAATTTTAATAGAGTTTTTTTCTCCCTCTACTGTTTTTGTAAGGTCTGTTAGTGTCTTATGCCTGATAAGTGAATGTACCTATTCAAAAACTTGATTTATAGTCACAAATTGAGTTGTTGTAGGTAGTTGTCTCATAATTACTGCTTGAGTTTGTAACCGTTTTGCTTGGTGTTTTCTGATTTGATCAAGCAGAAATTTGAGACAGTACTAACACTAACTTAACATATGACGGCGTCAGGGGGATCACATACCGTAACCCCGTCGTGTTTAGGCTTGTTGTATGTGATTCGTAAAGACGACAGAGATGTGTCGCCATTTAACACTTTTGTGCTATTGTATCTTTGCTCGTTTGTTTATGTAATTTGTTGTAAACATGTCAATGTACGCAACTTGTACATGTCAGTGTTATTCTCTGTCGCGCTATGACGAAACGAGAACGTCCTGCCTAGATACTTAGATAGGCTTGCAAAATCTATCAAAGAAGCCGTCGGCGGGCGCCGGCATTAAAAGCCCACTATAATGTGAGGGCCATGAATTTTCATGCCGCCAAAGTGCAGCACAGGAATCCCTAATTAAATTGGAACGTTTGACGATTTTTCGATTAGGTCATTGTAAGTGGGCATAGGGAAATCTAATTGGACTTGGCTACATTCTCAGATGGTCCTGTATGTGATAATGCCAGTTCAGAAGGCAGTGGAAGTGTCTATATTTCAATGTTCCGGATATTCTGAGTAAGAGGAGAGGGTTTTACTCCGAAGCCTAATATTTTAAATTAGAAGTTATGAACTATTTTCACATTTTGAAATGAAATTAATTTCTGTGATAGTAAATATTTTTTAAACAAGTGGTTTTATAAGTGACGTGACAAATTGTTATACGTTAAAAGCTTACGTTGCTTACTTGATTCAATAAGTATAACAAATATTTCTGAATTATTTGACATTTACTGTAATTTATACCGAATAGAATTCCCAAAATTTAAGTCAAATTAGAAAAAAATTGTATTACTAATTCGTGGACACACAGCATTTAGTCAAATTGTAAAATCTCGGCTGAATAATGTAGTTGCATCCAGGGCCTATTTCAGGGATAAGCATTAACATTATTAATAGCGTTATTGTTGATGATGAATGCAATGGTATAATTTATAAGCGGATATTAATCCTAACTCCTACTTCATTTCAATAAGCTTACCTTCTCGGTGGAGGATATTTCAACCAGTCGTTTATACCGCCACATTACCTTTGTTGGCTACTATAAAATATAATGTTGACGGAGCGTTTCCCATCGAATCAGGAGCACATGCTCCACCTCCGTCCTCCACTCCAGGTCATTGTCCCCGCTAGTTATCACATCGATCCAACACCTCACTTGTTAGTTGTTGTTCTTTTCATCCACGTGTTTCTCTTTCCTGATAGTGGGATATTCAATTACTTGTTGTAAGATTTTCGTTCAAGCGAGTTTCAATGAAAATCATTTCTTTCGATTGATTGATGAATGGATACCGAATGGGATTTCTTTTAAGAAAATGTGCACTTCTCCTTTGAAAGTACATAGCTATGTGTTGCGTGTATTATTCGGTTATACGCTTCTCTAACTGCGTACATAGATGACGTAGGGTACGCTATGATAAAACGATAGCAATAAAGGTATGCTTGCAAAACGTTTCAAAGAGACCGACGCGGTATTAAAAAGGCCATAATGAGGGTTTCATGAATTTTCATGTCGCCAAAGGGCAGCAATGAGACGTCGCCTATTAATAAACCGGTATCGGGCCGGGACCGGGACCACTACTCGGAAGTCGGGTTTGACACACATATTCGTAGATTATTAAATTATTATGACGGCGCCTAGTCTTCAAACGTTCTAGGGTTTTTTCTCTTTTGAGATTCATTGAAGTTTTTATTAATAACTACACAGTTTAATGATGATGCAAAGAAAGTATCGGTTTCGTGTGTAATATATGTTGCTTAGATAGACACCTGAAAAAGCTTTTTCCAAATATTCTAATAGCGTAACAGATCTTTTTATGCTGCTCCTGTTACATCAGGTGGAAGTTTCCAAGTATTAGTGGATTCATACTTTGCCCTTTTGCTCTCTGTTGCGGAGTACGCCGAGTGCAGATAAGATACGCTCTAAGTTGCTCAACCTTTTTCTAGCTATCGGCTGACCATCGGTCGTCGGTCTGTCGCCCTCGTTCTAGACTTAGCTTCCACTATTTTATAACCTAAAGTTATATAAAGAAAAAAAAATCACGTCTCGCTTCACTAGCCGCCTACAAAACTGCACCGAACTTTGTCCAAAGAACGTTCAGATTTAACTGGCTCGAAAACGAACCAGTGCATTGAATGCACGTACTGGGAATTTATTTCAATTGTGCATTTAATAACTGAATAGCGGTTTCGGCAGCGCGCAAAAAGTTTGTAAGTCGAGCGGGTGATTTGTTTAGCCGCGATTATCCCGTTGCTGTAGCGGGGAATGTCCGCGACTGCGCTGGCCCCGACGGGGAGGTGGACGAGCTCTTCAGATTCTTATTCGATTTATAGGTACATTTTCCGGCTGCATTTATACTTAAGAGTGGTCTTTCGATTGCGTCATAAATTAGAAGGGAAATGTCAAGTACTTAATATTTACATGTATCGCCTATATTTCTTTAGTTATTAAGCTCGTTTAACCATCATTTTCGTACTTGAATAATAGAGCAGTATGTATTAGGCATAGAATTGATTCAAGTTTCAAGTTAATCTATTCCTCAATATGACGCAGCCCAAATTGACTTGCGTTAAATTTTAACTGATATTAGATAATGATCCAACATAGATTCAAAATACGGGCCCAAGTAACGCTTTTGTATACCTAAGCAATCGTCCTGAGTGGCAAAGGCCATCCGTAATTTGCATACCCCCAAAAAAAACCTCTGCCAAGAGAGGTTAGTACGTGAACTATGACTGGTGAGTTGGCTTGTATGGTAATCTGTGTTACCGACTGATTACAACCCGTTTACCCGAAGGAAAACCATTTCAAGCTGCCATCAGGCGCACCTTGTTTTACTACTGCAGCTAGCTTTGCTCTTCTCCAAAGTGCTCAAGACATATTTTCGTTGACTTTCGACATTGAACGTCAATAAACAACCTTTTAAGCCACCTTAGTGTATTGGTATTTGTATTAACCACGTACCTGCGTCTGACATCAATCACAAACACCTGATCAAAGGAGAAGACGAGGTCATAGAATACCTAATACTATCATAGGACACACTTCGTGAAGACGGTATACAGACTATAATGTACTGTATCACTATGTGCCAGGGTTGCTTTTGCTCTGACTATATCAGGATAGGTCTGCTTCGATAAGACAACGAGCGATTCTCGGTATGACGCAAATTAAATGCATTTTAGCCGGGGCGATAGCCATTTAGGGTTTATGAAAACCTATCAGAGTGCGACACGGTTGACGAGGTCCAAGACGGATCACGCTTGCCTGCACAAGCCACTGCGCCAACTCCTGCGCAGTGATAAGCGGCGTGACTAACACGCGGCTAATCGCGGCTCAATATCGCGCGTTATCTCCAACTGGGTCGACGACTCGCCGCGCGCGCAAATCTGCGTCTGCGCAGCTCGGACGTGCACAAACATAATTAACAATTCTGTGTTGCCTACTTGCATTTAGCACTGTCGCGAATGGCGAAACTTGGGAAAGGGACGGCGGAGATTCAACTTCACCAATACATTAATTTAATAGACTCGACCATAATAAAAAAAAAATCGCAACATATTATGTGAACAGTTGTCTCTATGACTAACGTAATTAATACAATGCAAGGCACTGTCATATACAATGATAAGGGTGATACTGATCAAGGAGACCTTTTTGTCCTTTTCGTGCATTATTTTACACAGAATTATGTAGCTACAAGAAAGCGGTCTCCATCTTAATTTGTTGATATTCGATATGAACTATTCGTTTGTTATCGAGATAAACATAACATACCACATAACATCACGCCTATAATCATCAAAGGCAGAGTCAAAAGGGCAGCAGGCCCTTTAACCACATTCAGCCAAAAACAAAACTGGGCTGGGTTCGATGGAAAATTGTGAAGAACCACAGTTGGCACATTTTCTTTTTAAGTCCCCGACCAACATGGGACAATCGAGAATAATTGTTTTTTTTGTCCGATGTTGGTCTGGGACTTAAAAAAGAATGTGCCAACTGTGTTTCTTGCCTAGCATGTCGTAAATGGCGACTAATGGTATATGGGGTTGTAGGTGTGTGATTGTGTAGGCGACGAACTAGCCACTTGTAACTACTTTTTCACAATATTCCATATAACCCAGCCCATTGTACCATGTTGGTCTGAGACTTAAAAAAGAATGTGCCAACTGTGTTTCTTGCCTAGCATGTCGTAGAAGACGACTAATGGTGTATCGGGTTTTGGGTATGTGATTGTGTGGGCGACAGGCTGGCCACTTGTCACCACTTTTTCAAAATTTTCCACCTAACCCAGCCCAGTTTTGTCTGGCTGAATGTGATTAAAGGGGCCTGCTGCCTCTTTGACTCTGCCCACCCCTTCGGGGATTATGGGCGTGATGTTTGTTATGTTTGTTGTTCTGTTTGTTTAGTTTTTTTATTTATAAATTTACTGATAAGATTTTCCTGTTTTTACAAACGTCTGTCGACTAATCGACGCTTCGTTTGTATGTACGTTTTAAGGGACTACATATTTTATTACTGCCTAGGGGCTCTTGTTGAGGTTCTAATAATAAACATACTCAAGCTACGCTTTAGAGTAAATCGTTATACCAAACTATTATCTCAATTACAAGGATATAGAATGTCCGTCCGAACACACTTGACACCCCCTTTTGCTCGGTTATTTCGCTGGGGCGGCGCTCCCTACCAACTAGTTGTAAAGGCCTGAACTAGTCAAACGATCGCACGACTACAAAAAAAACATTAGACACCTCGTGTCATATCAAATCAGTCGGCACGAGCTCGTTGCACAGTACACGCTGTCCTTCGACATTTACGGCTTTGCCAATTGTGATATTTGAAGACAACATTTTTGAACTGACAGGAACGGTAGATTATTTCATCCGCCGCCGAGCGGAATTTTCCCCTAATTCTTCAAATATTCGGGGAAGCGACGATCGTATTTCTAGCTGGTTGGCTAGTATATCTATACAATTTCGAGCTGGTAACGAAGAAAACAGCTAGTGGTGAATATCCCGAGGCGTCAGCGCGGGTTTTTCACGACCTACATGATCGTCGGATCGTGTTACCGTACCTACACCGGCGCGAGGTGGCGCATCTCTGTTAGCGGAGAGCGTAGCGTTTTTAATATCTTTATGAATTGTAGCTCAAGATATTTCGACAGTGTTAAAATTTTTAAGCAACTCTATAAAACTCCAGAGTGATCAATAGATAAATAAAATAAAAAAATAAATTCTCCAGACTGACACACCAATTCCCTAGTCCCAAACTAAGCTTATGCTTGTGCTATGGATACTAGGTGAACGGATAGACATACTTAAATACGTTTATAAACATCCATGACTCGAGTACAAATGTCCATGTTCATCACACGAAACATTTGCCCCTAGCGGGATTCGAACCCGCAACCCTTGGTTTCGTGGCCAGGGTCTCTGACCACTCGACCAACGGGCCAGTCAAATACGAATAAATACAATAAATACGAATTAGATGAGCTATGCAGCTTAAATACTTGTTTGATTGCAATAACGTTATTGATGCGCGTACATTCGTCTTAATATTTGACTTGACGGGTAAAGCCAATATCTGAATCTTAGTCGTTTTACTGCTATTTGCAGTCGCCTTTTTGTTCTTAGGGTAATTAGCGCTGAGATCAATTCATTAGATGTTGTATTTCGACATCAATCGACATATACATACTTATCTTGAGTCTTGTTTTTTATTAGACTGAAGAGAGTAGGGTTATAATTATCACAAGTGCACTTGCTCACCCCCTGTTAACAGCCGGATTTGTTAGACAAATCCCGAATGTAATGATAATGGTAGTAAATATAATTAACAAACCGCATGTAAGATTTAATAACTCTGTACTCAGCCTACAACGAAATTTCATGTCCATACGTATTTCGTTGTAGGCTGAGATTTCTCCCCGCTTGCGCTCAGCCATGGCCGTATAAATGTCTTAGCGTCTCTGGAACGCTATCTAGCCAATAATGATTTTTGTCCAATCAGTGTGCTCTGCTGTTGGCAACAATACTTTTATCGCCGTGTTCCGCCACCTAACGGGTGTTTTATACGTCGAGTACTCTCCGCTCTCCGCTGGGCTGGAGCCCCGGCCGCACATAGGACGCACAAATGCCGTATAGTTTCGGGTCATGGGCGCCACGCGCCCCCGGGAGACTCGGCTAGCGTCTAAACCAGATCGATAATTTTGGTATAGGTCGTGCGGGACTTGCCTTTTGGAAGCTCGCTACCACCAGGTGGGTTTTATTCAAACATTATTTCACTCGGAATACTGGGAGAAGTATTTTCGAATGTTTCTCCAACGTTTTTTAATAGTTTAGTGTGTATTATGTAGATATCAAATAAAATAAACATACAGGTGAACATTTTTTTGTATTCTATATAGGTTCAATTCCGGGCAAAAAAGTAAAGACAATGCAGTAAAAAAAAAATATGTTAAAATACGTTTGTAGCAACAGTAATATCTCGCTATCTTTCATAATATAACAAAAAACAGAAAGAAACTTCTAGAAAATTCTATTACGATTTGTAATGTCATCAATATCAGTGTAAACTTGGTACTTCTGCGTTATAAAATTAGGTACTATTGTTACCTAATTGCTCGTAAAATATGATTACTTATTGCTTTGTCTATAAATATTAACTCAAAAGTAGCCTTTGTTGTTAGTCGAGGTTTATACATTTGGACTATCAGAACACCCAAAAACAATCTACTTTGGAGAAATCTTAAAGATTTTAATAGGTAATAAATTATTGCGATAACGACTTTTGAAGACGTAGATCGCGGCTCGCGCAAACTAAGCCGCGGGAAGAAGCAAGTAACAACTTGTGTGCATGTTCTTTTACACACAGACAGACAGGTAGGCACGTTCTATTTCCCTGTGCCAGTGATCAGACACATTTTCTTAACTACTTTTTGTATTTTTTTACTTGAAGCTGCAGCTGGGAACCTTTTATTCAGCAAAATCTAAATCTAATTCGTTTAATTTTTTCAGTGCCTTTAGTACTTCGAATGTCAAATGGACGCCACGTATTGAGCCATTGTCAGTTATTTAATACCTAGCTAGGTATAGGTAAGGTTAAGTCACTTTAACATCTTGAGAAAGGTTTTTCTTGTGCCTGTATGAAAGGCATTTTCTTCAGCTAAGTACAGATTTATACCGTTGACTCAGCGGTGAGAGAAAGCATTGCAAGAAAAAATCCTTTTACATAATACAGTCTGTCCGTCGCCGTTTCGGAGCGTTTAATTGCAGATAATACAAACAATTTATTAACAATTGGCCTGTATTGAATTATTACACTTTTTCTAAAAAATAAATAAAAAAATAAATTAAGTGAATCCTTTTATTGCTATTAAGGTTATACATTCTTTACATTGGTGAAATTAATACTCGTCCTCGTCTTATCGTAACGCAAAATATTTATGGTTTCCATTTCATTAAAGTTAAAGAAAAATACGTAATTTATATATATATATATATATAAATAAAGTAATTTGTCGATGAAATTGATCGTATTTTTTTGTAATTAAAGGGTCCGACACCGGTAACTGGACACACTGTATAATGTATAATTATGTTTTCTTTGACAGCTCCGTGGGTGCAACGTACTGCATGGGACAATAAATAGTTAATGAAACAGCTATTTGTCTCGAGTCTGAATGTTTCGTAATTAGTGTTTTTCATCATATATTACATATTTGTTATAAATGTTACCACATGACAAATGTTTATCAAGATTGATCTTCACTCATAAATTCTAACCGTTTTCTTTGCATTTATAAGTTCGTGGTCAACGCTCAAAAAATCTAGAACCAAACAAACCTTAATACACAAATGACTGGCCTGTTGGTCGAATGGTCAGAGACCCTGGCCACGAAACCGAGGGCGCGGGTTCGGATCCCGCTAGGGGCAAATGTTTCGTGTGATGAACATAGACATTTGTACTCGGGTCATGGATGTTTATAATCATATTTAAGTACATGTCTATCCTTTCACCTACTATCCATAGCACAAGCATAAACTTAGTTTTGGACTAGGTAATTGGTTTGCAGGTCTGGAGATTTTTTTTTCTTTAAATGTCTGAGCAGACTATGAACCCATCAAATAGTGATGGGTTCTAAGTCAGATATATCGTGATTTTAACGGCCTTCTAGGGCTTCAATTATGACCTAGGTTATACGTTTGAAAAGTGTCGTATTACGATTAATGTTTTTGATGATCCGTTGGAGATTTCCTCAAGTGCAAATATGTAATTACTGTAGGTATCACATTTGTGAATATTGTCCACCAGAGTACGAAATTAGGTCTCTAGGTCTCTGGTTCTATTGCTCTTCACAGATCCCCACAGGGATGTGTTGAGAGCGTTTTCTTTTCAAATCCGCGCCGCAGATGATTGCGAACGGGAAGGGTTCCGCCACGGTCACTTCAAACTCCGACCCGCTACGTCGCCGGTTTACGATTGTTATTCTATGAATAATTTATTCACCCAAACAGCGAGACGAAGCAGCCACAGTACAGGGAAAATTGGATGCGTGTGGCGGACTCGATCGGGGATTAGATAGGTGTGGAAGCTGTGTGGCGCAAGCTATGCTCCAAAATATTACGCATAATTCAAAAATCTCGTTGCGTCTGACTAGAATGGGAAACCATATGATATTGCATAGTACTTAAAACACTGGCATTTTTAGGAAAAATGTGTCCTGTATTGCCTTGGACACGAGTAAAGCCCATTTATCGAAATGTACAAAAACAACTGACCAAAACTAGTTTCAGATTTGTGTACATTTTTACAACCCTGCTACTGACACTAAATTGTAGCTGACTCCACGAAGTAAGAACTTGAACTTAAGAAAAAGCTAAAAACTTGAAAATTATTGAAAGTACAATAAGAAACTTCTTATTGATCATTCCAAATATCATTCACCACTTCAAATATTATTATTTAATAATTCAGTCTAACCGAGTTGTACATTTTGTTCATTATTATTTATAAGCTGTTATGGTACCGATATGCCTTTTGAAATGTTGTAGACACTTTCTACGAATCTGTTTCGATATCGCTTTAATTTTGGTGCGACAACAATAAATTAATTAAATTCCAATGACACAGGACCATACCTGAAAATCTCGTTCGTTTGGTTGTATTAATTACTTTCAAAATATAAAAAAAACACATCGTAGTCCATTATTCTTTAGTCGGTTAATTAACTCTATTATGAGGACTTGGGTAAAACGTATCAGATTTATCGATGTAGTTTTTGAAAATTAAGTTTTTAAATATTCATTTTTTCATGCAACTGATCGATCCACTTGCACCCGAGTATGAAAAATATAAAAAAACAATTATAATTACTCAGTAAAGTGACTAGATAAATGTATGATGTCATAGATACGTAAATCTCTAGCGGGGCTGCACGAGTAGTGTTTTAACAGCTGTCGCGGCACATGTAAATTGATTAATTGAATATTTTACGATGAGCGCTGTTCATCCCGGCTTGTGTGTGAATTAGTGCGGGTGGCACAAGTCGGCAGGTCCCAGTGGTAGTTCCGAGCGGGTCGCCTCGTGGTGCGTGGTGCGCGACGCGGCAAGCGCAAGGTCAGCCGCGGAATCCATCTCACTGTTCCACATTCGATTGTGCGATCGACGCGCGAACAGCTGATCGGCGGTCGCGGCGCGCACTCCTCGTATCTATTTTAAGTATTCATCGGGCGCATTATGCTACATGTAATAAACATAAACGGCGTATTGAATGACTTCCATTCATAAAACTGCTCACTTGAATTATTACCGACTATTATTGGAGCCGATATAGTAAACAAGACATAGTGGCTGAGCGTAAATACGAGTATCGGGTAGAGATGCAAGGTGCTCTTAATATCGATATTTATATCGACGTCTGCTGTACTATAATATACAACACTAGGCTTTATATTGACTTAGAGTTTAGCGATAAGCCGATTTGTACTATTGTATCTTAATTACTTGTTGTTAGAAAATTCGTAACATTGTTTAATTTGTGCTGTTTCATAAATAAATTGAACAAAAATAACTTTAAAATACATATGTTTATTTAAAAATGTCATATAATATTAGAAAAGGATGAAGACGTAATTGCTGAAAAACAATTAGGTTTGTACATATGACCTCGAACTCTCACGGAAATAATGTCTACAGTACTTACAGGTATAACGTGAAAATTAAATGCTATCTCTTACAATAACGATATGAGTACCTACTGGTGTTATTTAAATATTTCTTGTTGTTGATCGGATCTTATCCAACCCTACACTAAACAATTTAATCTCATATCGATGGTACACCGTTAGTTTTATCGATATAATTATCGACAACGCTCGATCGGTGGATATAATTATCGACAACGCTCGATCGGTGGGCCGATACGCTGCAAGGCTAGTATCGGGCTATTTATGAAACTATGTAAATAATGTCGCTTGCCATTGCACGTTATGGCTGCTGTAATTGCATATTGCTGTTTGTTTTTATAATTCGCCGGTAATTGAATCGGCCATTGGCTCGTAATTAGCCTAATGAACTTGGGGAATACTGTTTAATGATTTTATTATGAAGCCAAGTGATTCACGGCGGGCTGCTCCACTTAACATTGTTACTGTTTTTATTCACATTTCAATGTTGGCGCTTTCTTTGCTTTGAGGATATGTTAAGTTTTTAAGTAGGTAGAAAGAATAATATCCTAGTTGCCTACATATTGACAAAACTCAAAAGGCATTTTTATATAATATGTATTTCGTATTGTCTTACTTATATCCAACATGGTAAGGAATGACCACTCCATAGATAACTTTCACTGCGGGTTTACACAGTTTAACAATAATAATTACGGCAATAAATACAAAAAATATATGTTTTTTGTTTGGAAAGACAAATCAACATTATTCAGTTTTTTATTATCATAATGATCAGTAATATTCAATAGCGATCGCACAATGGTAATTTCGGTCATTCAAGTCAACGAATTACTCCCGTCATCAAACTCCAATGAAGTTCTTTTAGGCTGTAATATAGACTCTAGTGAGTGTTGGTTGCGCAGGCAGGAATTCAAACGCAGGCCGTCTGTACCTAATGGCTATTTTGAAATCAATTTGGTACATACATAATCATCACGCCCATAATCCCCGAAGGGGTAGGCAGAGTCAAAGGGGCAGCAGGCCCCTTTAACCACAATTAGCCAAAAACAAAACTGGACTGGGTTAGATGGAAAATTGTGAAAAAGTAGTGATAAGTGGCTAGCTTGTGGCCTACACAATCACATATACAAAACCCCATATACCATTAGTCGCCTTTTACGACATGCTAAGCAAGAAACATAGTTGCCACATTATTTTTAAGTCACCGACTCGACCGTTGCTCAAAAAAACAACTTATTTTCAAAATAGCTACATGCCTACTTTAAATCAATTTTGATATTTTTCTGACCAACTGCATAAATTCATCTATAATTTGCACTGCACACCAAATTTCCCATTGTAATTTGGGTTCGTTATATGCGGCATGTATTTATTATTTTGTCTATTTGATTTAATCTCCACATACGCAGTTTTGCTTCGACAGATCCTTGCACAAGTCGGTGTGATAAATATGGAGATGTAATAACGACATTAATAAGACATCAAAGTGCAATTTAGATCAGGCACGCGCCCTCAAAAGCCCGGATTACGGCCACCACTCCTGTTATTATCTTCAAATTCATTAGTGTCAATAACGCTAACCGATTGGTGTGATATATGTGATATAGGCATCTTAAATAATTGTAGACTAGACTTTGTACAGTAGGTCAATACGACGCGATCGGCGACGCGCCTATATTTAACTCTTTTCTTTATTTATAAACTTGCCATTGACTGATCGTTAAAGCAATTAGTATAATGTTTTATGAATCGGACAACGTCTGATCTGTAAAGCGCATTTTACGATGCAACAAGTAAATATTTTGTGAATTCATTGTATTTATTTATTGTGTCGTTTTTTTTTTACCAGGATTCCTTATCAAAGATCAAAGCTGGTTGAATCCGAGCCTATTTGAATCAGCATATTATTAAACAGCCTGTTTCAACTAGCCGACCCTGGATTTTTTACATTGCCATGGTCTATATGAAGTTTTGAATTCCATTGATATGTAATATGGCTACAGTATGTTGCGATAAGCCAAAGATGAATAGTATTTTCCTTAAAAAATAAAATGGAGAGTGATTGAGTGATCGCTATATCATGATTAGTTTTGTTAAGTGTTTCAGTATGACGTTTTAACAGTATTGTATATTGCAGGGAGGAGGGCGAAGAGAAGCCGAAGCCGACGGAGAACCAAGACGACGGGTACGAAACGAGCAACAGCGGCGAGGCGGCGCGCCGCAAGCCCTCAAGCGCGGAGGGCTCGCCCGCGCCGCCTGCGCCGCCAGCGCCGCCCTCGCCGCCGCCCGCGCCCGACCCGCCCGACGCGCGAGACGCGCGTGACGCGCACGACGCGCACGACACGCACGACGCGCACGACGCGCACGACGCGCACGACGCGCCCGAAGCGCCCGACGTGCCCGACGTGCCCGACGCGCACGAGCCGCCCTACGAGCCGCTGATGCGCCCCTACCAGGACCCCGAGCCCGACTACAGGTACATTGGGGACACAAATATGTGCACACACACACAAACGAGGGCACCAACACGGTGGCCAAATAGATGTTTTTAAACTTACGCGTTGCGTTATCACCAGAAATAATACTAAAATGTCAAGTTCATGTATCACATCATGCATATCGCGTTAAGTATTAGTATTATATATAGGGGCTGTCAAAATACTAACACCTTCTAACCTAAAACCTTCAGTGACCAGCATATAAGATGCGGTAGAGATAGGCTAGCTTCCGTATGCAACTGCACAATTGCATCAGCTTGTATTTTGTTGCCATGACATCTTTCTGAGTCACTACACTACACACAATCACATTCAGTGCGATGATGAATCAGTCTGCAGAGTAATCTGTACAGGGATGTTATGGGTGAAGGTTTTGGTGTTGTAGGCAGTGAACACTGAATATATCTACATATGTCGTTCACAAGCTCATGAAAAATAAATACTCTTTCATTGATGTTGTTAACATTACGAAGGTGGTAAACAAGCACGCACTTGTCGGCGAGCGTTTACCGTAGTGTGTAGTAGAGATCGGAATGGTGCATCAAACAATCCAGCTGGATCCAGCACAAATTTTAGCTCTGCCGCTAACTAACCTGCTGGGGGAGGGAGGGGGGGCAATCCCTATTTCCTTGCTTAGCATGTCGTAACTCTGCCTATCACTACGGGCCTGATGTTATGTATGTATGTATTCTGTAAGTTGCGGAATGTTTTAACGATGGTCGTTGCGTCAGGCACTTCGAGCCGCCGCCGCCGCTGCCGGCGCACGCGCATGCGCACGCGCACGCGCAGCACGCGGCGCACCAGCAGCACGAGCCGCACCCCTACCAGCACTTCCCCTTCAAGTACTCGGAGCCGTACGCGTTCAAGCGCGAGCCCGACGCGCCCTACGACATGAGCCAGCACCACCACTACGCCAAGCGGGAGGACGACATTTACAATGGGGTTAAAAGGTTGGTATTACAATGATTTACGTTCAACCCTCTGACATTAGGAGTGCTGGTAGCTTTGACCAAATGGGCGGCGCCTCAAGTGGAATCCTGGCTAGTATGGATAGATGGGCTAGTAGATAGACATATTGCGTTTATGTCCTTATAATTAAAGGTGCTAAGTGTTGGTTCAGCCCTCAACATTTATTCCTCACTAGTATACAAACTTCTAAAAAATTTAATTGTGGATCTATGCCACTAACACGCGGGTCGCAAGCGCGTGTCGTAAGACCGTGTTTGGTTTGAATTCAGCACGGGCAGTATTTCACTGTGAAACTGTACAAGGCAACGCCTGGCTCGCGTCGCTTACCACCCGCGCCGCCGCACAACACAAGTGACTCTTAAATCAGCCTTAGTAAATGATTTTTGATTTAGTAAATGATGATACTAACACAGTTTATCATACTTAATTTTAAGTACATGCATGCATGTACATCAGGTATTTGTCATTATATCGTATGCCTTATTATGTGTGTGTGTGCGCAGGGAGTGCGAGGACCCCTACTCGTTCGTGGAGGAGGACGGCGGGCTGTGCGCGATGCTGGGCGCGCCGCCGGCGCACGCGCACCTGCACCACGAGCCGCACGCGCACATGATGCACCCGCAGCAGATGATACTCGCGCAGCCCAAGAAGCGCGGCCGCAAGAAGAAGATCAAGGACGAGAACGGGTGAGTGTGCGCAGTGCTTACATGACGACCTTCGGCTCTCTGGGGTCGATGGTATTTGCATTAGCCACGAATACACTAAGAGACAAATGTCTCACATGTCAAGCGGAATCGTCCGGCTTCGCTTGACATGTCGCGGATACATGTATGCATATTTTGCGACATCTCGCTACCGGGCATTATAGCGACGTCAGGCGACAGACATGTCACGCGGAGTCCGGCAACGTCGCACCACTTCAACCGACGGCGACACGTGTCGCAGGACATTTGTCCCCTAGTGTATCAGTGGCTTGGATCGACATAAGCTTCGGGAAAATGTGTCTCGACGAACTGTTGAGCATCGCTTTGTTTGGGGCAGATGGTCTTGCTAAGGGCATGGTCAGGCGTTAGATGAGGTTTGGGTCTAGCCTCTCTTCTCCTTTTGATAGGTCAAATAGATTGACGTCAGTATGCTTCGAAATCAACATGGATATAAAAAACAAATTGTAACATATTTGTAAAAATATTCTTTATTTATATAGGTTTAAAAAAAATAATTATAAATCATCAAAATCAGTTAAAGACATATGATTCTACTACCGGTTCGGAATGTTGCATCTACCGAGAAGAATCGGCATCGGCAAGAAATTGAGTAGTTATTCTTTTCAACATCAGTATTAACAAAGTTGTATGTAATGTAATCATATTTAACTCTGAACCATGTATATGTAATTACTAGGAAAAAAAATATTTATTAGCTACTTATATTATACTAATAAACAAATTACCCACCTCTTTCTACTTTTTTCTAGAAAAAATCCATAATAAGGAGATTATTATCGTCAGATGATGATGATAATTTTTTTTTATTATTTTCTAATTGGTTGTAGGTGCAATCAAATGGACCTAAAATAACCTAGACATTTTCTGTGTGAAAATGCCTTTTTTTTAATTTCAAATTTGTGAATTACATTATATTTGACCTATTTTTTACTTTATAAAAGCTATTAGATAAATAAAATTAAAATTCAAAATATTTATTGTACGTCATATTACATTCGAATCAATAGTTAACACTTGAGAGTCTTACACACAACCCGTGTTGCCTAATTTATTCAATGAGTATTCATTCATTTAGGTATTTACATACCTAACGTCATTGGATACTATGAGTCGGTATTTTAATGATGAGACTGCGAACAACCCAGCGTAGCGTAGGAACAAAGGTCCGACAAGAAAACTGCAGTCTCTACTTTTGAAATGTTTCGTTCGTCGACTGGAGATTTAGAAATCTTATTCTAGATAAAGCAGCCATTTCCATCAATGCTGTTACCATACCACACATCTGGTCATGGTTTGTTCGTATCTCGTTTTACTCGGATGGACGAAGTACCATCAAGATGTTTATTTAGTAGGTGGGTATATCCCGCCCAGCACATTTCTTGACAGAGAGCAGTCCTACTCAGAGGGTGCAAGATTCCCAACCTCCACACCATGTCCGTCCCCAGAACGTCGTGATTGTGTATAAGGCTTTCCCCTTGTTACAAACATTCCCAAAGTGGGCCTTCATATACCTTTCTGATGCGGCATCAATGTCGCGTGGCCGTGCCGCAGCCGGCCACGCGTGAAGGTTGCCGGCGGTCACATTGATGCGGGCGCGGCTAATCTGTCTGCCGCTCTGACACACGCACTCGCCGTGGTGTCTGCCGCCGGGCACGGGACCACCCGACCATGCCGACCATGCATGGTGTATTATACTGGGTCGATAGCGCATTCGGTGGTGACCCTGTCCTGGGCGTTAAGAGTCGCGTATTCAATTCACATAAGACTAACATTCGCATGGTGAATGATTGTCCTTTTTCTGTATCTGGTCGTTAATGACTGTTTAAGTATATTTGGGAGACCGCTGTTGATTCTGATATCGGTGACACTGGAGACAAGTGCTTAAGGTACTTATGTAACTCGGAATTAGGTATGTGATGTTGTCTGATATTTTCCTTGGATTATCCCGTTGAGATATAACGCGATGATTTCTCCAATGTCGAGTGTTCAAAGAAAATTAAAGTTATAGAAAGAAAATGTCATACAAATGAAAGTCTGGTGAAATGAAATAATCTAACAAATAATGTTGACAAACAATAATATGGGCTGGCGCGACGGTAGGCGGTGATCGTTGTCTTGATGTCTTCAACACCAGAGATTACACAAATGCGTTGTTATGTAGCCGACATTACAAAAAGCGTCTTGTCCATGTATCCTCGCCGCGGCTAGCTGGGTGGTCAAACATACTTTTCTGCACATTTCAGAATGCATATAAACTTGATTATTTGTATATTAGCACACATGATAATTGATAACATTTTAAATATGCAAAGACGAAGATAACTTTGGCGCCAATTAAGGAGAATTTATTGACTAAATAGTGAAAGAAGTGTGAATTCCGGTCGAATTCGCGTATTGTTTAATATTGAGATGTTGTAGAAAACCTGCTTCTTGTATAATTCAGTTTATTTTAATATTACGAGCAGTTATTTGTGGTCGCGGAACCGGTATTGTGATCACCACTGTACTATACTACATACTCGTACATATGTGTCATCTATTACTTTACAATATAATGTGTTCTACCCCCTATCTATTTACAATATACTCTACGAACGATATTCTATTGATCAGTAGACACTGCCCACTAAGTTACTATATAGATCGCTATTGTCCAGGCGATCAGGGTAAGGACATAGACACATACTTCATTTTAGATCCATAATGTATGTAAATTTAGCCTAAATTAGATATAAAATGTTTTTAAGCCGAACCATTCCTTTGTTATGAAAAATATAAGCATGAATATAAAAGAACGAAGTATAGGTATATAATACAAGCTGCGGCCGCGCATCTCAACCTGTCAGATGATGCGGCTTCGTTTCGTGACTGCATACCCTCCTCAATTACTAATTACGCATTACCGATGCAGACGCTAAACTCGGGTCAATTAACGCGATGTTAATGAGGCGATCGGTGAACACGCGTCGCGCTCAAACAATTGTTTTTATCGGCGAATTTCTCGTGATCTCTCGTAAGTTGAACTAACAGTTGGCCCTGTGTATATGTCAAACATAACGCGTTCTTATTATGTTTACATATGTTTGTGATTAGGTTGGTAAATGGTAGAGACGGTGTTGAAGACTTCAATTGTTTTGTGGGGGTTGAGTGGACAGCTTTAAAACTCTACACTGTCATCAAAAACCATCATAATAATAGTTACTCATATTTTGCACTGATGAAGTGGTCAAAGTTTTCAGATGATATAAATGTTGGTATTGTCCTGTATCAATAATTTAAATCTATACTAATATAAAAGAGAGGAATAATTTGTGTTTGTATGTTTATGGGCTGTGAAATACTTAGTTTACAAAAATCCACTATTTTAAAGCTATATTATCAAGAAGTAACTTAATATGGTCCTATTTTCTATTTTGCCAATTCTTGTATCTCGCTGCATCAAAGACCGCAACTACAACTACACCGCAAAGATGACTTAAAAAACAAATAGCTATCGACTGATTAATTTTATGCGAGGGTGGCAGCGCTCACCTGTGTGACAACTGGTGTCAGGTAACACAATTTTTCGCCGTTTATGGCAGTTTCACTCGCAGTCGGTGCCGTGTCGCAGTGTAGGGAGGGATCAGTGAGGAAACAGCCTCCTTATCGTGCTCAGCACACATATACATACATGCAGTGGTCATTGCCGCTCACAATATGGCGTTGAGAGCGAAATTTAATAACTTTTTAATGAGGGATAATACATATAGAAAATTGGCATTGTTTTTTATTGTTGCGTGATATGAAGCCTGAGTTTTGTCATTGTATTATGTTTCAACTTACGAATGGCTTCTAACGGTTTATAAGTTCTTGAATCACTTTAGAGAATGACGAAACTATCGAGTGTTTTGCCACTGATCGCGAGTCCAACATGACGATTTTATCGTCATAAGTTCAAGGCCGCTATTGCGAATATGTTACATCAGCAAGCACTAACTATCAACTTGCATCAACCTTACTGTCCGTCTTAGGCGTCTCTGTCTTATTGCCTACAGTTTCAATCTTTGATGTTATCTATTTATCTCCCATCTCAAATATTACGCGTTTTCAATAGACTGTGATCATAACAACAAAATGATTGGCAGTATTGATCAGTCGTCGACAACATAGTTGCTACGTCAGTCACCTCCAGATGCACATTTTGAAACGTCATAAAAGATGGTTGGTAGTTCCGATGGATTGCCTGATCAGTCAGGGTATTGTCGGAAGCGCCTCACTGTCCGACGACGCACGGTGGCCGAGTAACTGTCGGTGTAATTGTTCGCTAACGAGCGCCGCACCAGAGGAAAGTCAACGTTCGCGCCGCTCGACCGTGACGGCGACCAGCGGATTTATTGGTCTTGGTGACAGCAAAAAGAGTTGGAGCGGCAGGGTTGCGTCGAGACGCCGCCGCCGCGGGGGACGGTGCCACGTGCACAAGTCAGACAGCTACAGCACTGGCGTATAGCTGGCAGAATTTTTTTCGTATCGTATATTAATGCAATCTGCCCACATAAAGGGAGGCCAGGATCTGGCCGCTCTCCTTCTATGGACAGTCATGTTTACTCAGTTGTCTTCACGCGTGCAGTATACCTGGCAGCTGCAATTTTCGTCTTTCTAGCACTTCGAACTGTTTTTAGGCCTGTTCCATTTTAACCTTCTTGTTATTGTTGGCAAGTGTATTCTGTGTGTCAGGATTCACTAAATTCTGTGCGCATTTTAGGTGATTCTCCGTTCTCATTATCCTCCGTTTCACATTATAATATAATATTAGAAATATCCCTAATATTTTGGCTGAAATTTGTTTACGAAAAAAAAAACAGTTAAATTACTTTTAGAGAGATTTGAGTACGAGTTGGCTGCATTCTTTTCAGACGTAAATTGCACTCTAGCTTCGCCTCAATAGAGTGTCATATGGCTTGTACGGTTGTTATCAAGAGGCTAGACGTCGCATCGCAGATGAATGTACCTGTACATTCGAGTAGGCCTCGCCTGATGGCGTATTGTGGCGGAGCCTGGGGTTGTGTGGTGCGGCGTGGTTGGCGGCTGGCGGGGAGTGGGTCGGCGTGGCGGTTAAATCGGGCGCGGGGTCAGCGGCCGCCCGCACTAATTGTGTCACCGACGCACCGCACCACACGTGGGCCCGCGGTGTAGGCACTCGCCGGAGCAGCGCGCTCGTCTCGCCACCCCGCCGGCGTGCGGAAAACACCGAGACGCACAGGGCACGAGCGTGACCTCTGTGCAACCACATGGCGAGTGTTGACACACCACGGATGACAAAACATTGTTCTTCAATATATTTTTATTTTCATCACCTCTTATTCTATTAACGTTCTCTATTTTTGTAGATGACCATTAATTGTTGTTTAGGTATCTATTCACAAAGGGTAGTAATATCAGCGTCTAATTTTTTTCGTAGCTTACAAAGAGTTTTGTCTAATGATAACGGTTGTTCTCTAAATCAGCAGAATGGCTCTCGTCTTTAAAAATTATACTTATTACGATTACATTAAAGGGAACTTCGCTGAATTATTAGTGATTCCAGTTGTAGGTACTTATTATATTCGCCATCGTTCGTACCTAAGATGCTGACGCATCTGCACATAATGGGTGAATAATGTCTGGCGCATTTATCTATTTACCGAGCGGGCGCGTACGGTCGGTGTGTTTGTTGACAATTCCGCCGGTTGCTAGTCAAAAAAGCTAAAAGTGCGTGCGCGCGCGCATTGGCTCCCCTCCAGGTGTAGTATTAGTGTCAATCGCATTTCTGCTCCGCCGTTTGTTGATGTTTCGGGCCCACTGTTCCTGGTTAACGTTTTGTGACGTCACGTCATCATTAGCTGCCTGCCGCCTCACCAGCCTCTGGCTTTTCAAAGCTTCGAAAGCTTTCGGTCCCCGGTGTTTGGCAAAATGACAGGCATCAAAGTTGACTACAAAGGCTTGAATACTCAATTAATTTTCTTTACCAGATTAACCCTGGTTAAAAGCGTAACATCTGAAAGAAATCAGTGCTCGTTACAACTATAGTCTTGGGCTTTTTGCGAGACTGAGATAGAGTAAATTGATTGCGTTACTAGTCATAGGTACATCGTCTTTTACACCACTTTGAAAGGCCAGCTTCTTTGCCTATTTCTGATCCTGTCATCAGCTCACTAAAATATCCTGTTGCAGTGCCAAGGACGTCATCGAAACGGCATCGCATCAATCAATGTGACGTAATTACCGCGCTCATCCCACCCTCGGAGCAGCTCAACCCCCTAATTAAGCCACTGTCTCCATAATTAATAGCCACAATTTCCATCATGGAGTGTGTTTTTTCCCTCGCCTTAGAGAATACATCCAACCGGACCGGTCCTGCATAATTACCACATACGTACAATGAACGACGTGTTCGAAATTAAAGAATTATAAAGTAATTTAGTTAATTTGCTCTCGTTGAAAAGTATTATTATGAATAATTCTGTTTTTCCGATAGGAGTGTAGTTTCATTTTCGAAAAACTGGCTTGATGTGACACCTAGTACATTTACTAGGTGTCACATCAAACCTATTGGTTTAAGACACCATTTACGGTCATATTTGACGTCCATAGTATTCTTGTACTCCTTACAGAAGGTATATACGTACGTACGTTAATTGTACTTCACTTATCCCTGGGCTCGGGATCTTGTAGGAACCAAATTGTTGTTTTGCCGTTAATCAGGTACAAATGTTTTTAAAAAGCGGTTTAAGGATATGTGTCACGCACGTTATTTATTTACTAAATTATTGTTATTGACTTTACTATTAGGTATTCTAGAAAGCCTTCGAGTAATTTTCGTCTCGGTCAAAGCGTATTAATTTATCACGTATTCTATGATAAATTACATATCCTCGTATTAACCGTCTTGTTCTTGCTTCGGTTGGATTTTCGTTGCCTGATTTGTCGAAATGAAACATAATCTCTTCCACCTTTTTGAGAATATAAAATTCAATTAGAAGTTCTATGCTCTCAAATCCCCTCCAGTACACTTTGCCTCTCAAAGTTTTTCTCTCGGTCCAGGGTTGGTCGTGCGATACGGCGACCTTCGCCGGTCGTCGACCCGAGCATCGCGCAATTAGGTGCAATCAATTTACGCCATGCACCGACTTATAACCGGCGGACATATTTCAGACCCGATACAGGCGTTTATCGATCGGAACCGATAGATAAAGCACTATTAAACATGTAAATGAGGAATAAATGCTGAGTTATCTTTAAATGTATCACGGCATTGTAACGGGAGGGTGTGGACGTGCTCCTTTTTTCAGTATTTATGGGCTTTACGAGGTTTTTTTTTATTAAGTGTCACCATCAGGTGGCGTTTATGGTTCCAGCCCGCCGAGCGGGCACAATGGACACTTGCTTGCTAGTGATAATTAGCAGACTTGCAGCAAGATAAACATATGCCGTTCTAAGACGTGTTTAGGCACGCCTCATACGGATACCTAAGGCTCATTGTTTGAGATACATCTGTTTTAATTTTGAGTGCCATTGCTTCTTAGATGCATCGATGGAGGAATAAATACGATTTATTGAGGAGAAGCGGTTTGGGGCAACGAATCGGCAGCATCCCAAAACTGTAACCAATAGGCCACGCTACCGCCGTAGCCGTAGGAATGAAAAGTCTGAGACACAAGTGTGTCGCGCGTGCAGTGCGCGCTGCACGCCGAGTGGAAAGTGCCAAACTTATGCAACAGCTTTCCTCGCGCTGCGCTCAAGAGAAACACGCGGTGACGGTGCAGTTGATGCAGCCGTTGTGTGTCGTCCGTTGCTAATGACTGTCATTGTCACAGACACGATGTGTCATTGAAATGATCTCGATGCTGGAGCGGAGATTTTGGGTTAATCTTGCATGATTGTTATTTGATTTGAATTTAATCAGGTCTCAATAATAGACATACGGTGTGCCTCCAAATGCAAGTTATACCGATTCGTTCCCTTAGGTTTTCTAGTCAATAATGGTGAAGACGCATGCCGAACTCGAGAAAGCCCAAAGTTTTAGTTCATTAAATGTAAATCTAAGGCACATCCGCCGGTGTCCGTGTTATGCATTTTACGATAATAAATAAATAAATAATTGTCCGACGACATTACATACATTGATCTTACTGCGAAGTAAGTAGCTTAAGCACTTGTGTTATGGATATCAGAATCAACAGTGGTATTACAAATATATACTTAGATATTGGACATTAACACCCAGACACAGTACAGACACAAGTATTCATCATACTAAAGTTTGTCCTGGGCCCCACCCAGGACAAACTTTCGATCGAACTCGCAACTCTTGACGCATTGGGCAGGGTCACTACCGAGTGATTCAAAAAGTTTTGCGACCGATTATTGATGGGCTGCTGAGCCAAAATAATCACAAATGCAGAATGCATGCATAATAAATCTTCTCACACAAAAGGTTATGTTTAAAATGTAATGTAATCCATTCATAGGCAATCCAATTACTGCCAGTAGCTGACTATATGTACAATTTATAAGCCGGTTTATGTGTCAATTGATGGCGATATCAGATGCCACAGCTTCAGTATAACACGCAGCTCCAATCAAGGTCAAATCGTACCCCGGCCACCAGGAGATAAGATAAGAGGTGCATAGTGGTGGGCGTAGTCGGGCGGCGGCCGGAGCCGGCGGGTGCACGCCGCGGCGCGTGCGCAGCGCGTTTACGTCGGCGCGGGTATTTCGGTACCGGAACCGAAGCCGCGCTATCGCTCGCCAAAAATCCCACAGAATAATCGGATCAAGGTGGAACTAGAATCGCGCGAAACGCACGATTTATTTACACTATCTATAAAATTTTAAAATGCGAGATGCGGCCCCATATTTCTTCCAAAATGGGGTGAAGCCCTATCATATATTTGACTATGGATTGTAAGAAACATTTCTGCACAGTAAAATTAGAAATAATTTGATTTTTTTAAGTAAATGCGTAAACTAGGTCCGTTTGATGTGAGTTGGTTTAAAAAATATATTATATGAGATATGCATAATATAACAATTTTATCAAATTGCAGTGTTCAAACTCCCGCAACTATTTTCAAGTTTTGCGATCTCTTTTTTTTTATCATACCACCATTGTCACCCAAACAGTACGATCTAAAAGTTAGTGTTGCTTCCTGGGGTCAGATGCAGTAAGTATAGAGGTTGGACGTTACATTTACTCGGGAGTAACCACAACTCTACCGGGAGGAGGAGACTGCTATATTTTTTTTAATTTTTACGATCAACCTGTAGTCTACCACGAATAAGGCTTCTGTTTTTGAATCCGAAGCCTATCACACAAGCCGCAACAAAATCTATGTAGCGACCCAGGTCTCCCCCGAGCGTGTTGAGGCGGCCTTGAGCGCGTTATGCGGTACGGCGCAGGTGCCGGGGCGCGTGAAAGCGCACGCGCAGCCTTGGTCAGCGCCAGCGCCGGGGGTGACAGTGAAACAGCCGTCGCGGGGGCAGGTGATCGCAGGCAACCAGGCAATAATACCGAGCGATCGGTGTAAATAACCAATGCAGAGTGCTTGTTGATATTATATATATTCTCAGAATACTTAATAGTAATGTAGAAGACTACTTGGGGTAGCAGTGAAATAGCTGTGAAAGCGGCAAGTGATTGCCTAAAACAAGTAAACAATAAAAAGCGCAAGCGAAAAGTTTAAATAACTTACGCAGAGTTGTGGCCTCAAGTACGGGCGTATATCCGCAGAATCTATAATACTAACGATTACTAGACGTCTCACGGTGAAGATATTCAAATGCGACTTTAAGATCAGTGCATCTTTGTTAGACGATATTCAACTAAGAGCTTGAAATGTACTGGAGAAAGGAACGGGCATGTCATATCAGATGTTGCGTTTTAATGAAACCAACTTAAAAAGCTTAAAAGCCCGAAATATTACTATGAAACTCAAATGGTAATAAAATCTGTTCAACCATTCTGTTTAGCATCGAATAATAGTAACATTGCTAATGCTATGCTATTCTCGCTATATGGATGACATGCCAATCAATGACATCACACACCTGTATCAAATATGACTACCAATACGATTACATTCGTGATTTGCGGTAAAAAAATAAAAATTGTTCCGTTAGTTAGAGTATGCCTCACTGTGTCTTACTTTTATGCATCTGAAACTGAACCTAGGAATGAACACTGCCGTTCATTCAGTTCGCTCATTCGTTCAGAGGCTGAAAGTAAAAGCGCGGATTATGTTCTATTGTCATGCAATATACATTTTTACTAATGTGTACTTGTTACATAAGTTACCTCTGAATACATAAGACCTACTTCTTAAAGATATTCTAGTATGTACTAGCCAAATCATAAAGAGCTAAACTGTCTTGTACTGATCATTTCAGGATCGGTCTGGAAGAGAATGCAACTGTCGATATTAAACAATACAATATATTTTAGCAAAGCCGCCATGTGTGATATCATGCTCTAACAACCTCCACATACAAACAAATATATCATAACCCTTTGGGTTCGTAGTGGGCATCACTGCTATTATACGTATTCTCCTTGTTATGAACTATTCAGCATAGTTTAAACTTTGTATTGCCTCTTATTCTCTTCCTCAGGTTGGCATGTGGAAACATTTCTAACAAAAATCTCCAGGATAACACTATTACACACAATATATCGTCAGTTCATTTCAAATGTTTCTTTTAATTTTATGACGTCATTACGTATCTTGTGACTTTTATTCGGCAGTATAATTGAATGAGATTTGGCAAAACATTCCTATTAGATTGAAAATATACGACCATTTATTTACAATTAATGACTGGATTATTTATAAAATCTTACAAATACGAGGTGGACCGATGCAATTAAATTATAAATGGAGCAATAATACTATACTATAGACGGAAACACACCGACGATCTAGACTCAAAGGAAGAATTTCCTTTGTCCTGTGAGTATCAGATTTGGCGCCTTCCGGAACAATGACAAAATTACTTAGCCCCCGAAACGGTCTGTAATAGGAATGCAGTGCATCCACATGAAATAATCTTTATCTTTATGGTATAATTAGGCTTTTGTATCATTTTCCTATAATTTAATATGCGATCCGTTTTTGCTATATTCTTTCTGATTTTGCTGATGATTCGCGTCTTTAAATATGTTTCAAATCCTTAATCAGTCAAGCCGGTTTGTTAAGTAAATTCCGTTCCTTGAAACGTAACAGCAAAGTGATAAACATCGCTGCAACTTTTCGACGCTTCGTCTGCGGATGGTAAAAAAACATGTCTAGCCGAACCGAGTACAATTAGAGGCCATTTGCATTTAATGTTGGTATTATTTATAAGCGCGTAGGCACCGCGCGCCGCGGCGATACCTACTGAATTATCATTAATCCGCGCGACTTTCCTCTTCCTCGTCGCGTCTTCCTCGTAATACCCGTTTGGACGTAAACGTAAAAACGTTAGTTGCGTTGCGATGCGGGTAGATAAATTGCATGCCGCGAAAGAATCGTGCCAGCCCCGAGCTAGGGGGGCGCGGGCTCGCTCGCGAGGCACTCGATATCGATATCGATACGTATGTATGGTATCTTTATTGCAACAACAATCTCGTACATTTTTATTACATACAAAATACTCTAAAATTAGGCGGTCATATCGCAAATAGCGATCTCTTCCAGACAACCTTGAAGTAGAGGATACTCGGTTTCCAATAATCACCGACTTATGTCCGCTATTATGGGCGAACTTGAATGCAAATTCAGCGTCCACGCAAAATCGATGTTTACACTACATTGGAACCTATAATTCGGGGTCAATTATTTCATTAGCCCGGAAACATAAAACGGCTCTGCAAATGTTCGGTCAAACGTAATTCACGTAATAAGCGAATTAATCCGCCTCACCTCGTAATCGTAGTAGCTAGCCTATTGTAGGTACAACCTCTATCATAATAGTAGTGTTATAATGTTAATTAACCCTTGAATACTTGTATAGTAGACATAATAGTAACACAATTTTGTCTAGTCTTTATGTGTACGAGGAGACTTATTGACACTACATATAATTATTAATTAATGCAGTTTGTTTAAATAAAGTCAATTAATACATATTCGTTTAACACATAATAAATAGTAGATTTCCCATTATATTTTACAATTATCTAATAAGTTACAGATAACATAACTTTTATAAATCTAAAATAATGTAGTCACACAAATCATTACGATCTGTATTGGAGTGACGTCGATACTTCTACATTATGGTTGTTTGTTTAACTTGAGATGCGTCACAAATCAGTCTTTGACAGGATATCGGCGCTCAAAACTGAGTCACTGATAGCCCATCGACGTTGCGCGCGCGCCAGGCGCCCCCACGCGCCGCGTGCTCCTCCCGCGCCCACGGGCCGCGCCGGGCCGCGCCGGGCGCGACGCGCGGTCCCACATACAAAAATCGGCCAAACGCGATGATCAGCGTCAGCGCAGTTCCGACACTTTCGATTGCGGCAACGCTTATATTAACAAACACCGTGCGGAAATAGTCGTGGCCTTCTTACATGCCGATTGGGGTGCCTCCAATGAGGATAGCACTTGGCCCTCAATCTACTAAGTCATCGTTCATAAACAACTAATTATTTTTATCGGTATTTATTGAATGGTCTGTTGCTTGTCTGCTGCAGGTATTATTAGATCTTCCTGCACTTCGAGGTGTGACTAGAAAAATATATTTCTTTTTGGGTCCGTCGAGTACGTGCCGTATCGTTTGAGCTCATGTATAAATGTCTCTCAGAAACTTCGCCTAGGCTATCACTTTACAAATACCAATTTATATGGACTGGCTATAACCATGGTCTAAGGGTTTGGAGAGTTTAGGACCTCTGACAAACAATAGACCAGCATTATATTATAGACATTTTGTTTCAAATCTCTCTGAATGTGATGGTTTCCTCATCATATTTTATTATCAGTAGTGTTGTAAACTTTTACTTATTTTTTTAACCGAATCGTCGTATGCGAGGCTCAGACATTTGTATTGTAAGTAATGGACACGACTGCCTAGAGCCGGCGATAGAACGCACAACGCGAATCGGTGTTTATTTATCGACGGATCAATTATTTTTGTTAATTAAACAATGGCTTGATTATAAAATTGTTGTCGTCGTGATAATTGTCGTGACAATTATCACACTCAATTCCTCAAATGGTGAAAGTGGCTGCATTAAACTGTTAATTGGTCGAAGATTGCTATGCGTTCGTCCTTTTTATAAAATAAAAAAAATACTACTGGATAGTACAAGATGTATGTTAATACACATTACTTTAAAATGAATTCACAAGTAACATAAATGTATCAATAAATTTACTGATTGTAACAATGCAGGTCCGTCCAGCTGCCCGCTCCGCTTCAAGGGTAAATGATGGGATGCGAAGAACACATGTCATTGGCTTGTCATTAAGTGATAGAACCCCTATGTTTTTTGTGTTTTGCCAACATTTGGCAAAAGGCATTGAGCGCTAATTGTTAATTAGTTTCACTAAACATTGTGTGAAAAATTATGCCATGGCATAATTCGGTACTTAGCAGATGTAACTTATATTGTAAAACATAAAGGTACTCAACATTTCATGTTAAACATATCGATTCTCTAGCTCCTAGGCAGATTTACTTGTAGTACCTACGGATCTTAGAAGCAGATAGCGTACATACATATATGTATAAACACAATGGCTCGAGTACAAATTACCATGTTCATCACGCGAACTTTGCCCTTAGCGTGATTCAAGCCGTCCTTGCTTTCGCGGCCAACATCTCACAAATAAACCAAAACAAACAGACCAGCAATTACCAAACTATGGGCCGTTGCTACCCTCAGGTTGGTTGCGAATATTGGACGGGCCACCGAACAGAACGGCCTCCTGTTTTCTTCATGTCAACCAAGAGATGAGTCTTCAACTGAGGCAGTTTATTCGGGTTCTTTTGGCTGTAATCAGGGTCTAGTGGATTAAAAGGCACCCACTCAAGACTAGCTAGCAGTCAGTAGTAGTTGTTATACTTTATAATATTATTATAAAGTATATTCTTTTCTCTTTATTTCCATATTCTTCAGTCCTCCCCTGTCCTCAATTTTACACAACTGTTAGGTAGGTAGTAGATTTGGGTAGGCAGTCGACTTGGAATTGTAGTATACAATGTGTTGTATATGAGTTGACCGTGCCTGTTGTTGGTTCCAGGATGGAGATCAAGGCGGACGGCGTGCTGGACGGCGGCATGGTGCGTCCGGTGAAGGGAGCGCAAGAAGCACGACCGGTTCAACGGCATGAGCGAGGAGGAGGTGGCGCGCCGCACGCTGCCCGACCACCTGGCGGAGAACCTCGACATCATCATTGTGAGTATGATCGCACCCATGACCATCTACCTAGTGTAGCGACATCTAGCGCCGGCGGATCGTGCGAGGTTTCGTCGACGGCAGCGAGCGAACTGATAAGCATCAAGGGCTCTATATACCAGGCTACGGTGACTGCTTATCATCAGGCTGGCTGTGAGCCTGACTGAGATATTTTAGTAGTAAAAAAAATCACAAAGCGATTCATTTAATCTGTCTTACAGTAGACTCTTGTTGTTTTAATACTATACACTTTCAATTCGTTGTTCCATACAGTCTAGAATCATGTATCATATACGTATAGGGTCCTTAATGTGGGCTTGAAATACGACTTTCGCTGATTATGAAACGCTCTTATTAAAACTTTTTGTTGGGTGTAGTTATTGAATCTATTTATGAGGTAGCGGGAAATGTCCAGTTTACTTGATGTAAACTAAGTGAGTATCACTGGTGATTTCGGCGATGTTCACCTGTATGTGTTTTTGCGATTCGTCATCCGGAATGTCGTATTTTTAATTTATTTGCACGATCCCAGAGTCCGAGCATTATCTTGGCAGTGCACCACTCTTTCACTCGAATGTGTGATGTCATCTCGTAAGTACTATATGATCCCACCTGCGCGGCGCCGCGACAGAACGAGAATACCACCGACCTGGCCCGAGCTCACTTAGAACCGACACCCTCAGCTTGTTCAGCGTACATACATACATACATACATACATACATACATACATACATACATACATACCATCACGCCTGCAGTCCCCGAAGGTGTACGCGTAGTAGAGTCCAAGGAGAAAATAAGTCGACGTGATTGAGTTAAGTTTAAGAGTATCCTGAAGCGATGGGGTAGCGGCAGACTTAGAAGCTCCTTTAACGACATTAGGGTCGTAGCTTACACAATCACCATCAAAATACCCAATACACTATTAGTTACCTTTTACGATATGCTAGGCAAGTAACACGGTTGAAACAGTTTTTTGAAGACTTAGCCAAAGTTGGTCTTTAAAAAGACTGCTAACAAGGGGACAGGTTTATGGGATATCAATTTTCATAAATTAGCTAGTATATCATAAAAATCCGTTCGACAGGTATATAGCTTACCCCTCAGTTCGGTTCGATTCTCTAAGGCCTGTTTATTACATTATTTTTATTGCCTTTTATAAATAACCTACTGGTTCTATACAGCGCTATCGGTTGGCAGACAATACAAAGAATCGACGCCATTTTAAGTGAATTTATCGTTATAAACGCTCAGAAACTCGGTAATTACAATTTGTATGCGATATGTATGAATGAATGAATAAACGTATATTTGGCACTAAAATACAATAATTGTACAATTGAACACACAACAAGAATAAAACAATAAAGTACCAAATGGGGGACCCATTTGGTATCTCAGCATGTGCCGCGAAACGGGGTGTCACGACTTTGGTATATGTCTGTATATAATTATAGTTATTACTAGCTGTGCCAGCGGTGTCACCCGCGTTTATGGTTAATATTATAAAGACTATTTCCGTCATACATGATTTCTATGTAACTTTAACCATTAAGGCTGCACACGCGACGGAAGCTTAAAAAATGGAGTAACTCCTCCCGTTTTCCCAACATTTCCCTTCACTACTCTGCTCCTATTGATTGTAGCGTGATGAAAAGTATACTATAACCTGCCCAGGAGTATGAAGAATAATTGTACCAAGTTTCGTTAAAATCCGTCGAGTAGTTTTGGTTTCTATAAGGAACATACAGACAGACAGACAGACAGACAAAAATTTTACTGATTGCATTTTTGGCATCAGTATCGATCACTAATCACCCCCTGATAGTTATTTTGAAAATATATTTCATGTACAGAATTGACCTCTCTACAAATTTATTATAAGTATAGATGTATTAGAAAAGTCATGATTATTATCTAAAAATCTGTTATGGTGTTAATATAGCCAAGCTACAGTACACGACAAATCGAAGTGCAGGCGGAATGTGTTGCTTTTAGTAGACTCAACCCGCTGTCGCTCCGTCGCGGACTGTACCTACTAAGCCGAGTGAGTAATAATCGTAATAGCAGGTATTATACAATTATTGCGACTGATTTATATCATATTTTTTCTAAAAATCACACACATTATTATAATTCCGCGTCCAGTTATAATTGCAATTAATAATAAGCGCGATGATGTACAATTGTAAACATGTACTAAAGGATAACAGTTTAAAAGGGAAAATTAATCAGTCTTTTCCTCAATAATTGTATTGTGTAGTTTAATGCTTGTACAATTGTTTTAATTAATGTTTAAAATTAGCCTATAAATTTAGTTTACCGCTTAAAGAGGAATTATTTCGAATATAATGCAGATTTGTGCTCGTAGAGTTGAAATTTCGTATCTAATAGTGGTAATTATTATGCTAAATATATTATGCAAAATTACATGAGAATATATCATTCGAAGAATATGTCGTTTCGCTCTTGACAGAGCGGTCGTGGTCACGTTGAGGCGGCCACGTTAGTAGACACAGCTTTCATCACGATCTCCCGCCATCTTTCTCTGTTTGCAGACTGCGGATTTCACTTGATCAGTCCAGCGCATAGGTGATCTGCCGCGTGATCTGGTTCCCTCTACTTTTCTTGCACGACTTAATATATCATTAAGCGTTTTAAAGTGCATTTTCCACGTATACCGTTGGTTTCTTAAAGCTTTATTTGATTTTGACTGCCCTGTTCGTCGAGTGGTCAGAGACCTTGGCCACAAATGTTTCGTGTGATGAACATGGACATTTGTACTCAAGTGTTTGTAAACGTATTTAAGTATGTCTATCCATTCGCCTAGTATCTATAGCACAAGCATAAGCTTAGTTTAGTACTAGGGAATTGGTGTGTCAGTCTGGAAAATGTATTTATTTATTTAATAATAATCAGGTTATACTGGGAGTTTTAAAGTACCAACTGTGTTCGTTGACTAGCGCGTCGTAGAGAGCGGCTCATAGTGAATTAGGTATTGGGCACAGGAGATATGTTACATTTTATTGAACGAAAATCAAAACATCTTCTAACCATTCATGCGCAATTAGGATTGTCAGTAATATAAATTTACTGTAAACTTATGCAAATATAGAATTTATTATTCAATGAATAGCATTCAGTTATTTATTTATTACTGTATTATTGGTGAAAACTTATAATCACATTAATAACAATATAATTTAAACTAATAATTATTTATTTTAACATGTTCCATATTAATATAACATGATTTTATTACCGCAATAAATGTTGTACAAAGTATAAATTATATAATGTCAAATTGAACTGAAGGTGCATTAGTAGTCCTAGACAGCAAACATTTACCAATAAATTTATAAGAAAAAAATTGTGAAATGTTTTAAACAGACCTTAAAATACAAATAACAGATGACTATGTTTATCGCACGAAACATTTGCCTCTAGCTAGATTCGAACTCGTTTCTCGTGGCCACGATCTCTAACCATACCAGCAACCGGCCAATCAAGGTAGTACCACCGGTATTTTATACCACACCTGATACTGTCAATACAATACCGATTCACCAGTGATGTTATCAACACGCATGTGTATAACGGTCCGCGTGTTCGTCCGCAGATCGGCATCAACCCGGGTCTGTTCGCGGCGTACAAGGGGCACCACTACGCGGGCCCCGGGAACCACTTCTGGAAGTGCCTCTACCTGTCGGGCCTCACGCGCGAGCAGATGAGCGCCGACGAGGACTACAAGGTATGCCGATGACCAATACTACTGAAGACACATCTCGAGATAACATTTGGAAGAAAATCTACTCTCGTCACCTTATATTAAAGTATGATTTTGCTCGCTCTTTGCTACGTGCCTTCACTAACAATGAGAGCTTATCGAATTAAATATTAACGTATTGGCTTTATTATTTCACAGCCTATGTACAGACTATCACAAGTTAATAATGTTAGTATGTCTTGATTTTTATATATGACACTCGAGTAAATTTTTAATTCTGGTTCAAAGCCGAGGTTGCAAATGCATCAACTACAAGTGACTTTAGTCCCTTGTCATGTTCTTGTACTTTGTGCCATTAGATGTGTACATGTTGCGACATTGACGATACAATCAACAATAACATATTTGTGTTTTGTTTGCAGCTCCTAAACTTCGGCATCGGGTTCACGAACATGGTGCCGCGCGCGACGAAGGGCTCCGCGGACCTGACGCGGCGCGAGATCAAGGAGGGCTCGGCGGTGCTGCTGGAGAAGCTGCAGACCTTCCGCCCCAAGGTGGCCGTCTTCAACGGGAAGCTCATCTACGAGGTCTTCTCCGGCAAGAAGGACTTCTGCTTCGGCAAGCAGCCCGACACCATCGCCGGCACTAACACTGTGAGTGACGGGTCCCGGAGGCGAGTTGTGCGCAACGAGCCGTCTTTGAGAGGGTGCTCTTGCAAGAACAATGTACCGAAATATTAAATATACCGCTCGAACTGAGAAATGATATCCTTACGTAAAATTATAAATAAAAGTAAATTTATTATTTATTAATATTTATGCCTAGTATCCCATGAGAAAGGTCATATGCAACTTTTATATTTGAAAACATATATGCTCTTGCGTTATGCCCGATACGGTCTATATCTAATACACCAAGTTTCACGCAGGTGAAACTAAGAAAATGCTGTAATTTGACATATGTATGTGTTCTCTGCCGAGGACACTAGATCGCAGTAGTATGTATATACAAACAAAGGTGACGTGTGTCGTGCGTGTCGTGTGCGCAGTACATGTGGGTGATGCCGTCGTCGTCGGCGCGCTGCGCGCAGCTGCCGCGCGCCGCCGACAAGGTGCCGTACTACGCGGCGCTGAAGAAGTTCCGCGACTACCTCAACGGGCTCGTGCCGCACGTGGACGAGAGCGAGCTCATGTTCCCCGACAACACCTCGCGCCGCCCGCAGGAGGAGATGGAGATACGCAGGTACCGCGCGCCCAGGTGACCGCCACCCCCCACCCCACCTGCATCCGCACCCGCGCCGCCGCCGCCCGCGACCGATCGGCGCGCGCGCATTGCACGCTACACCTACACCTACACCTACACAAACAACATGCTTTATGTCTTGTTGCATTAGCGTGACGTTACATTCCACTCATTCATAATGATTGGATGGCTATGAAGGTCGAAATTTTTTCACATATAGTTTGAAAAGGATAATTATTTGTTTTGCAATTTTTGTATGGAGTTAACATCAACACACATTACCACAAACCAAATTATAGTTGTAATTTCTATATTTGTATTAAACTTAATGTCGACTTACGCTTTAATTTAACAAGCATTGTAATAATGTCAACAATTATGACAATATAATTGAGCACAATTTTTTTACGTACATTTGATTCCGTCGAATAGACACCAAAACGTCAATACACCGAACTAGAAATATTTCCCACACACTTTATAACATAACATCACGCCCATAATCCCCGAAGGGGTAGGCATAATCAAGTCACACTTTATCGTCTCAACATAATAAACAGTCAATGACACCTACACCCAAATTGTACACAATACATCCGATCTGATACCGCCGATCGTCTGCGAGAGCGGTTGGCCCGCCGACCGCCGCCCGCGCGCGTACGACTGCCAACAAAACATTCGAATACAAAACGCTGGTTAACAATGAACATTGGACTTGATGTCTCCGTTAGGTTATGAGATGCTGCCCAGGCTAACAGCCTATGAAGTAACACAGCTGTTGTGATAGAAGAAGGATAAAGTCTTCCTCCGGAGTATAATTGGTTCTGACACCAGCACCTTTCACAAATATTTCATATAATATTTCATTATAACAGGCTTGCTCCAAACAAGTTTAATTAACCATAAATTCTAGTACCTTATTTATTGTACAAATTGGATCTAAGTTTGGGTGTAAAATATGCGTATTTACGTGATGGACGTCATGTATACGCGTATATTTACACATGACTTTAATCACGATGAAAATTATAATAGATCTATAACGATTGCTCCATCATAAAAGACTTTAATCAATTTGATGATCCAAAAAAATGACGTAGATAGTGTGTAAATATACTGCATTACTCCATAAGAGAGACCGTTTGCTCCACGCGCCTTGTTAGCGCAGCAAATAAAGTGTAACGCGACATGAGCGGAATGTTGGCGCGTAGGCGGGCGGGCGCGCTGTGTGTAGTCGCGTAGTTGTGTACCGCGCGCGTCCTGTCGCGTGCTGGGACGAGGTATGTGCATGTTGTGTGTTATACCATAGATTACCAATAGTCTTCCGAACAATATCCCACAGGTGCCACCACTGAGACGGCAAGTCTTGACGATTCATGATTAGAGCTGCTTGATAAAAGTCACTTTCTTCCGAAAACGATCGAGAAGAAGACGTACTGCGTAACAGTTGCGGTATCTGAATGGATATTTAAATAAATAAACCTGTGAATAAAACGTAATTAATATGTTTTTACTAATTTTTGAATTCATGGCTATGTTAAGTTTGCGGTTTTTTCCATATATCTTATTCTTTAAGAAGTGGAGATTTTGGCGATGAACTATACTTTTTTGATTGCATTAGGACCTTATTGAACATGACAATTTCACCAAAGACACCCGTCAATTTAACATCTGTCATTATTAAATTTATTTGTTTATATCAATGTACAGAAAAAATCTATAAACATTTATTTTGTAAATAAAAATTGTACAATGAATTTCTTAGACCTACCAGTTGAAGTAGTCATATTGATTTTAAATTATTTAGATACTAAGTCAAAAATAAACGCGTATAACTGCTGTAATGCGATCAGGGAGTTTTTCGCGCCCTGCCATTTGAAGAGGATGAATATATCGAGGAGCGTGGTAGCATGTGCGCGCACGTTGCGCGAGGGCTTGCTGGTGGACCTGGGACACTACATAAGAGAGTTGAACCTTAGCGGGGTGCCCGATGTCGCGGCAGACGTTCTCAAGCCGCACTTGGACAATTTTACTCAGCTGACCACCCTCGACATCACCTTCACCGACATCTACCTGCCGGACCTCATCGACATATGCCCGAGATACCTCAAAAACATCAGCGTCAACTTCTTCAAATGCCCTCGCAAGAGCGGCAGAGAGCCCATTTGGGCGGAATGCAAACAGCTGTTCAAATCTAAAGCATTCATCAGCATACACTTCGTCGTATTCGAGTTCCTAGATTCGGATACACCTCTGATGTTTCTAGAAGGGGTTCCGACGATACAGGACCTCAAAATAACAGTCGCAGATAACTACAAGGATTTCTGGGATGCGGAAGACGAGGACGCGCCGCTGAACGGCTCCGAGCCGTACACGATCAACTTCTGTAAGCTGAGCTACGCGTTCCGCGAGTGCCGGCTGTCGCACAAGACGGCCGCGTGCCTGCGCGGCGTCGCCAACCTGCACTACGAGCAGGTCGAGTACATCTACGTCATGTACCTCGAGCAGATCGTCGTCTACGTGTCGCCCGTCTTCTACGCGCTCTTCCAGAACAATTGCAGCGACTTCCGAGTTGAAGTCTCCCCGTACCTGCCGTTGGATTTCATGCTGGACGGTAATATCGTTTTCAAAGCCTGGAACAAGTCTAGCACCAATTTCAACGGTCAATTTATGAAAAGAATTCTTCTGGAATTAAAGGATTACTTCCCTTCGTACGTTTGTATGCACAAAAAGATTAAAATGAACGTAACGAGCGCTCCTAATGATTGGTACTGCATAGATGCTTGCGACGGCTTCGAGAAGGTCCTCCCAGATTTGCCCGCTAAGATCACGCTCACCGACTTCTGTAGACGAGACGGCGCCGTCATCAGATGCAAGCGGCCCATTCGTTTGACTCCTTCAAAGAATCTGCAACATCTCACTTTTCTCAGACTCAGCAATGTGTTATTTAAAGACGACTTCTTCTATGTTCTGTTCTCCGAATGTCCGAAATTGGAAACGTTGGATATGTACGTGGAGAAGCGCGGGCGTCTAGGAATCTTTCGCGGGTACACGGTGGCGCTATCCAAACATATACACCTGGCGAGGAGCTTGAAGAACGTAAAGATGACGTCGGAGGACATCGAGTACGAGGTGCTATTCGAGGCGCTGAGCAGATGCGCGACGCTCGAGAACCTCCACATCTGCGAGTACGAGCGCACGTCGTGGGAGCGCGAGGTGGACGCGGCATGCCTGGCGGCGCTGGTGGAGCGCTGCGCGGCGCTGTATAGCGTGTTCGTGGAGGCGGACATGGCGCCCGAGCTGCTGACGCTGCTGACGGCGCCGCTGCGCGCCGCGGCGCAGCGGCTGGCGCGCGACCACCTCTGCCTCGAGGTGTGCGACTGCTACCGCGGGTGGAACCCCTTCGCGGACGTCTTCAACCCCAGCCCGCTGCACATACTGGACTGAGACAATAAACATTACCATACATATATATACAGTGGCGTACCTGTACCGTTTGCGGCCCGTGGCGATTTCATCGTTTAGAGTCCCTGAATTCTATTTCAGTGCCAGAGCATGATCCTTTGTGCTCGTGCGCGGGCCCGTCCACGCGCTCCGAGGGGCAGTGGAATTTTGCCAGTTCTGCCACACTATAGTTGCGCGACCGTACATATCATCACACCTGCAATACTTGAAGGGGTAGGCGGAGTATACGCGCGCGATATTGGCTCCCAACTTGGATTCACTTCGTATTTGCGACTGTGTGTGTTTCTGATAACTTTTTGCTCATATCAATGCAAATGGGCCGTGTTAATTATGTAAAATAAAACACATACAATTGTCTCGGTGGTTTAGTAATGCCAAAGGAATTTCAACTCAACTAGTCTTAACTGGAAATTTACAGGATATTGTAATCCCACCATCAAATATATTTTTATTGAATTTAGTGATGTCCGTATTGGCGATGGTGATGTGTAAAAATTTAAACTTGAATGAGGTGCAATCAGCTATTACTATTTAAATAAACCTACATTGGGTGGTTATGCATTTTAGAATGATTGTTGATATGTAGTTAAGATAATCATGAATTTAATATTAAAGTTTCAATATGGATATTTATTATTTTATTTTTTCGGGTAAACCTAGAGTAGATCTAATATTAT
>OX596225.1:10949620-10990198 GCA_951394215.1 Glyphodes perspectalis | reverse complement strand
GGTGCTTGCTAGTCGCGGCGCGCGCGGCCGCCCGCCTGCGCGCGAACTGCGGCCCCGCGCCCCGCGATCCTTACGCGCGTTATGAAGTACAATTTATTACTTTAATCTCTATTATTAATTAATTAATGAATGATTATACACTATTGTCACTGTTGAGCGATGTCGCATGTTCTCACTGACCGAGGCCGGGTCGTGTCCGTTTAATATTTACGCTAGCTGTAACACTAAAGTTGATATGTTTGTACAGTTTTTAACGATACTTCTCGTAGTGTACTAAGCAAAAAAAAATATTTTTAGTATAATAAGATCTAATCGAATTACATTTTAGTGTATCATAAAGTACTCGAGGTCGTTTTTCAAAATTTCTTTTTAACTTTGTATGAGAAACTTTCGTGAGTTTTTATTTAAAATTAAATAATATTAATGTCTCATCTGAAACTGACTCCATGGAATGTAATTAGAACTTAAACAGGAAGATTTTAAATAATGAAATACAACATAATAATGGTTAAGTAATGTATTATAAATAGTGATAAGGTAAAAAGTTATTAACATTGTATGGAAAAATTGTGACAAAATTATAGTCATTTGTAATATTACAGTGTTGTTTTATTCTTTAACCAACGTATCGTATCTTATTAAAAGTACCTTGTTGTGAGTAAGGCATTCGGCCATCGTTGTGATTGGCGCTAGTGCCGGTGAACTCTGGGTGTTTCTGCTTCGCTGGACACCTCTATGATGTTGTTTAAAAATTATAAAGATTTATTTATTTTTAAATTAAACGACGCTGTCCCATCCATGGGACACAAGGGAGCAGCTGCAACTCGTGTACCAACAAGGTGCCTGCTGGTCTATTTACTATCAATAATTTTGTATAGCGCCCCCATTTCATTGTTGCTCAGTAAACGTAGGTAGGTAATTGATAGAAGGGGTAAAGATAAAAAAACTTTACTGTCTTTAAGAATGTGTGTCGGCTTCAAAATAAACTGAACCTGGATTGCACTCTTGTGTGCAATTTAATCGAATATAACATCGCATCAAGAAACCCTATGCGGGCAGTTTTCTTACTACCGACCGGCGTCGTGGGCCTATTCTCACGCTGTGCCCTTGTACGACAGAGGGACACGTGGAGTGCACCTTATCAGCGGGGCCGCCTTCCGCCCGGCGACTCAAATTGAGGGCGAAGCCCGGTACGCGCGGGAGTGCCAAGGCCTCCCGCGACGACGACGCGTCTGGCAGTACGCCCTTGCCGGGTTGCCGAGGATAGGGAAGCGGCCAACGACAACACCAAGCGACTCGCTGGCAAAACAAACAACGGGATCCCTCTTAGCTTCAGCCCTGGATGGTCTAGGTCCAGAGCTTACTAACCCCCCCCCCCCCCCCCCCCACTCTGCATACCTTAGAATCACAGGCCTGATGTAATTATATTTCAATGTCAACTAATTTTGATGGCATCAAATCGTAATTAAGTAATAAAACCTGCAAACAGTGGTAAGATAGATAAAATTCAAATACTTATTTTCTTTCGCGGGATGTTTTTAACACTACTTTGTATTGTCTATTATTTGAAATATCCCGCGAAATGCGACCAACCACCCAATAATATCAACGGTACACAGATTAAAAATTTAAATAAAATCTATGTAGTGGCGCTGTAGTCGCCATAAATAGCAAACTTTTTGTCATTGTGTAATTTCTATTAATTCGACAGTTACCTATTTTTTTACTTTCTCATTTTTAATATTTGTACATCTATATATAAATTTTAAATAGAAGAGGGAATAATGTATGTGATTGTAGAATCAAATGCCAAGCTTCTAAGTATAATTTATAATTATTATAATTTTTTTAAATAAAGTTCCACCCTAATACTTGATTTATTTATAGGATTACCAACATAAACACAATTTTAAATAAAATTAACAAAAAATAATATTCTTATTCTAACTGTCCTTACAATTTGTCACAGCGTTCACAATATAAATATTCGTAGACCTAACTAGTAAGAATAACAATATTGTAAAATGGGTAAAAATTTTTTTTTTTTTTTAGATTTTTAAGATTTTATCCGATTATTATGTATCTATTGAGTAACTCATCTTTGACTCGAACAAAACGAGTTATTCGTGAAAATGTACGGTACCACAAGTGACAAAGGATGTCAAAACCAAAATAGAGTTGTGAAAAAAGTAATATGATACTTTATGGTGTATCCAATTATATTAACAATTAGAAATCACTTAATTATTATTGAAAACTCTAATATAATTTTACTTTTATATATTTGTAATAAAACAGATTTCATTGATTTTTTTTATTTTAAAATTGCTATAGATAATAGGCTTTGCAGTAAAAAAAATGTGTTAGAATTTGATAGCAGCCGTGCCTATCATAAAGTACCTAAGTTTGATGGCTTTGCAACCATAGACTATTTGAGTTGTCCGAGAGTCTCCCAAAAAGATCGGCGGATCGCCTGTAGAATTCGGTGTGGATTGAGATGTCGGATATCGGCAGCGGAGACGAGGGGATTTCTAGTCAGAGTACGTATTTATTTACAACTTCAAAGCGTCTAAGACGCACGTCGTTTTGCCCCGTGGCCGTACGACGTCTCGAAAGACGTCCCGTGCAGTCATAGCGTTCAAAAGTAAATATCTCATTGTTCCCGTTTCAAAATGGCGAAGCGGAGTCCGCTATACCTCTAGCAGTAAGGCCTCCGAGGGATCCTCGCGCGGGCCGGGTCCTTGGAGAGCGGGCGGCGGCGCGACAGTCCGCCCGGGACCGGCTCCGACCGACCGCCGGCGGAGGTTGACGACCTATCGATTTTTTTGTCTGCGACCTCTCGTCGGCGGGCGGACCGTTGTCGGCGGCTGGGGCAGCGCTGGAGGCCCGCCGCGGACCGCGAGCGGGGTACCCCGCGTGGATCCCGTCCCTGGCGCCGCGCGTCAGCTGAGCGCTGCCATGGCAGGTCAGTGGCCGCGGGCTCCCGGCGGGCTCCACGCCTCCGGCCTCGCCCACCGGGCTCTTTAATCTGATTAGACTCCAATTGGCGCCACGTCCTATCACCCGCTACGGCCTGACTCCTCGTCCAGCCGCCATAACCTGCTAGGAAGTTGTGTTTCTTTGTTCCATCTGTGAGTGTCAGTCAGTGGTTTTAGTGGTATTACAAGTGAGTGTGACAGTGGTGAAGTGTCGTGGTGCAGTGCTAAGAGTGTGAGACAGCCTAGACAGTGACCAGTTGAAACAAAGGACCAGTAGCCACTGTGAGTGCCACACAAAGGAATTTGTCACAGGCCAACTTCATGTTGATTAATGAAGTTTATTTGATGAAAGACTTGAATTTGATATAACAAAGGAATGAAACCATAAATTATAATACTCTATTGTGAATTACACAAGTTGCTGTAAATGAGCAGAAGTTGAAGTTGAGGGTGAAACAATAGAATTGCTAAAACTTCAGGAGTCAAAAGTGTGAGTCTTGTGGCTATTATGGATATCTTCAGTGAAGGTAAGTGACAGCAAGTCTCACTATGTATCTACCCAGGCAACAATGTACCAGTTCAATCATAAGCTTTATATCTTATCTGGGGTGCTGTTCTAAGACAACATCTTTTTTGACACTTTTAAATATTAAATAATCTATTTTGTATTATATCATTCTCATGGTTTGTGATGCCTGATATTCAAATACCAGGATCTATTGTATTCAAGCACATGATAGTTTGACATGATATTCTCTGACCTATTTCTTAAATTAAGAAGTGTAGGAGCATTCTCCAAGCAGTTAGATTGTAAAACTTATCAGAAAAAAGAGAGATAGAAAGAAACCAACTGTGCTGTGGTGGAAAACCACATCTTTCATTGTGTCTCCAAAATCTTCTAATATGCTCTCTTGCCACAAATTTATAATGAAACATCAGCATTGAAAAGACTTAACATTAAAGTATTTGGTTAGATTATTGAAAGTCTTGCGCTGATAATATCCTTGTTGATTTGACAGTATAACATTTGCGTCAGGGAAGCTCCCCTATCCATTGCTCTTTATCCTTTGGGTGTTGTACAAGCGATAAAGGACAAGATAAGATTGATTGTGTTGATGCAAACATCACATTGCATCACTTGGTTAAACTGTGGTGTAAGATAAAAACTGCAGACATATTGTCATACACCCTTATTTAGTACCCATTGACATGTTTAAGTGTATGTGTTCCATTGATGATTAGTTTAATAGATCTATTAGTTGCAGCTATATGATAATCAAGCCCTGGCTTTTATTTGAACATGCCTCATCTATTCCAGCATTGACAATAAAATAGGTATGTGACTCGTGTAACCAATCACGCTATTATAAAAACAACCACAAAAGCATATCAATGAAATCTGCATACAATAGAAATGGACAAGCTTTCACTTTACATATTTGTTGGCTCACAATATCTAAGAGAATTCCATTTGATTGGCATAATGTGTAAGTTTGTAAGTTATCAACTCACTGTCTGGGTATGTAAATGTTTTTTCTATATTGTAAAGCCAGTTTGCTGACTATTGGTCAAGAGTAAGAATTTTGCTGCACTCTTGTGTCAAACCAATTGCTTATCACCTGACTGCGCAACACATACAAAGGGTAATTTTATACTAATTAATATTTTCAAAAGTGCCTGTTGTTTCATGCTATGTTGAAACCAAACCTTTTTGCTTAAGGCACTTATTCACAGTCTTTTCTTGAAGAGTGCTGCGTTAGACACATTCAGAATTATGTTTCTTATGTTATGTCCTGTAGGGGTGCTGTATAAGTTGCATCATTGATATCTTTGAATTTAGCCGGTCTGGTTATATTACATTGAAGCGACTACCGTCTTTACCTACAGTTAAAAACCAGTCATTACAAAGGTAAAATCTAGATCAAGTTTCTCCATGATATTTTTTTCTTCACCACCAAGCCAGGGGTTTAACTACTTAGACTTCAAAAATCCATAGGCCCATATTTGAGTTTGAACCAGCGCATGTTGCAAGTGAGTTGCATGTCCTCAGCGGTAAGCGACCATCACTCTTTGAAATATGTTTTCCATTTGATTTCAAATTCGTCTATGTCTAGATACCTTGGATTGATCACATAGCAACTGCTCTAACAACAGGCCAGATAAAAGAGCAATGTTTTTGATTAATTAATTTCAGGACATTGACCTCACTTGGATTATATGTTATCTCACACAGGCAGATTATTTATATATCATGAATCAGAATACTAAGACAACTATTGTGTAAGACGGGCTCTTGTCTATAAAGTCTTTGGTTTGGAGGCTATTTGTTATATTCATTAACTAGCACCTACTGTGACTTTGTCTGCATAGAGTTTAGGATTAAAAGGATTCTGGATCTTAATATATCTGGATGTATATCCTTTGTGTCTGTTAGATCAATATCACTGTAAGTGACAAATGTCAACTAAGTAATTTTGATCAGTTGTTAAAGGAGGATTCAAGATCAACTAGCATAGGACTGGCACAAAAACCTGTAGCAACCAATTTATAGGCTTTTATAACAAGCCTGTATCAGTCTTCTTGAAGAAATAAGAAGAGCGGAAGTTTTTTTTGTCTATTTTATCTTTCTATCGCTTATTTGCTTTACTGTTCTACCTAAGATAGTAGTAGTTTATCAGAATATTCTTTTATGATTAATTACTCAACAATTTTGACAGTACCACAGGTTTGCTCATAGTGTTTTGTGGCATTTTTCTTGCGATTTGGATAAAAGAGAATGTCCAAGGGAAATGATGTAATGCCATGTAGTAGCATCTGGACGGACTGTTACAATAGGATGGTGACTCAAAACGCACTTTAAGCATAAATAAACTTGAGATATCATGTTGCAAACTTTGCACATGTAATATCAAAGTGTCCCTGTGTGGTTTAGACAAACAGTTTTATGATTCACAATGGCCTTTTCTAATTTATAGCCTGAACCTAGTTTTTACTTTATCTCATGTTAACTTTTCGTTTGGTCTTGATTACCGGGGTTTCAGAAAAAAAAAATATAACTGGATTTGCCTTCCTTGTTAAAATAAATATTTTGTTAAATAAATTGTATCATGTAGTTATAAACTGTTAAAGTTATAAACTGAACACTGGTTCAGGACATGTCTAATGGATAACTTTTTTACCCTAGTGTAATCCAGTCATTTTTATATTCACTATTATGGAAATCTTGGTCATACAACAACATTGTAAAAATTATGAAGGAGTAGATTTTTTTTCAAACTCCGTTGGGCATCTTAAGCTCAACCTATGACCTTGCGAAGACACTATATGCGTGAGTTATCTGTAGGCAGAGCGGTGTCGAAACTTGAGCGATTTCGACATGTCTCTTTGAACTAAATGGTGTCCATCTCTTATACAAAGCAAGGTTTATGGTCGGATGTTACCATCAATAAATTTTCGCTGTCACTATTGACGATATGAAGACCTGTAGCATTGATTGTTGACGAAATTTCAATATCTATATTATTATAAAATCTTAAACAAATATGCAATATACCGTACACTGTTCAGTTCTATTGATCATGGTTTAGTCTTCGCGTTGCATTAGGGCCTCCTAATGCACGACTAATTCCTTTAACGAGACAATAATAATTATTGATGAAACAGGTGTATGTAATGCGTCTAGGTGTTATGGTAGCTTCGTTGATTGAGCTACTTTGGAATCAGATGTTGATGTGGTGTTATCTTATTATTTCCAGGGGATACCTGTTCAGTTTTGGATAATCTAGGGCTCACGGTATGTTTAGCCTACAGTAAAATTAATCTTATTCTCCATCAAACTGAAATCGGCTCTAACTAACTTGTAAGTAAGTTGTAGTTACTCTTTAGTTCGTTGGTAATTGGTGTCCTCCTTCTTTCGGCAAGGCTCGTTAGCAACAAATATAACATAACCAATGCCGTGTACTCGCGCGATGGTCCGTGTTGCTATCGAACACACCTGGTTGCACAACGCGACGCGTGCCCCTTCTCCGCTTTTTGCGTTTCTGCTTGATTTGGCAATGTTCTTTGTTCATGCCAATTTATTCAGCGCTAATCAGGGGCTGGCCGTGTTGGGAAATAGTTCGGTCCACGTGCGATGGTATATCATCTGCGTGAGCGCTCGCCACGCACGGTTTAAACACCAAATACTTCCTTCAAATCGAGCCTAACGTGGGTTTTGAAAAGTAAGTTCATCTTTTACGAAACCCACTGCTTCACGTTCTAAATATCATATGCGCATGTTAAAGTTGCCTCGTGAACGGTTGGAAATTAGCGTCCATTCAAATAGAAACATTGAAACAACGATGCGAAGTCATCGCAGACAAAGGATAAAAAGTTATGAATATCCGCCGCGAATACGTCATTAGAAGTAACCGCGCGCGAGAATTGCGTATTACAAGACATTCCAAATCATTAATCGAGGCCATCCGCCAGTCTGTTTGCGTTTACCAAATCATCAGATAAGATTGATCCCCCCCTTGGTGGGGGGAAAACCCCTGTCTGGTAACGCAGCGGCCGGCTCTGTCAACCGTCTAAGTATTCGAGCGTCGGTTAGGAGTTGCGAAAAAACACAGGTTTCACTTTTTTGCGCGTCTGGGCCGCGTCTGTTACGCTTACGATATGCCGTCTGCTGGCAACGACCTGCCTTGAACCATTTACATAACGCCGCTAAAGTGTCTCGCCTCTACCTTATTGGATGTTCGGATATTGTCGGCCTTTCATTTCGTGGCCCTCGGCCGACCGGCCGCCCGCCTGATAGGCGCTCTCATTGATTTGTCACGTGAGATAACCCGCCCCGCTCCGTCCTACAGGATAATGGACGTCTGTCTGCGGGATTATTAATCGGGCCAAGATGACGGCCAGCGGGAGCCGCCATCGGGAGCTAAATTCGGCAGGTCTCAAATGGTCGGTGTCCTCGCCGCTGGTTAACGTACTCGTGGATGACCTTGGAGCCGTGTTGTCAAATTGTCTTGCATGTATTGGAACATACATTTTAGAACAAAGAGACGTGTGTCAATTACTAGATTTTTTATCACCGCATGTATGCTCTTTGAATTGAGCGAAGCGCGGACGTAATTGGGTTGGTAGGACAATAAGTGGTACCTATTTGTTTTAAAACGCGATGCTGTACGTTTACAGCATCGCGTTTGAGGCCGATGGAGGCTTTGGTTGGTTTACAATTCCATTATATTTGTTCTTCCATTTAATACAATGACATGTATTGCATAACTACATACAGAATGAATCTAAGTAATTTATATTTTGTTATATCCGATAATAAAAAAAAAATTAAATAATTTATCAATATAGTCTGAAATATAACGTGTAAAGTCGCGTGCGTGAATATGTGTAGCCATTCTGCCAGTCGTTACTTACAATTTTAATTTTACGATGAAGACCTATTTTACCGCGTTCTTTGAATACTATTTCTAAGTTTAGATCACACGTCGGCTATATGGGACGCAATTTAAAATTTTAAAGGAATGATGTATGATTATGGATCACGTCGACGATCGGATAGACGTTTATATATATGTATTTGTAATTTGTTCTATAAAACGCTAAGCTATGATGACGGTTGTTATTTTTATGGATGAAGTTCATCAAAAAATGCCCATCGTTAGTCAGGCGCCCTCATGTGATTGTTATGACCTAATTACTGAATTGATGAAATTGTTGAATCTAATCTGATGTGTGTTAACATCACGTTTTATTCATATCAATTAGGTACATTTTCAGTGTGTCTAGTAGTGGGATAGCGAACTGGTTATTTGATGCCATGTCGATCAATGTCACAATAAAATTAATTATAATGAAGCATCGCTGCGACCTTGGGACGGAGCGCTGCGCGTGCGCTAGACGGGGGAGACGCAGACACACTCGCAGTACGACGAGACCGAGTCCTTGAGATTCCGTGTAAAGCTAAGCTCGAGGACCTGTGTGTGCGCGTCTAACGACATAGTACTGTTCAATAATAATTCACTATAATACACATTATTTTGTGTGTTTATTTAAACATCAATTTAGGGGTATCATAATATTTTTTTGATACATTTTTGTAAAAACAATAACTACTTACCAGGATTTCAAGTCCGCTAAGCGGTCAGATCTGATTGTCTTACGTTAAATATTCTGAACAACTGCTTCTTTGAAAGGATCCCAGTGCTTGCACTAAAGCGAAAGGCTGAAGGAATATAATTTCGTTATCTTTGTACTAATATGTTCTCAACAAATAAGAATATTACGCATATGGATTTATCAATAAGCTTGTTAGGTCGCTAGCTTATTTTCAGGTCCATAAATTAATCATGCTTGGGCCGAGCAGTCTGCAGTTGCATTGCATTATTGTGCAGGCAACTTTTACCATTAGGCTGAGTTTGCATTTTGGAAGGAAATTGCATCAACGAAATGTATCGTAGGGGAATCACCAGGTGTCCGTGACACAAGCTGGATATGTGCCTTTGAAGGTGCTACATTTTTTATATTCATTCTGAACAGACGGCAAGTACCCTGCCATTTCGATGCTCGTGTGATTGTCGTGCAGAATTCGTTCTCCGTGCGCGGAGCGATCGGTGATATATGCCAATCCCTTCAGTTAGAAAGAAGGAAAAATCCTTGATGCCGAAGACTCGTCAAGCTGTTAGTCACGGACGCTGTGGCAAGAGCCCAGTCTTGAGCAATCGCCATGACGACAGCCCGGTTAGTGGTTGACCACGCGACAAAGAGAGAAAGACTTGCGTAGGTGTGAGTCTCTGGCCGACTGTTGGTGTATGTTAATTTGGGCGTCTCGATCTGGGTCGTTGAACTTTGGACAAAAGATACATAAAGTATCGGACGGTTTGATGTCGATTTGTGCGATTCAATTGTAAATGGTGATTTGAGTGTAACGGAATCTATTTATCTGCCGTTTCGCGAAATATATTATGTTTATTATATTCTAGGCGAATAAACGTGTTTCCATTGTTTGAAGCGTAGTTAGGAGGGCGATTTTCTTTATTTAGCGTACCGACATAATTTGAGTCAGCCAAATAGATTTGAGATATTTTGGATACTGGCTAATATAATGCCTTATTATTATATTTATCCATTGTGTATCAGCAAGCATGGTAGACATGGTTCTAGCACTAGTAGGTTTGTTTATCATATTGAACCGATTGCTATCTGACCTTATTAATTATTCATGGTAACTCGTCTAGACTTATGTGAATGAGCGGGGTACCTATTATCATGACATTCATTTACATTAACTTAAGTAATAATACATTTTTATTACACCTTAGTTTGGTATTTTTAACAAAGGCTATCTATTGTAACTATCGGATGAAAAACAAAGCAAATGCATTTACGATTCGATCATGAAATCTTTAGTAATTAGAAAGCTGTGTCGGACTGAAATTGTGTCAAAAGCTATTCGTCCGTTTTTTTGTAAAGTTTATTCCAAATTACAGGAACTTATGTAATATTGCTGGTTATTTTCATTTTGTAAACTTTCTGTTAAACAATGTAGTAGTCTTTTTTAATCTCTTGTAAACGCCATCTTATCTAATGGTAGGCTAATAAATTTTAATGCTAGACTTTTTGGCTAATAGTCTTAGTCAATTCTGAAAAGAAACGAACTAGTATATACTTATGAATTGCTTCGCATTCTTTTGGCAGAAGCGAGCTGGTCACGTAAGTCTCGGCCAAGTTTAAGCGGACCGCTTGCTAAGTGTGCTTTCGTGTGAACCTTACGTGAGCGACGTTTACCGCATTTGTACCTAACTAATGTCCTCTTTTCTTGGAAGCCATGAGGCTTCGCACACGGCACGGCGCGCTAGGACCAACTTGAACTGTGCGTTTTGAAAATCTGCAACAGCAGTTGTGTCGCATGGGGCGATCAATGGTCTTGCAATAGTTATTTTAGGTAGTTTTGTCATTTTAGTATTTCCGAAAATTATAGTTTCCGCTTGCAACGTACTTGTACTACCTTCCATTTTGCAAATGTAGATAGGCTAAGGTGAATGCTTATTTTTAAGGCAGTATGCCTAATTAGGGTTTGTTGAATCCAAACATCAAAAAGATGGCGTAACTGTGACGTACAGTCTTGTCACCCTACTCATTGGTAAGTTTCAGAACAAACTGACATACGTATCACATTATGAAGGGTCCTTTCAACAAAGAGCCAATAGAGACCGTGATAAGACCACGAGACTCCCTCGTGCCACCTGGCAGTTTTTGTTTTTGGAAACTATAATGAGCAACGTTCATGGGACTATTGCGATGGTAAAAATTGTCACATGTAGTCTGGCCATTTATTGTCTATTTGTAAATATTGTCATGTGAACAATATGTGCATTGTGTAGGTACCTCGTCGTGGTTGAAAATGCACTTCTGTTACTGGGTAAGTAGATGTATGTCGTTCATCATTTTGTATATTGATTAATCCCATGGCGTCTAGTGTTTTTTATTACTACGATTAATTACTTGCTTTGTTAGATCAGCGACCCGGAATGGATGTTGACCTCAGGCCCCTGACGCGATGAGACGCCAGACTTGTCTATTGTTACGATTAATTAGTCTAGCTAATCTAGCGTTATATTGAATCGGAATCTGCATCTTGCGCTTGCGTCCCATTTGTTAGCTAGTGTCTTTGGCTGGACGTGGTAAGCAGCTGTCATAACGGTAGACGCGAGACAATGCTTCTGGCAAACAGGCCAATACAGAAAGTAACAATTTAAACTACAATACGTTATTAGAATAATATAGTTATCCGCGGCTCCATCTGCGTAAAATTTGTTCTGTTTCAGACACTATTGTACGTCCTCTGTGGTGTGTAAGTCCAGAATGAAAGTTAGTCTTTATCCTTTTCTTAGAGTTGGAACTGTAGCTGTATCAAATGTCATCGTAATAGCTTTAAGTAGTTTAGGTTTGGAGACGAAACAGACAGACAGATTTACTATTGCATTTATACTATTACTAGCGGTTGCCCGCGACTTCGCCCGCGTGGGGTTTAAAATGTAATTCCCGTGGGAACTTTGGATTTTTCGCGATAAAATGTAGCCCATATCCTAATCCAAGGTATAAGCCACCATCGTTTCAACTTTCAGCCAAATCAGTTTAGCCGTTTTGGCATGAGAGCAAAAAACATCCAAACATGTGAACTAACAAACTTTCGCCTGTATAATATCAGTAAGTACTGATAAGTTATAATTGATCCCAATTTCCACATATTTACTTAATAGTATCTGCCGTATGTACATACATATATACCTATATATTCACAGCTTTATATAAATATCGGGGTGTGGAATGTTTTAGTTTGTTGAAAACTAGTCGGGGCCGATCAAACGTGACGGGTCATCGATAGGGCTGCGTACGCGATTCTATTTGTTCTGACTTAGTTAACATTAGTTTGTCTGGGCACTGCACGTACGAGTTTCGACCAGTAGGGACTCCAGGTCATTACATAGCGCTGTCGCGAGCTTCCATGGGAGCTTAGGCCGTGTAAGTTGGGTATATCTTACCCTGATTAACTGAACTGAACTCACTCTTAAAAATAATTCGTTTATCAGGTCATAAAGGACATTTGTTGCAACCCAGTTTTTTTTGGCTACATGTGGTTTAAGGGGCTTGCTGCCCCTCTTGACTCTGCCTTCCCCTTTAGGGATTGCGGGCGTGTGATGTTGTACGATAAGTTAACTAACGAGAGGCGCCAGCCAGTAACAGGTGTAATTTCAAGAGTTATTAAGCCAAAATACAGGTGGTGGCTTTTGGTACAGGTGGTTTGAAATACTTATATATATATATTTTTTTCCGGATGTATTTTTGATTAAACCTCTACTTTACAATTTTGTTTCGGGAAGAAGTAAAAGCAGTGAACATTGTTGATTAAATGTCGATTATTCAAGCCCATATCAGTACACGATCAAATCGTTCAACCCGATTGTGTTCAATCGCAATGTTGTCCGTTAGAGCCAGCAGCCCTATTATAGTCACAGGTGAGCGGCCCGGGTGCGCGCGCGCAACCCCGCGCACTGATTAGCAACGCCGCCTTGCGCCACCTCGCGCCTGCGCTGTATAACGTTACACGCGTTACATGACTCGTATTTGTTGCGTGCTGATCTGATTATCGAACACCACCAATAGTTGTTGGTGGCATAACTGTTGGAAAGTTCCTTGTCCTATTCGTCATATTTGATTTTTACATATTACCAGCAATTTGTACTTGAATAACGTACCCAATATAGGTACGATAAGCACGCCATGTATTTTGTGCTAATACAGTAGGTATTTTTGTATCATGTCTCTCAGAAATGTTCCTGCCTAGGAGGAAAGGTACGAGGAAATGTTGTTCCTTACGGACTGGCTCGAAGGCGCATTCGGTAGTGACCCTGCCCCATGCGCCAAGAGTTGTGGGTTCGATCCCCACCCAGGACAAATATTCGTATGATGAATACTTGTGTTTGTTCTGTGTCTGGGTGTTAATATCCAGTATTTAAGTATATATTTGTAATACTACTGTTGATTCTGATATCCGTAACACAAGTGCTTAAGCTACTTACCTCGGAGTCAGATCAATGTATGTGACGTAGTCGGATATTTATTTATTTATTTATTTTAGTCAATTTCAAAATTAGCAAATGTTCATTGACATTTTCGTGTCCACTATGCACATCCTAAGTATCATCAAGTTATACATTTACAAAAGATTCTACTAATATTATGCGAAATGCGAAAGTTTGTATGTATGGATGGATGTTTGTTACTCTTTCACGCAAAAACTACTGAATGGATTGTAAAGAAACTTACAATAATATAGCTTATACACCCGAATAACATATAGGCTATGTTTATCGATGTACCGCGCGAGCAAATCCGCGGGCAGAAGCTAGTATTACATAATTTAACATACTTAATAATAGTGTCGCTTCTTCATTAATAAGTCAATTTGGTAAGTCAAAATGGCATGCCCTTTCTTGGATGCCAAAGTCAGCGGTAAAATCCTTTCTTGAACGAATGATTTATTTATTTATACACTTTTAATTCTCCTGTAAATGATTGAGTAAATCTCCTTAGGTAACAGTTACAAGATCCTTCAGTAAAGTTAGACGGTAATAATAGAATCCCTCCAGGCATTAATACCCTGAGTGAAGCAACAAATTAATAAAAACTTGCCCCGGAGAGTCCTCTTGCACCCTTCTAGAGAAACCTGAAAATATCTCTTGTAATAATAGCAAGTTACTTTACAAGTAGACGCTTGAACAGGAAATCTGCTAGTCTCGGTATAATAAGGCAGTTATTAACTTATAGTTTTATCTTTGTAGGTATAGATAAATATAACTGGATGTCTGTTTGTGATCTCAAAATAACAGATTATTTCTAATAAGTAAGTATATTACTTTAAAAAAAAAAAAAGGAAATCTAAAGATTAAGTTTGTCTGTTTATATTCCATCTGATCTCTGAAACGACTGAACCAATTTAGGGTGTAACTAAGACTATAATTTTTTCGGGAAAATAATTAGAGATCACCGCTCTGGTAGTAGCGCAGTAGAGTGGTGGTCGCTCAATGGTAAGGATACGCGCCTCATATCCGAGTGGTGCCGGTTCAATCCCGGCCTTGTAACTCTAGATTTTTCAAATCTAACTACGGATTTAAGCCACTAGCTCTATGAACGAAAACGTCGTGGTGAAACCTGCACATCTAAAATAACTATAGTGTGTAACCACGATCCAATTTGTCGATTCCCCTACCAGATTTTCCATAGCTGCTAAATCCTAGGCTAACGTACATAACGATAGGAAGATGAATTAGGCTCTCACGCCAATTATTGTGAAATCCCACGCGAGAGAAGTGACGGGCATGAGCTATACAATATTTATCCGACAGCGTCGGTTAGTACTTCTACATTGGTCCTAAAGTCCTCATTAATTTCATTGATAAGATAAGGAAGTGGGCCACGAAAAAACCGTCACTTCATTTTAGATTTCCGTTCGTATATTAATTTGGTTCTCAGACTATAATTATAAACGTGACGACAGTTGATAATGTTCATAAAAACCCTAATGTTGATTTATTGTACTTAAGTCTTTCTGAAAACGGGTTTTTGTAATTTTATTCACAAAACAAAATTTATTCACAAAAATCACACGTGTATGCAAATATAAATATTAGCTGAATTCAAGTTTTGCAAAACGATATTGTATGTATTAACTATGGTTTATAACATATCTCATAAGCACGCTAATTATCGTACTTGTGGAACTCTACATACATACATACATACATACATACATACATACATACATACATGTATTTTTTCTAGTACACACGGGAAGCAGAGATCACGTGTGTGATAATTAATCCTCTTGGGAGCGCTTTGTTCACTTGGCTGTTTTTTTTCTGCCTGCCAAAAAACCTGTAACATGAATATATGTCTCCAGCATTTGTATTTGTATGGTTTTAGGTTGTATCATCTTTATTCTGATGTTTTATATTTCATTATTTATTCTCAATTCATGAATACCGTCTTGCCATCTCCAAAGTGGTAGACACGAGTCCAATGAACAATTAGCTCATTAAACCACTTCAGACGAATATAAAATTGAGATGGGTTAGATGGTAAATTTTGAACATGTGGTGACAAGTGAGTAGCTCATTGTCAGATACACAATTACAAACCGAATACCCAATTCACCATCCCCTTTTACGATATCTTAGGCGAGCAACACTGTCGGTGTTTCGACTGGCTCGATGGCGCATTTGGTAGTGACCCTGCCCTGTGCGCCAAGAGTTGTGGGTTCGATCCCCACGCAGGACAATCATTCGTGTGATGAATATTTGTGAGTGTTCTGTGTGTTATATTTATATTCAAATATATATATTTGCAATACCACTGTTGAATCTGATATCCGTAACACAAGTGTTTAAGCCACTTAGCTCGGAGTCAGATCAATGAATGTGATATGGGATATTTATTATTATTTAATTAATAAAATATATACTTATATATATTATTGAGTCCCAGACCAATTTACCTAATTTCTATTTATAGTGTATATGTCTGATGAGGTCTATTGTATATCGATACCTATCCGGCACGGCAGAAATGTGACGTGACGTGATGTGACGTGACGTGATCTGTGTGCGTACCCTTTAGTTTTATTACTTAACTAACTAACTAACAGTTTTATTACTTCAGTGGGCAAATACATTGTCTTGTTGCGGGAGGTAGGCACAGTTCAGTAGTGTGTGTTTAATAAATGATGTAATGGATGAGACTAAATAACTCAGCCCGAGTTATTCATTTTGTGGAAGTCTTAAGAAAAAGCGAGAGGAAAATGTTCTAAAATCAATGCCTTTTAGTTGTACATACAAATGTAGGAACTACAATATAATATTACTTAGTCTATCTTTGTGCACTCTGAAGGTGTACAAATGCTAGAAGTACGAGTATACTGTTTCCAAACTGGTTGAAACCGCTCCGTCTGAGCGCGGTGGGAGCACGGGCGGTATTATGGTAATGAGCAATTGGCATCAGGCTGTTATCCACTTGGACTTGGCGCGGTCAAGGATGCTCGCCGACTACTGTTCTGGAACGATGCACTGATGGCTCTGTGTTTGATGTGGGAAATTGGGACCGCTGTAGTGCCTACGTTTATAGCCTATCTGTCTAACAGTCTAGACCGTTTTTCTCGGTAACTGTTAAATCGGCCTACGGCTCGTTGACTTTGAAAATAAAAGAAAGGTTTAGTAGCCGTTACACAAAAAGGTTGAGTATTCAATCCAGTCTCCGTTCGATACGTCTTGTTCGTAACGAATGCCGTTAATTTTTAATTTAATTTTGTTTAGCAAAAGCGCTGTTTGGAACCAGAAAGATCTACAACGCTCGAATTCTAAAAATAGCTTTTCTTTAGTGATTTGTATAACAGTTCTGATAAATGTTGTTTATTTGCCTTGGTTTTACTTATAAACATTTTTCTAAATATGGACGATGTCTCTTTTTTAGATTTACCTAATAGGTGGTCCTGGATATTTGTTTGAGGTGATAATTCTGTTTGGTTAATGAATTTTAAAACGTATCTACTGAACCGACTCGCTTTTCGCAGAGGTCGTTGACCTATATTGAGGGATTCACGAGGTGTTGCTATGCGGTACTTGTTGCGAACATCATATCAGCTAATGGGTCGTGCCAACACCGCTACACGATCCATTCAGAGTTTTTAACAATTGGTGTTTCAAATACATTAACGAATGGAAAAAACAACATAAAAAAAAAAAAAAAAGAATGTGTATGATATTTCGTTATATAGTTTTATATTAGCAGTTTCATATTCAACTATCGAAGGGCGTTTTCTCATACCATCTTTATGACTCTAAAAGTCCGATACACCCTGCTGATTATCCCCGGTTCCGTGATATGCTGATCAACGCATATCCTTTTAGGAAAAAAAAGGCCACATTACCCGCGAAGTTCCCGTTCCTGTAGGAATATGGGGATAAAATATAGCCTATGTTACTTCCGGATAATATAGCTTTCTAATGGTGAAATAATTTTTGAAATCGGCACAGTAGTTTTTGAGTTTATTCATTACAAACATAGGTATACACGCACATAAAATTACAAAAATACAAATCTTTCCTCTTTATAATATTAGGATGTGTTCAGATTTTTGATAATCCGGAAAATTCGGGGTTTTTAAAACATGTCAGGTGGGCGTCCTTATCCACAACTCCAGTGAATGTACTGCAAATCTACATGAATACTATCACTCACTTAATTGACTAAGGTGAAGGTAGCGAGCAGTAGAAAATTGTGATAGAGTGCAAGCTGCAAGCCTTGTGTCGCCGCATCATAACATAAAACATATTGCTGCAAATCTGTTCCGATGCACACTGCCGGGTGCTCATGCGCCCGAGCCAGTCCCCGCTATTAGCCACGCGCCGGCCAGCTCGCCTCCCGCGCTCGCAGCTGATAATTGATTGATTGCCGCCCGGCGACACACATCGCGCCCTTACCGGCCACGGGATGTCTTTGATACGCCATCATACGAATGGCGAGGAGATTGCAACACGTAACTAAGTTGCAGAATGATACATTCATAACATCACGCTTGCAATCTCCGATGGGGTTATCAGAGTCCAAGGAACAATGAGTTTATTAATCCACAATTAACCAAAATCGAGTTGGGTTAGGTGAAAAATACTAGAAAGATGATGTAGTCTTCTAGGCATTGTGTAGACGATCAGCTAGTTGTCACTATATTTTTATAATTGTCTATCTAGCCCAATCCAGGTACATATATTATGTGTTAATAGTGGTTCAAGGTGCTTACTGCTCGTCCGACTATGCTTACCTCTTTAGGGGTTGCAGACGTGATGCTATCTAAGAATCTGTCCTACTAATACGAGGATACCTATGGGGCTATGTAAATTACGCTATGAAAAGTTTGATATCCATACAAGTGCAACAATCAGATAGCAGACACTTCTAAGTAAATAATAACACAGAATCTCTAAGTCTTGGATATTGATCTGATATTTGGCAATCCGTATCAACGATTTGATAACGCCATCGCTAATAAATAGTGAAAAAAGTAATGCCTTTCTCTATTCTGCACAGTGCCTTGTCAGACATATCTCTCCTGAGGGACCTCCTGCTAGTGTAGTAGGCCCCCTCTACTACACTAGTGGGAGCTCCCTAACCCGTCCCCCCGGACGGGGGACTTCCGGGGGCCCATGTGTAGACGGCCCTAGAGTGGATGTGTTTACAGGGATCTCGGTACAGCCTTCGTAGCCGTACAATACCATACCCCTGAGCTAGAGGTTCAGTTGAAATTTCATGTTGTATAACAACACAATTCTCCGTTTACAAGGAAATGCTTTTCGGATGATCGGTATGCATGTAATGCGATGTTGTCGTATTACCCCGTCTCCTTCGCGTCAATCAGCTGTTCATCAATCAGTCGGTTCATGACGTGACAATTACCTGTGCTAATGTAATTTCGGCAATCGTCTCCTAGTCAATCATTAGTTAGTTTTAAACCAAAAAAATATTTAAGTCCCATATTGGTCTGGGACTTAAAAATAATGTGCCAACTGTGTTTCTTGCCTAGCATTTCGTAAAAGGCAACTAATGGTATTTTGGGTATGTGATTGTGTACTACACTCGTCGCCTACACAATGTGTAGGCGACGAGTTAGCCACTTGTCACTACTTTTCACAAATTTTCAACTAACCCAGCAAGTTTTCGAATAAATATTAATTTAAAATAAATTCTCCAGACTACCACACCAATTCCCTAGTTCCAAACTAAGCTTTTACTTTAATACGGTTATATACATCCATGACTCGAGTAAAAATGTCCACGTTCATCACATGAAACATCATTTGCCCCTAGCGGGATTTGAACCCGCGACACTTAGTTTCGTGGCCACGTCTCTGAACACTCGACGGCCTGTCACAAAAATTAACAATATTGATTTTGAATTAAAAAAGTTTATCAATTTATTTGTACCAACCAATAGCATAAGTGGACGTCTACCAATGAAGGCGTAATCAGTTACAAACAAACACTTCTATTATGAAGTCGGGCTGATACCTACTTGCCGGTCTTGCAGCGCGGGTAATGGACCGTGTGTGCAATTAACTGCAATGAATATTGCGTGCCTTGCGCTGCCTAGTGCCGTCGGGCGTGTAGTGGGACGCCTCGGTTTTGAGACGTGGTCAGAGGTGGGACGTACTGTGGCGAAGATTTCAAAAATACGTAGCAGTTGATGTTTAAATTATGTCATTAGTAGCTATTTGAAATACGCGTACAATTTCATGGTTTGTGAATTTGTTATGATAATCAAGCATCCCTTGGGATCATTCCTGACATTTCTGGTAGAAACACACTCTAGACTTTCTTTTTACATTTAAAATATATATATTTGTGTAAATTAAGTAAATTTATATCCTTTTTTTACACGTGCCTCATATACAGGGGTGCAGATAAACTCCTGGGCACGTGTCTATGGGTTTTACCTCTCTGCGTATATGTTAATATCATTAGTCTGGCGGTGATGGTAAACATCGTGAGGAAACTTGCACATTCAAACAACTATGGATGTGTAACCATGAGCCAAATGTCTGGTTCCCTTTCTAAGGCTTACGAGGGTCAGATCGGCAGTCGCTTTAATGTAATAGCCTGAAAGGATCTAAGCAGTTCTCGATCAAGAACGGGACATAACGTTAGAAAGATAACTATATTAAGGCCATGCTATAACGCAGTTTGACACCTTCTCATTCACATTCCATCAACGGTGTGTTTATGTTCTTGCACACTTACGAGTTCCGTCCCGGTGTCTGAGGTGGCTTGGGCAGCACTGGTCGCGGTGACGTCCCACCGGCCGAGTGGCCCAGTTACGCCTTAGGTTCCTCCAGGTTACGTGAATGAGTTCTTACGTAAACTGAAGCGCTGGTGCCGGTCGGTTGAGCCAGGAAGTGCGTGCGTGTTCGAGTAATACGCATTGTGGTGGTTAGGTATGCTGTCTATTGGGTACAGGCTAACTGCTAGATCCTAGCTTGGTCAACATACGACATTGATTTTTTTTAACCCTTAGAAATGGGTTACTAAAAACCACCTAGCATAGAGGGGCGAGGTGGTCATATGGGACTCCCAGGAGCCTCAGCAACCGGAATGACATTAGTCCTAGCTTGAAAAAGCTAAAATCATGTACAATATGGATCACAACTTGGTATGGGACATGTCGTTAAGAAGTAGAAGAAAATCGCTATTATGTAGCGTAAATTTAGGGCGTAGGAGAATCCTTGCCTAGGATAGTACTTCTCTTAGCATGACGATTGTCAAATATACCATTTGAAATTATATCTGGTTTGAATCTAAGTTTTACCACAACTTTAGTTGATATAACATGATAATCTAGAAATGCAATCTGCGGTTTGTCACATTCTCACTTGTCTGCAATAAGATGCCCAATTTTTTTAAGAATTCATTCTATCAAATATTTAAAATTGGTTATGTAATGTTGATACATTTATCAATTATTTATCGATCGCCTGATGGTAAACACATTTTCCTTTAAAAGTGGTTAAAGTGAAAAAAAAAACACATTTTCCTTCTCTTGTCCTTTTACGACACCCACAAAAGTTAGCCAAATAATATTTCCTTCTATACTACTTAACTCTTTAACAATGTCGCACCATGCGAAATTCCCCCTAATTCTGTATGTGTCAGTCTTTGCTTTCCAGGCCAGGTGACGGCGACGACGGCTGAGCTCCCATCATTAGACCTGAGTCTGCTGTCCGCCGACCCGAATGTAATTGGGGAAAAGCTCCTGACACAGCTCAGGGGCTTAGCCGTGAAGTAACAGGTTTTTCGGAGAGGATATTAACGTGGATCCCGGACGTGTGAGACTGGTTGGGTACGTCAGCTGCTTTACACGTGGGAGCTTCGTCGATTGTGTTTGATACCGGATCTCAATGAGGAAAGGGGGCAACATCGATACGCAGAACGTTTGCGACGACGGTACAGGACTCGACGATTTATCCAGTATCCAGAAGATTTTGCACAACTCATGTGTAAACCGGGACAGAAATCGGTGTCAATATAATTTTCGACATCGTCACCATGATGTGATATATAAATACATCTACAAGAGAATTCAATTACGCTGCTGAAATTATGTAAATATTGAATTTTAAATTGGAATTCAGCCAGGAGTTGGAAACATTTGAATTTAGTGCAGGCAGTTTCCTCACCGCTTGCTACACTGTGCTGATGGGTAAAATATTTCGAAGGTCGCAGAGGTGGGAAGTCGATATTTATTGTCAATTGTTCATTTTACAGCTCTCTGAGCATCACTATGGTAATAAATATTATATCTCGTTGCGTTTGTTTTATTTGCGTCGGAGCGGACTGCACTTTATTGACATTGTTATGGTCTGAACGAACTGCAGTCTTCTTCTGACTCGTTGTAAATCCCAATGGTAAAATTTTTCGTTTTTTGTGTCTGATAGACAAACAGCTAGCTTTATTTAGTAGGCCTCTAATTATACTTCGTTAATTCGGTTAAAAATTTTACATTTCAAGTTAAATGAAATAATCGAGAAATTGTAATTAGAATATGGATTCTGGATGGTAACTTATCATCCATGATAATTTCATCATGCCTTTTTTGTAAGAAGTCTAGTCCAGATATGACAAACACATGTCATATTCCTTTATTAAGAAAAAAAAAGATCTTTTAGTATTTTCCAGATAAGAAAAGTCTTAGTTGCCTCCATGTTACCCTAAACCCTTCAAGAATCCATTACATCCCTTTGATACAAGAATATCTTCGGTTCTTGGGAAAAATACATGTCCTATTATGAATGGGTTGATTGATACTACAATGCAACTAAATATGTGTCCTGTGTTAACGGAATCCTTTGTTCAATGTTACAGAATATCATGGTCAAGGAATGGACGCGGGAGGGAACAATTTTGACTCCGGTAAGTTTCTACTATAATTTGTAAATGTATCTTTAGACACAGCGTAAGGTTGTGGTGGTAGGTGCACGCTGTTGCCAAGCACAGGTGACTGTTGCTTGAACATATTATTACTGACTAGCTGTGCCAGCGGTGTCACCCGCGTTTATGGTTAATATTATAAAGACTATTTCCGTCATACATGATTTCTATGTAACTTTAACCATGAAGGCTGCACACGCGACAAAAGCTTAAAAAATGGAGTAACTTCTCCCGTTTTCCCAACATTTCCCTTCACTACTCTGCTCCTATTGATTGTAGCGTGATGAAAAGTATACTATAACCTGCCCAGGAGTATGAAGAATAATTGTACCAAGTTTCGTTAAAATCCGTCGAGTAGTTTTTGTTTCTATAAGGAACATACAGACAGACAGACAAAAATTTTACTGATTGCATTTTTGGCATCAGTAGGTATCGATCACTAATCACCCCCTGATAGTTATTTTGAAAATATATTTCATGTACAGAATTGACCTCTCTACAGATTTATTATAAGTATAGATCAGAGATTTACCTTTTTCTCATATTAATAAATATCCTAGTGATCGCTTTTAAGCACTGTGACCTAAAATTGCTAATTTGAACTACACAACTTAAAGTGCCTTTTGAAATTAAAGGGGTGTTGTGGATATTAGATATTATATAATTTTGGTCTCCGTCCGGGTCTTGACCGCGGCGAGGGTTGCTCAATTTTTTCTAATTGAACGTTCATGCAAAAACCCGGCTGCGTGGCCGCCTTATTTCAAATCGTATACAGAATGTGGATTATAGAGTACTGTATGTACATTTGGGGATATTTGTGGTTAAGGATACCAACGAATAACAATTACAGTATAACAAAGTGCGGCTTACATGGGCAAATTAATTTAAATGTTATTCGCCAATTTGACTAAGTAAAGAATTATTCCTCTCTTCGTCGGATTGATACATTTGAATATGTACTTAACCGAAAGCTAGGATAGGTCGTTTGAGCTGGATGTCGAAGGCCGGGCCGGGCGCGGCAGCCTCTCGATGTCGAGGCCCGGCGCGATGGCGCGATGGCGCGTTGGCGCGCGATGAGCCGTCGCGTTGGCGCGCGATGAGCCGTCGCGATGGCGGCGCAGCACGGCGCGTACCGTGTTGGTGCATCGGATCGATCGCGCGCTAATCAACGTCCGATTGCAGTTTGCATGACACTTCGCATACTACACCGCGACGCACTTTGAAACTACTTAAACTTTTCACTTCTTCATTGTAACTCAACCATCTTTAACCAGCTCTGGTGCTATCAAATTGGCAAAAACATTGTCAGTAGTGAATTGTAATGTCGTCCAGGACTATTGTAGTTGACTTAACGCGTTGTCCACCGCTGTTTAGTGTAACATTATATATAAGTGATCACTTGATATTACTTTTGTATTAGAAGGGTCTTATTTAAATGTGTTAAAAAAATTGGTAACCGTAGATCGGGTAGTAAGAGATAAAAGTAAACTAGTTGGCCGATCTGCAGCCATTATTATACGTATACAAGCCGGATTAACATAATGTTTAAAAGTTGGATTCACTTTCGGTATCTGCGCGCTGATCTGACGGCGATTAATTAATGGCGCTCCTACGGGCCTGGGCACGAAAACAAAATTTGATTTCCGTTGCGTAATGTGTAGCTGCGGTCATGGCAACACATTAGCGGTCGTTAAGCACGTTGCAACAATAAAAACAAACTACTCTTTGTATATTACCAGGTAGCAACCGTGCTATTTCAGATATTCATTCATTATTAATTATTAATTGTTTGCAAAATTCGATTTTTATATTGCTCTGAAGTCTTAAATAAGTTGTCACTTGTATAACACATCGGGACCTCATAGTTTGCATTTACACGATGCGAAATGTATGGAGGTATTGCGTTTTAACAGATGCTTAAAAGTGACTAGTGCCATTAATTAGGGGGAAGAAGAGGGTTAGTAAAAATATTATTTATCGTAATTGTATTATACACTAAGTAATTAAACTTCACGCCACTACCCTAGCGGGGTAGGCAGAGAGAACCGATTTATTATATACATGCAGGATTATAAATACGCCTAGATATTAAATTAAAGTAATATATTTATTTGCTCACTAATGGATGACAACAAGACAGACAGATATTAAACAAACTGGCTTTTCCAACTGAGCTACAATTAATATTAGAATATTGCAAATTTTAACATAACTTCAACTCATATTAATGTAATTATGAAGAAACTAGCTGTGCCCGCGATTGCACCCGCGTTTATATAGTTATTGTTTTATAGCCTATAGCCTCCCTCGATATATGGGTGTCTAACACTAAACTAATTTTTAAATCGGACCTAACAAAAAACTCAGTTCAAGCTAACATACAAACAAAATCTTTATAATAATATTAGTATATGTACATTTTTTGTCACTGCTGATTTTATCGTAATTTACCGATTGTATTTTCACTTTATTCTCATTTTGGTATAAGACTTTAAAAGAATATGCCAACTGTTTTCTAGCCTAGTGTCTTAAAATGCGACTGATGGTGTTTTGGGTATTGGGTCTGCGATTATGTAGGCGACCAGCTGGCCACTACTTTGTCAACTCACAATTTCCCACCTACCTAAACGTATTTTTTTTTTGCTTAAACAAGGTATTTAAAGTGATTCCAAGTAGCTTAGTGCTCTTCGGAATTTCACTTTAAATAATAACTAACTAACTAAACTTCACGCCACTTCCCTAGCGGGGTAGGCAAAGAGAATAAGTTTAATGTTTTCACTTATTCGTAAACCCATTTGATCGTGATAATAGTTAATACCACCACGACTATTATCGGTGCTAAGTGATGAAGGTAGTAATTGTTCTAATTGTCCACATCGCACAACGATGTTGTTACCGCTGTTAATTAATCTGGGGTTCATTAATATGCAATCCGATTCTGTTTAATTATAATTAAATTTGATCTGTGATGTTGCATACCTTTGTGATCATGGACGAAGGTTATTATATTACTGTTTTGATATCAAACTTTTAAAAATACAACATACAGTGAAATTGTTTTGAATGTAGGTAATATATGTTTAGCAAAGGGAAGTAGAAGAAAAGATAAACGAAAGCTTTAATTAAACTTAAACTTAAGTTTTTGAAATATAAGTAGAGTGAACCACATAATCCTTATGGAAACACGTTTTTGTGGGGGTATAGGGGGGAATATATTTAACATAAAATGATATGTGGTTGGCTTCACGTTTGTGTCAATATATTCAAAGTTTATTAATAATGATGTGGTCAGAATTAAACTGTAATAATCTATTCTGCGGTGTGCGCAAATGAGATGCGGCATCAGCAATATCTGCCGCGATCGGGATCGCCGAATAACGCGTCCGGTACCGGTAATTATCTATCAGCTCGTTAAAACGGTAATTAGCTGCCGCGATTGTGCGCCCGGGCGTTGCTCTTTCATTGCGCTGCAATAGGCTGTATGCAGACCTGTAACCTGAGGTGGAAATTATCTAATACTACCTTCTGCCCGCGGCTTCGCTCGCGTGGTACATCGATGAAACATAGCCTATATATTATTCGGGTGTATGAGCTATATTATTCTAAAGTTTCATTAAAATCCATTCGGTAGTTTTTTTTGTGAAAGAGTAACAAACATCTATCCATACATACAAACGTTCGCGTTTATAATATTAGTAGGATGAAGTATCAGAAAGCGCATGCATCTATGCTGCCTACTGGCCGAACTTGGAAGAATGAAATCAAAATTCTCTATTTGTGTAAGGCTCAAGACTGAACATGTAAATCATAAATGTGTTTAGAATAATGATCTCCTGTAAAGAAACAGAAAAAAAAAACTCGGTTTTCAGCTGCAATATAGGCATATATTAAACTATTATACGTTCTTTGGTAAATTCTAAATCAATTCATACGATATGTGTCTGAGATATACTTACCTAAATGACTGTGATAGGAAGTATTTATCTATATTATCAAATAATTAACCAAACCAACCCAAAGTAGTATCTACCCTTAAAACGGTATGGAACATTATTTCAGATTATCTTGTGTATTGTAAATGGAAAAAAGTACGTAGCCAGATATAATAACCGCACTGTTAACATTTCTTAAAATAGAAAGTACCTGTATGTAATTAGGCTGATAAGGTTTAGTTGGATAAAGTCTCTGGGCACTGCTGTGCCCAGAGACTTTATCCAACTACAGCAACCTACAAAGCAATTACCACTAGTCCTATCTTTCTATTCATAAAAATGTTTCCACATTTATCCGGCTCAAGGACTATGGACGGAATGACAACAAGTAATTAGTGGAACATCAAACAACTTGTTGGTTCCCGAGAACATTGGCGGAGCGAATAAAGCATTATTAGGGAGCACCTGGTCCGAGCTGGCTACCATTGAGAAGAACGCGAAACGCGGATATGAACTGACTTATAACAACATGAGGCTAAGTCCAAACTCTATACAAATTTTACATTATACGTGTTACGCGCGGAACCCTAACGCTAAGCGCTGACGCCAGATGCACTTCGAACGCGCGTGTAACCTGGATTTCATCATCGTCGCGTAAACTGCTGACATCGCGGCGCCCGCTGCCCGCGACCGCCGCGCCTACGAAGCCCCAGTACATACCTAACATCGGACTTAGCTATAAGTTTTACTTTGTAATTTTATTTTATTAAATAGTTTTAATTTAATTTCGGTTTTTTTTCGATCCTCCGGCCGTGACCTTCGTAATTGGCGCAGTCGGTAGGATTCTCGAAATCAGTTAGGGAATTCTCACATCGATCCCGCCGCGTGCTCGAATCCGTCGTCGCGTCGAGCTGATTAAGCTATCGAGCCTAATCGAGAATCCAGAACCTGAAGACGCAGCCAGAGGGCATATCGACAGTATCCAGACATTGATACGCTGAGAACCGAAATGTTGTAAGTACCACAGAATTATCTTGTGTTGCTCTCCTTGATCCTAATTCCTAAGCTCACATCTTAATTGCACTATTTTAATTTAGTAGGTTAGTCTATAATCTTTTCACGATTTTTCATCCAAGACATAACGCTAGGAGCGGGTCTGCATCGAGGCAGTCTCGCCAGCAAGTTCTAGATTCATTTAGAGATAATTTAGGGTTAGATATTTTATTTGAAGAGCCTACAATGTCGCACGATCCCGACACCATATTCAAGGCCCTAAGGGTTGTCCCAGAATTTGATGGGAACCCTAATACTTTAACTAGATTCATTAGATTATGTGATCAATTAGTTGCCGCATATATAGTGAATGGCCCTAACGCCGAATTGAACAACCTTTCTTTACTTAACGGCATATTGAATAAGATTACAGGAAATGCCGCTAGAACAATAAATTCCAATGGCATACCTGAGAACTGGTTAGGCATCCGCTCAGTTTTAATTAATATTTTTTCTGACCAAAGGGACGAAACGGCCCTCTATAATGATTTGTCACTACAAACCCAAGGTGCGAGTTCGCCTCAAGAGTTTTACGATAGGTGTCAGACTCTTTTTAGCACGTTAATGACGTACATAACCTTACATGAGACAGTGTCTACGACTATAGAGGCAAAACGTAGCTTGTACAAAAAATTGGCTAAGCAGGCTTTTGTTAGAGGTCTTAAAGAACCCCTGGGATCTAGGATCAGATGTATGCGCCCAGACTCTATAGAAAAAGCACTAGAATACGTACAGGAGGAATTAAACATTATGTATCTCCAGCAGAGAAATGACAGCGTATCTAAGAACCATATGCATGCTACGTCACCGCACACTATAGTACCTAAATCGCTTATGCACGCTAACATGACCCCTCCAATTCATAGACCATTTAATTTCCCACCTATGGCACACCCTGTAGTTAATTGGCAACGACCTATTCAACCCCCTGCACACCTCAAGCCTAACATGGTACCTCATCAGCATCCCAATCGCATGCCTACTCGCACGCAACAAATGTTCCGCGCTTTACCACCTAATTATAACGCGAACACTAACGTATTTAAATTACAGCAACGTAATGTACCTTATGTGCCTAACAATTCGGGTCCGCGTCCTATGAGTGGCGTTAGTAATTTCGTGTCGAAACCACTTCCTCCATCAGGTCATGATTGGAGAAAATTCGGGAATCCGCCACCTTCGAACTATTTTAAGACGCGCGATGTAAACGTCAATGATTGCGTCACCTATGACGATTATTATAATTCATATTATCAAGAGTGCTACGAACCCGATCTGTGCTACGAATACAATAGCGACTACGGTAGTTACGTTTACCCCGATCACGTAAGCGATTGCTACGGTACCGCGCCTCAGTGCTACGAACCTGACTTTTATCAAGATAGTGTAGTCGATGAACAGCCTCAACCTTCGCAATCATCATCTTCTCAGGAGGATTTTCGCGAAGCCAAGACGTCAAAAAAGTTAGGATAGAACTTAACATACAGACGCAGCGGCAGTTAGCTTATATTCATATAGATAACCCGCCATTAAATTTCTTGATAGATACCGGCGCGAACCAATCTTTTATAAGCCCGGAAGCGGTCGAAAAATACTACTCTCACATTCAGCTTAACTATGAACCGTTTGAAGTTACGAACGTGCATGCTACAAGTAGAAACAACTACTCTATAACGTTACCTTGTTTTCCTGAATTTAATCAACAGGATGATATTAAGCTATTCATTTATAAATTCCATGATCATTTCGATGGACTGTTAGGTCTAGATTTGCTAACTAATTGGGAATCAAATATAGATCTTAAAAATATGACGTTAAAAACAAATTCATCTGTTAATCCACTTCGATTATTTAATTCTCGTAACGCGAATTTATATGAAGACATTATCCCGGCTAATTCATCTAAATTAATTAGAGTTCCAATCAATACATCCGACGGTGAAGTTTTAGTAACCGAACAAATAATTTGCAACTGTATAATACACGAATGTCTTACAACTGTTAATAATAGCCGTGGTATAGTAGAGATAGAAAATCCAACTAACAATGACATTATTTTATCGTTAGACCGGCCCGCTCAAGCTAGTATGTTTAATATTGAGTGCATGCGCACCGAACAACCAACGTTCTACGTACAAGATTCCAATCGCGTACAAGACGTCATATCTAGATTACGGACGGACCATCTTAACGAAGAGGAAAAGGCCAATATCGTATCTCTTTGTTCTAAATTTTCTGATGTTTTCCACATTGAGGGCGAGCCCCTTACTTTCACTAACAAAATAAAGCATTCGATTAGAACAACGGACGAAATCCCAATATACACGAAGAGTTATAGATATCCTTTCGTACATCGTAAAGAAGTTAGTGACCAGATTTCTAAAATGTTGGAACAGGGAATCATTCGTCCTTCTGACTCAGCTTGGAGCTCACCCATTTGGGTAGTCCCAAAGAAAGTAGATGCTTCGGGAAAGCAAAAGTGGAGAATTGTAGTCGATTTCCGTAAGCTCAACGAAAAAACGATCAATGATAAGTATCCCATACCGAACATAACGGATGTTCTGGATAAGTTAGGGAAGTGCCAGTATTTTACCACCCTGGATTTAGCGTCAGGTTTCCATCAGGTAGAAATGAATCCAGAGGACATTTCTAAAACGGCATTTAACGTCGAGCACGGACACTTCGAATTTTTGCGAATGCCAATGGGTTTGAAGAATTCGCCATCTACCTTTCAAAGGGTGATGGATAATGTGCTCAGAGGCCTCCAAAACAGCATTTGCCTCGTATATTTAGATGATATAGTCGTTTTTAGCACCTCGCTCCAGGAGCATATGACCAACCTCGAGAAGGTTTTCCAGAGATTAAGAGAATCAAACTTTAAAATCCAAATGGATAAGTCTGAATTCCTTAAACTCGAAACGGCTTATCTTGGTCACATAATTAGTAGGGAAGGCATCAAGCCAAACCCAGATAAGATCGCTGCTATTCAAAGATATCCCATTCCAAAGACTTCTAAAGAAATAAAACAATTTTTAGGTCTCATTGGCTATTACAGGAAATTCATACCGGATTTTGCTCGCATCACTAAACCAATGACACAATGCTTAAAAAAGGGTAGGAAGATTACACTCGATTCGGAATACACTAGTTGCTTTGAAAAATGTAAATCTCTGTTAACAAACGATCCCATATTGCAGTACCCCGATTTTAATAGGGAATTTATATTAACAACAGATGCTTCCAATGTTGCCATTGGAGCCGTACTTTCTCAGGGTACTGTAGGCTCCGACAAGCCTATCTCGTACGCTTCACGTACATTAAACGAGAGCGAATTGAATTACAGTACGATCGAGAAAGAGCTTCTCGCGATCGTTTGGGCTACCAAATATTTCCGCCCATATTTATTCGGACGTCAATTTAAGATCATGACTGATCATAAACCACTCCAGTGGGTTATGAGTCTAAAGGAGCCCAATGCACGGCTTACCAGATGGCGTCTCAAGTTATCCGAATACAATTTTACGGTCATTTACAAAAAGGGAAAGCTTAATACTAACGCAGATGCTTTATCCCGCGTAGAAATCAATAATGAGGAGATTAGTTCCATCATAGCTAACCCTACTAACCAAGAAAGATCGTTAGCTGGCTCCTCTACAGCCACAGTCCATACTAACCAGGAAAACCCAATTCTAGAAATACCCATCACGGATGAACCCCTAAATAAATTTAGTAGACAAATCTGTTTAACGATTGTAGGTGACATTAAAAGACGGCCAACGGTCTCAAAGCCTTTTGAAACGCATACGCGTACTTCCATACAGTTATCAGAATCTAATTTAGAAAATGATCTCGTGAACGCCATAAAAGAATACGTTAACCCCAAAGTAAAGACAGGTTTAATAATTAACCCTTCACTTGCCATGTACACTATTATACCTATTTTACAAGAAAAATTTAAATCATCCGCGATGAACTTAGTGTTAACGAAAACCGAGATTGAAAATGTTAAGGAATACTTACGCCAACAGGATATAATACGCCACTATCATGATGGGAAGACCAACCATCGCGGAATTAACGAGTGCTACTCAACATTATCCGTTAGATACTACTGGCCTAAAATGAAAGAGGACATTACCAAATTTATCAATGATTGTACCATATGTGGTCAAGCCAAATATGATCGACGTCCTATTAGGCAACAGTTCAATATAGTACCCCCTGCTACTAAACCGTTTGAAATAATACATATGGACCTATTTACTACAGACAATGAAAAGTATTTAACATTCGTAGATGTATTCTCTAAGTATGCACAGGCTTATCACTTACGCGATGGTACTGCTCTCAGTATCATTCAAGCTTTACTAATCTTTGCTACACACCATGGACTCCCACTAACAATTGTAACTGATCAAGGTACCGAATTTACTAATCAAATGTTCTCCGAATTTACTAAATTTCACAAAATAATTCACCATAAAACGTTAGCACACTCACCAAACGATAATGGCAATATAGAACGCTTTCATTCCACTTTATTAGAACACTTACGTATTTTACGTTTACAACGTAAAAACGAACCCGTAGTTAACTTGATACCATATGCACTTTTAGCTTATAATAGCTCAGTGCACAGTTTTACAAAGTGTAAACCTTTTGATTTAATATTAGGACATTTTGATCCTAGAGATCCTCTTAACGTAGATTTAAATGAATTATTGCTCCAGCAATACATGCAATCTCATAGATCACAGATGCAAATGGTATATGATATAATTAATGAACAGTCTCTTAACAATCGTACAGCTTTAATAGAACAACGCAATAAAACCCGCGAACCAGAAGCAGAGTATGAACCAGGACAACAGATATTTGTTAGGAACCCCTTAGCCAGCCGACAAAAATTAGCTCCCCGTTTCACTCAAGATAAGGTACTAGCCGATTTACCCATACACATATACACTTCTAAAAAACGCGGTCCAATAGCCAAGTCTCGATTAAAGCGTGTCCCTAAGAGCGCCAAATTGTTGCAGGTTACTGCTGATCCCAGCTCTCCACCTTCTCCAAGCTCAGGAGATAAAACTCGAAAGCCTGGATAATGGACCAGGAATATTACCTTTTAAGTTAGGACCCATGGACTTAATCACTCACTATCATACTTTCCTACAATATATTGACTTAGACAATTTTGAAGATCAAATCAACTTAGTTTATTCACAGATTACTTATATACGATCCCAAATAGATAATGAAACTACTAGTTTATACGAACATCAGTTAGATCACCTTAAGGATAGAATAGACTCTGCAAATTATGAACTTAAAAGTCTTGAACCGAACCGTGCCAAACGAGGTCTTATAGATGGCTTAGGCTCTATAGTAAAAAGTATAAGCGGTAATTTAGATTATACAGATGCAAAAAGATACGATGATGCCATATCAGTCTTAAGTCAAAATCAAGATAATATCAGCTCTGAATTAAATAACCATATAAGTTTAAGTAAAGATTGGATGTCTCAAAATAGTAAAGTCATTACACAGATAGTAGATAATCAAATAAAAATTAACGACACATTGCATACAATTTTAAAGACTATAGGAACTAATGAAGAGTTATATGTTAAGTTAACCAGATTTGGACAACTGCTGACAATCATCAGTGAGAACATAGATGAATTGTCAGAAAGATTACGTAAGATAGAAGATATTTTGGCTTTTACACGTGCATCAGGCACGCATCATTCAATATTAGGTTTAGATGTACTAAGTAATATGTTAGATAAGCTGAGATCTGTTTATGGTGTAGACATGATCATAGATTTAGAACATAGGGATTATTACAATATAATAAGAAGTGGCTCATACTATGTAGGAAAACGTATAGTCATAGTGTTTAGGTTTCCTATCAAATCCCCTCGTCAATATGACCTTTACAAACTTGCAATTCTCCCTAATAAATTTAATCAGGTCCTCCTTCCTCCCTTTCCCTATATAGCAACTAACGAGAATATTCATGTGTACATAGAGGCTGAATGCCCGAAGTTAAATAACCGGTATCTCTGCGAGGAGCAACTCAATCACCAGATGCGCACAGAACCAGACTGTATCCTGAAACTAATAAGACATCAGGTTATCGACAGATCCTGCAAAATCACCACAATCCTACTTAACAAGGAAGCCATGGAAAAGATGGACGACCGTCACTATGTCATCGTGTTCCCGCATCCTACGAAGATACATCTTACCTGCGGCCGAGACGACTACAGCATCCTCAACGGAAGTTATCTCGCAACCATCCCTCATAACTGCATACTACGCTCAAATGAGTTCACAATCATCAACGTGAATGACAAACTGAAAGGAAGACCCATCAAGATCATTCAGACTTCACTTGAGATGACTACAAATAAGACATCTATGCCGACATACGAGATAAATTCTATAAATCTTAACGAGCTTCACAAGCTGCAGAATAGAATAGAACTACAAGAACAGATCTCACCTAAATCGGTACAGATGCAGTCAATATACCACACGACTATTCCACTCTATGGAACCCTGATGGGTGCAGTCATCACCTTCGTTATCATCTTAATTCGACGCTACATCAGTCGCAATCGCCGTGAGCCAGAGCAATCTAATAATCACCCAGGCCCTGCATCAGAAGCATCTGAAGATCCAAATCAGCATCACGCAACTTTTTCACTGAATGTTCTAAAATAGTTGCGTGTCTACGGGTGGAGGTGTTACGCGCGGAACCCTAACGCTAAGCGCTGACGCCAGATGCACTTCGAACGCGCGTGTAACCTGGATTTCATCATCGTCGCGTAAACTGCTGACATCGCGGCGCCCGCTGCCCGCGACCGCCGCGCCTACGAAGCCCCAGTACATACCTAACATCGGACTTAGCTATAAGTTTTACTTTGTAATTTTATTTTATTAAATAGTTTTAATTTAATTTCGGTTTTTTTTCGATCCTCCGGCCGTGACCTTCGTAATCACTGTTATGTTGTTTGTAAATAACATCTAAAATTAAACATATTTCATATCATGATTCCCGTTTTTCCCGAAAGGAAAGGCAGAGTCAAAGGGGCACCTAGGCCCTTGACCACGTTTAGCCAAATAATAAAACTGGCTGGGTTAGATGAAAAGGTGTAAAAAGGTAGTTGTCCCATGTTGGTCTGGGACTTGGCCCATGTTGATCTGGGACAAAAAAAAAAGAATGTGCCAACTGTGGTTCTTGCCTAGCATGTCGTTTTGGCTGAATGTGGTTGAAGGGGCTTGCTGCCCCTTCGACTCTGCATACCCCTTCGGGGATCGTGGGCGTGATGTTATGTATATATGTATGTATGTGTAAAAAGGAGTGACAAGTGGCTAGCTAAAATTAAACGACAATTTTTTACTAGTATGTTTAAAATGAGTTTGAAAACACGTTTAGCTTTTCTTGAATTAAAAATTCTAGTGGAGGGTGCTTGAGCTTGAACCAACACTTATCACATTTAGGCCGAATGTCCCTTACCACTGAGCTACTGATACAAATTTCTACTATATTGCAGACAGTACTAAAAATATCCATAATCCACAAGGAAAGCCCTCTTTAATCAATATTGTACCGGCCGTAACGAAGGCTATAATTTCCCTGCTTTAAATTATGTAGCTGACATGGAATACTTTCTGTTTATTTTATATGATAAAATGATAGAGATACGGTCAGGTAAAATAACATAAACATTTAATTTATTTTAATTTAATTTGGTAAAATAACATAAACATTTAATTTAAAAGTGTTAGATATTTCGAAATCAAAAGAAATTTCGAAATATCTAACACTTAATTGTTGTACTTTATTACTAACTAACTAACTAAACTTCACGCCACTTCCCTAGCGGGGTAGGTAGAAAGAACCGAACGCCATATGGCACGATCCTTACACACCTCACTCGCCTCTTCAACATTCATGATCCTTTTCATACAAGCTCTACGGTTTTTATGACTTCTAACATCACCTTCTGTTAATACACGACCAATCTGGCCGTGGTGAGCCTGGGTCTTCCGCGGCTCCTACATCCTTCCACTTTCGCATTGTATATCTGTTTAGTCAATCTTTCGTCATCCATTCTTTCCACATGTCCGAACCACCGGAGCGTGCCTCTTCTTACCTTGTACTTTATTTTCTCATAATTTTGTCCTAACGACACATAAATTACAAGAGAAGCACTAACATGTTCGCACAATTCCGACTCCTTTCTTTTCTTGGAAGAATTCAAGAAAAGGTATTTTTTTTTTACTTATCGATATAGAAGATATTCTATCTGTCAGATTAAGGTTTTACAGATAATGAAAAAATACAAAAAAAAAACCAGCACTTACAAGAAACATAATGAGCGCGACGCGGCGCGCGCGGAAGGCGCCGCGCTGCACCGAGCGCCGCGGTATCGATCGCGCGCGATTTCTAATTACGCATTCATAACTGCAATTATGTGCCTCCGCTACAAACAAGCGGTTTACGATATTTAGTGGTAACTACAGTATTATGCATGCCAATAGCAATCGAAATATAAAATTTGAATAGCGATTTTCGGTATTAATTTCAAATTTTTTCAGGAAATAATTCTGATCAACTTATCAACAACAACAACTGAATTTATTACGGATGGTAACACCATACGTAAGAAATAATTACAAGATATAATTAAATTTAAATAACACAAAACAAATGATTGGTGGTACCGTCTACCCTATTCTAATTTTCCGTCGATTCAATTCATCATCAGTTCAAGATTGAGTCATTTTTTTACTGGTTGGCAAAGGGTTCAATGATATTCCTCATCTTTATGATTCATTTGAAAGTTTTCATCTTTGTTTTCTTGTTGTTAAACATAACCTGTTTAATCCGCTAAAAGAGTTATAAAACACCTATCTAAGACTTTTAAGTCTTTTATTAACGACTACAACCTTGTGGAAGCTCTGAGATCCAACAGCTATAATCGTCTTCCTTACCGCAAAAGAGTATTCTTTAAAAATAAACTTTCATCGTGGCCACCCATTGCGCTAGTTCGACTCGAATGTGGCTTGAGTTTAACGATTTAATATCGAATGCACTAACGATTAAATCACGGAGCTTCTTCAAGTTTTCATTAGCAATTTAATAAATGTCTTCAATTTAATAATTATCTTCAATTAGCATATAAATAACGGAAGGGCAAAAAAAGATAATTATTTCGCGAAAAGCAGTTGCCTCACCAGTTTTGTTACGCAAGCAATTGAAATTTGAAGCAATCAAGAAGCTTCCAGCAATTGAAAATTTCTAAACTTTATCGCCCATACGTTTCACCTCAGAGGTTAGGTATATTTTAAAATATTTTAATACTAGTCGATTAAAACAATCTAATAACCGTCCAAGTTAATCATTCGCATTCACCTTCATCAAGCGGCACCATTGCGTAAGCCATTGGGAACGATATGTGCGATGGTTGTGAAACTAGAACGCACACCACGATTGGTGGTCGGGGGTCACTCCCTCTGCGCCTGGGGTCCTTAACGAAGGATCCCTAATTGTTTAAGCTTAGCGGATCATATTGTAACTAGGGATTGCAATGCTGGATCCACCAAACCAACTGCGCCAAGCACAATTTTATCTCTGATGGACCCAGTGTCATATGAATTGCAATTCCTAATTTCCTGTGTACAATCCAACAGTACCTACTAGCCAATTCAAATTTCACTCCAAAACTAGCGTAAATTCAAGTTTGAATTATTTATTTCTTAACTAGCAAGTTTTAATAATATTGGGTAGTTATTAACACTTTCATAGTTACTATAATTTATGATTCCAAACGATATTATGACATGATTTAGTGTCTTAAACAATGTGTGTGTCATGGAATTGTTTGGTGGTGTCATGGTGTCATTTCTGATTCCACTATGAAGAGGTAATTTCTTCAATATTTAGGAAACAAATTGTTGCAAGTGCTCGAAAATAGTCAGGCTGACCTAGTTTGAAAGCAGCCACTCCTCTCTCGATTGTGTTTTATTCAGCGATATGAAAGAGTTGTGGTAGCGCGGTGGGTGCGGCCAGTACTAGCACCTCTCGCAGGTGATGCGCCCGCCTCCTGTGAGGGGGGCTGGTTCAAAGCCAAAGGATTTCTACTAATAGCTCCAATAAATATGAAGACTTAAAATAGGGAGAATTTGCCTGGTTCCACTGAACTCAAAGTTCTCTGTTTTTCGCTCGCTTCAAACGAAAGTTACAGATCGTCAAGTTCAAATAAGATCACTGACTAACTAACTAAACTTCATGCCACTTCCCTAGTGGGGTAGGCAGAGAAAACCGAACGCCATATGGCACGATCCTTACACACCTCACTCGCCTCTTCAATATTCATGACCCTTTTCATACAAGCTTTACGGTTTTTATGATTCCTAATATCACCTTCTTTTAGTATTAACATTGGTCGTGTATACGACCAATCTGGTCGTGTTAGGTGAGCCTGGGCCTACCGCGGCACCTACATCCTTCCACTTTCGCATTGTATATCTGTTTAATCAATCTTTCGTCATCCATTCTTTCCACATGTCCTAACCACCGGAGCATGCCTCTTCTTTCCTTGACTCCGACGCTGTCTTTCAGACCGACACGCTTTCTTACATCATCATCATCAAATAAGATCAGATTATATGATTCCCTAGAATTACTTAGGTTTGATAATAGATGCCTCAATAAAGTCAGACGTGTAATCTAAGGTGATCAATTCTAGGAAGAAGATGCATAGTGAAAGTAAACGTTTTACTCTCGTTCGCAGGTCAGCAGCCACAGGAGCAGGAGTTGGCGACAAAGATGCTGCAGATCCAGTCCAAGCGGTTCTACCTGGACGTGAAGCAGAATCGCCGCGGCAGGTTTATCAAGGTTGCAGAGGTGAGTGATTTGTTGTGGTTGTAAACTATGACACACACGGTGTGTCTGCAAAACACTAGGACGAAACAGTTTTTTGTTTTGCCCTATGTGTCAAAACACATACGATGTGTATTACGCAACATGTGTGTTCTTTTTTCAATGTTTCTGGAGACTATACAAAAAGGTGTTAGGTCAAAACACCTGTTTGGGTTGTCAAAACACCTGGTTAGGGTCTATAAAAATACTTGTAAATCATCAACCTCATAATTAACGGATTAGGATTTGGAATTATTGGATTTGGTTGTTTTAACTCGGTAAACTAGACGACGTAATAATGGAAACGCTAAGACTTTAATTGCATAAATTTGCATTTCATATCGAAGTAAATCCAGAAGTCAGTATGATTTAAATATATTAGTACTAATGTACACTACCACTTGATGTTCCGTGTTGCAATATCCCGTTGTCATAAGCGGTTTCCGCCCTGTGCATGTCATGTACTACATAATGCATATTTAGTCCTGTTGGTACAATTCCTAAGGCATGAGAAAGACAATGTGACGTAATTATTGTAAGCGAGACGTAACCGAATGAGGCGGTACATCGATACGGGTGTGGGCCGGGCCGGGCCGGGTGGCCGGGCGGGCGGCCGGCGGCGTCTAGACGCGTGGGCAGGCCTGCGCACTGCGCGGTCGTCGCCCGCCGGCCGCACGCCGGGCGCGACCGGCCGCGCCGAACGGTTGCGTGCCTCGTGACGTCACCGTTAAGCAATACGGAATATGCATGAATGTATTTTATTCATTTGTTATTTGTCTGCTATAACACAGATAAACGATAGAAGGGAAGAAGTTGTTTATTTGATGCATAAGTTTACATAAAATAACAAATATTAAGAATTTTGTATAAAAAATTTATAAATCATAAGTTTATAATGCAGTCAGTACTGGAAGATGTGGTATATAACTCGATTATTAACTATGTTATAAATGTTCGATGCGTTGTGTGATGTCAACGTTCACAGCGCCATACAACTTCCATAGAAAAGTCTGTTTTCGTGAAGGTAATGGGGATGTGCCTATTTGTTCAAAACTGTTACATCTCGAACTAGCGTCACGCCATTTCCTTCAGCGGGGTGGGCAGAGAGAACCGAACGCCATACGGCACGGTCATTACAGTGTTATACTTAATTATGTAGTTGATCAATTTTAATTCTGTTTTGTATCTGCCAAATTTCACAATACGACTACTTTATAAATACATTATTTATGGATATTCCGGTTTCTAGTTCGATTAATTAAAAGAACACATCGTTTAAGACACCAAATCATTCGTCACTTCCTATCGTATGTAAATTTTTGTATTTTAATTGCTTTTCGAACCTCAAATAGTTACGATCGGGTTTTAAATTGATAATTTTTCGGTGAGGACATCTCGAATGATATCGCGTACATAAGCTATACATAAGCAATTCACAGTATGTTAATGCCATACAAAATGATGCCAAAGAAGACTATCACAATTTTTCATCTAACCCATCCCATTGTCCCATTTTGTTCTGGGACTTAAAAAGAATGTGCCGTCTGTGGTTCTTGCCTAGCATGTCGTAGAAGACGACTAATGGTGTATCAGGTTTTGGGTATGTGATTGTGTGGGCGACAAGCTAGCCACTTGTCACTACTTTTTCACAATTTTCTATTAACCAGCCCAGTTTTGTTTCTGGCTGAATGTGGTTCAAGGGGCCTGCTGCCTCTTTGTCTCTGCCTACTCCTTTGGGGATTACGGGCGTGATGTTATGTATGTGTGTATGAAGACTATCAATTGATCGGTGTCACCTGCCCTACAGTTGTTAGCATTGTCGTATTATTTCGTTTCACCCCCCAAATTGCGAAGGGAATCATTTGCATTCCTTTGTTCAAACATCACGTCGTTGGAACGATCAGCCTGTATTGCCGGTGCGGTTTCAATAGGAAACGTTTATAAAGTACGCTTGGTCTATTTTTTGCGTTCATCAAACGTTTTTTGTTTAACAACAATCTGAAACTTCTTTGTTCATGTTTAGTGGTTTAAGTGTGAATGCAATATTTATAATATTAGTAGGGATGATAGGAATATCTACCGTCGATTCAATTATCTATTGTGGGTCCACAAAGCAAACAGTAGCAGGAACTCGAAATTTTCCCAACAGTTGCAT
>OX596225.1:10866310-10949420 GCA_951394215.1 Glyphodes perspectalis | reverse complement strand
GAGAAGTTGTCATTTCGAGAAGTTGTCATTTCGAGAAGTTGTCATTTCGCGAAGTTGGCATTCTGAGCATAAACGTCGGAGCCGTGTAATAACATAGTTGGGTGGTCGCTTGCAGGGCGGTGGGCCAGGCGGGCCGGGCGGGGCGGGCGCGGGCGGCGCGACGGCGGCGGGCGCGCCGGGCGCGGGCGCGGGCGGGTCGCTGGGCCCGGGCGGCGGCGCGCGCGCGCCCGGCGCGCAGCCCGCGCCCGCCATCTTCGACATAGTGAGTACGCGCCGGTACTGACTCCACATATCATCTCATTACTTCATTTATATATTTGTTTTGTAGGAAATGGTGTTGAACGTGGACAGCAACTAGGCATTTTTATTTCGTGTGTTTAAAAATAAGGCATTATCTTCTCTAGCTATGCCTCTATTTACGCCTATATTCACATTCCACATTAGGTGTTACCCATGCTAGCTACGCCACTGTTACGTCTTCTTATTTTTTTATTATAAGCCAGCCTCAAAGACGACAGCACGCATGTGCTTTGTGTTGAAAACGCCTATAGCGTACCTGTGACCGCTTGATACTTTACAGCCTTCGTGGCAAACACCAAGTATCGAGTGGACTAAGAATCAAGGATCCAATATAGTTTACTCAATGTTATATAAAGCTCACTGAATCTAAAATCATGGTCTGCTAAACGACTACAAATGGGAAACAACATTGTATTTTGTTAGTTGGTAGTAAATTATATGGGGAACCTAGCGAGGCTCTTGAGTTATGCTATTGGCTCTGGGATTCCTTCTTATTAATTTCTTGAATGTTCATGTATGTACAAAAAGATATCAGCTTGTGTTGCGAGTCCGAAAGCAGAGCGTTTGGTGTTCCAGGACACATTAACAACCGGATTTGATGCGAGGGCTCCGCCCCCTTCTACTGAACTACCGACTATCGCAGCACCGACCCGCACACCCATCCCGCCGCCGCCCGAGGCGCGCGACGCCACCGAGATCACCGACGACGCTATCGTCTTATCTGTATATAGTATTTTATATACGTATATATATAGTAGTTATGTATGTACCGTGGGCGCGAGAGTCACCGATGCTCTGTGACGTAACTCGGCCGAGTGGCCCGAGACTGGGGTTGCCATGCGGAGCGCAATCAAAACGTGAACGGTCGGTTTTTTCTTTAAGCGTCGCGCCCTCATTATTCGGGAATTTTTAAATTTCGGGTTGTATACAAACGCTCCCAAGACATTAGGCTAAATTAATAAATCCGGGCCCACCCGGACGCATGGCAACCCTAGCTCGAACCGTTCATTCTAATTCGTGTAATTGTAACTAAGTTCTTTCCGCGGGGGCGTCCTTACGACGGCCCTCTCGTTAGTTACGTAAATGTGACTTCAGGTTGTCGAGATTTCTTTGGTGTGGGGGCTTCCTTGAGGCACCCACCTCCCAGGCGTGATCTCTTGGAATTCAAAATGGCGTCGCGTCTATTTCCCTCTCCTTTCAAATGTATTGTGCGAATGGGAGGCAAATATACTCGATGTGATCACATCGAAGCTTTCAATTCTAAAAGCTCATACACTGTCATCGCAACTTGCCGGAGAGGTGTTTCCCGGGGCCTCAAGGCCGCCCCCAGTAGTAACGGAGTCGTGACCGAACGCCCCGGCCGCCCCCGCCCGGGGGCAGCCCGCCCGGTTACGTCATGCGCGCGCTAGATGTAAGGTGATGTGATATAATGTTTGAGCTTTATTATTTCTTTCGCGCCCGACTCAGTCGGGCTGGCATGGTACTAATGTTTGCATATTAACGATTTTATTTCTTGTTGACTATTATTGTGATAGGGTTGCGTTACGACGGACAGGAGTGTCGGCGTCTGTGGAGTCGGCCGGTGTTGCCACAGCTGAAATTTAGGTTGATTACGGGTGATGGCGTAAAGCGTAATGAGTGTGAATACAATTGTATTTGCATTTGAATAGCCTTAGCGACACGCGCCCATATCGGAACTAGATGAGGGAGTGCGTTTGGCTTTACGGCCTCCTTACATCTTTAGGGACAATAGCTTCATTTAAACTAAATAAATTCGACTTTGGATTAAATTTTGATTAAAACGTTACTGAAATTTAAACATTTAGGAGATTAAAATTAAATTTGTAAAAATGCATGTTGCATTCGTATTTCATATCCAGTTCAATGTTATGAGCGATGCAGTTACGCGACGCGTTACGCGTTATTCGCAAACGTTAAGCTGTATGCGCTATCGTTACGCGTTACGCCATCCCCGCGCTCAGCCCAACAATGCTTTATTGAAATCAAATTTCGAAATTCACATGTTTGTGGCCTTTTAATCTAAATTATTACTTGTACAGCGCCCCTAACGGAGGCCGATTTACTTTTCTGAAAAAACTAACTTTAGGCTTTGAGCTTTATTTTTTAAATTATCGTTTTTAAAAAGCTATTATTTTTTTCTCGTCTTCTTTTTCTTTTATTCGTGTAAATAGTTGGCACTCGGATAACGATATCGGAATAATGAAATGTATCGAATGATTAAACAATAATGAGCGGTTGGAATCATAATTCCAGTTATGAAGTCATATTATTTTTGTTAAGTTATATGATATTAGAAGTCAGGCGATGTGTTCTTTGTCCGGGCAACACGATTGGCTACATTAACACTAAAGTAAATAAAAATACATCGCTGACATTTTCTTTACATAATAAAATTAAAAAAAAAACTGTTAAAATGTAAAATGCCACTTATCTAGTTTGTAGGTGTATGTGTTTTTTAACAAGGATTATTTAATTATAGTTTTTTGTCTATACTAAGATGCATACGGCAGGCACGGATGTATGCGAGGGTGGCGTTTCGTTCGGCCTACACAAGAAAGCAAGAAAGTATAATAAATTCTAAAATATTCTTTTAATACTGCTCAATGGTATTGAAGCATATATGTCTACTGATCATCTGAATAATATTAAGTAAAAATATTATACAAAGTCTGAAAAAGACAACATCTGCGGCGTTCATGTAAAAAAGATACAGACTACATTTCTACCATATCGGAACCAAACCAAAATGAACCATTAACAATAGAACATATGAGCTTAATTCGTGTGGCCGCACGGGACGTCTACGTAAGATAAAGGCACCGGGTGTTTACAGGGCGTGGAAGGAGGGCAGTGTAGCGTGACTTGACAACACGTTCAGTATTCCACTTTGAACCCTATTGCAACTGAATTAGATTCAACTAGGGTGATGCACAATCGATAATTATTTCTAAAATAACTAGTCTATGTTTTTAGCTTATAATTTTAATAGTGAATTGGATATAGGTTTTTAATTTTTATTGGCAGACGCTTGAAGAGTACATACGTACATAACATCACGCCCATAATCCCCGAAGGGGTAGGCAGAGTCAAAGGGGCAGCTGGCCCCTTTTACCACATTCAGCCAAAACCAAAACTGGGCTGGGTTAGATCAATAGAAAAATGAAATTTCAAAAGCATTTGTGTGTTACACATTGCATTACAGTGAATTACACATTGACTTATTTTGGCATCATTTTGACAATAAGTAATTTTTTTTTAATTCATCGACGTAGATCTGAAAAAATTATGGTCGGCTCAAACAGTATTTAACATTTCCGTCTCGTGCGCAGTTAAATGCATATATAGTCAAGAGAAGTGTCTACTTTCTGCCATCCGTCTCTCAAGTCTGATAAGTCAGTCAGTAAGCAAGTCAGTCAGTCAGTCCGTCAGTCAGAGATCACGCTACACCGGCCCGTCTCGAATCATTAGGTAAGTGCCGCAGCTGTGATATTCGCGTAGCGTACGCTCCGGGCGATGCGGACGCGCCGCCGCGACTGGCGGGGCCGTGGGCGCGCATACCATACGTCATGATGATACAACTTCAACAATTACTTTTGTTGCAATCAAAATAGAGTGCAATCTTGCTTGCACGACACGAGTCTACTAAAGGCTACTAATCAACAATGACTCTTGTGGCAACACAATAGAGTGCAGAATAGCTGGCACGATACTTCTATAGTCTACAATACATGCGTAGGCTTATATGAGCCTAATGACAATGCGCGAAAGCCTCATTTGGCCTAACAGTTATGACGTCGATTTTCGATTAACGTGGAAAGTTTTGATACACTAAGAGCAAATATTTAGGCATCAGATTGGAGGATAAATTACTGGAATTGTGTGTGTGAAATTTAGTAACGTGAGATGCAGGTGGAATATTCATATTAATAGCATTATGACGTATAGTATGGGCGAGCCCACATCAAAATTGAACCTGTATATCATATTCAAAGTTGCAAAGTCATGTGTGATATAAAAATTATTGGGAATTATCATTTTGACGTTGATCGTCGAATGTCATTCTTTGAGTAAAACTCTATTAGGGAATTATTAAGACAAAAATGATGTGGTTTCAAAAACGTTTGCCAAAATTTTAATGTTTCGTTTTTTATACTGCCGGTGAGAGTATACGCGTTTGGTAACTGCTAGCGGGCGCTGCGGCCGCGGCGAGCTTGAGATGCCTCGCACAACGGGACTGGGGACAAACTATGAGACATGTTGGGGCGGTTTATTGGAAAATTTAACAGTTACGCCACACTTGTTAATAACTACATTTCTGACATAAAAAGAGTAGTAGCTTGTAAAAGTTGACATAGAAATACAACTCTTAATGAAAATATCATCCAACATGGATTATCCGAAATGAATCTATGGTATCGGGTATTTTTTAAACGCCATAACTGTCGCCAGGCATAAATTACATTTATTGTCATTACTCTCTGCCTATTCCGCTAGAGAAGTGGCGTGAAGTTTAGTTAGTTATTGTCAGGTGTCAACTCAAAACAAGTATTTAAATGTTTTCAAAAATGGAAACAACGTCCCGTTATATTTTTTCTTTTTTTGTTATAAAAATCTACCGTAATTCGAAACGCGAGGTGTCCTGTTGGCGAGCCGTGCCGCAGCGGCCCGCGTCGTGTCCGCCTGTGGAGGAGCGGGGCGGGGGGTTGGCGGCTCCGCTCGGGTAGGTTAAGTTTGGTTTGTAAGCACCCTGTGTGGCGGCCCGCCCGGCTGCTGCTAAAGCTCCAACTACGGCCACCACTAGCCATCATTCATCATCATAACAAAATTAAAAATTCCTATTAGCATTAAAAAAAAAAACAGATTTTTTCAATTTAAGTTATGTTTGTTGTTAGTTTTGTGCTTTTTATACTAAACGAAGCTATTTACGCCAAATTTTGATAATAGAGCACTTCAATACGTTTAATAGCAGTTTTTATGAAATGTACTTCATGATTTAGAATTCATTCTTAATATGTTGTGTCATAATAGTAACTTGGTCAATTATTCAATCAATGTATAAAAATAAATGTTTATATCACAACTAGGTAAACCGGTTCCCCTTGTTTCACCTGAAACATTTTAACAAATATTATGACTAAAATTCACACATTATTTTGTCAAGATGGATGCTCGAACAACAGCAGGGCGGCGCCAGCGACGCGAGAATGTATGCGCTAGTGTGTATATATGTATGTACGTCTGTATGCGTGTGCGCGGGACGCAGTAGGTTAAGCCACTACACCAGGCGTCGGACGTGCCTTTAACTTACTTTATTGATGTATTTATGCATTTTTTTTTTTCGTTTTTTATTACTATTATTATTATTACGAGTATAACTACATCACCCCTCAGTTTTCACCCTTTATTGGTAGCTTTACGCGCTGTCGACGTCGCATCGATCGCTGACGGAGAAAACTTTTACAACGTAACGTGCTTCTTAAGAAAAAATGTTAAAAAAAATAGAAAAAGTCGTGTAATATCGCAAAAAAAAATAGTACATAAAAAAGTTGTTACTCAGATAATCGAGCGCGTTATGTTTTGTAAACGATTTTTGTTTTAATTTGTGTATCCTGTAATTATGATGGATGATAGAAGTCTATGTCGCCTCGTGGAGGCGTAGTATATATATATTTTTTGTATTAGTTTTACGATAGTATGTTTCAACTCGTTCGCGCGGGCTTACGTTGTACAGTATTGTATACAGGGCGTCTCGCTCGTGAATTGTACCATACACTCGGGGTAGATTAGCACAGTGTTTAATCTTTGTACTGTCTATGTATTCTCCTAGACATGATGGCGAACTATTGTCTTTATATCTTGATAATATAACTTTGCATTCATATTGTACTGGGATCAGTTAGGATTAAATAGAAGTGTTCGAAGACGACACACTGTTCTACTTTACTACGATGAAATTTATTGTTTTTTGTTCCTCGCTGTAAGCTGAAGTCTTTCACATCGCAATGTGAAGTATCTCTGTCAGCCCTGTCAATTGACACTGTCGTTCATCATTTACAGATTGCGAGCAGCTTTGTTGATCTTGCATTAACCTAAACCGCAAGCCATAAGACTTGCACCTCTCAATCTATAGTGATCAAGTTGAAAGGTTTTAGGACAGACATACTATCACACTGGGATATCGAAAAGGCCTCGGTAGCTGTGCTTACCTCTAAGTCAGGTTGTCTACTTTGCTCTTACGATAGTTAACCGCTTCGCCGACCGATACCTATTGTTAAAGTTAATTAGTACTCGTGGCGGCCGCATGGGGGCGTCGTCCGTTAGTACCCCACACTTAGATCAGTAGAAGCAAAATATATACTATTTACAAAAACAAAAGATCCATAAATATAAAGTACGTTATCTCTTTATTATATCATCGAAGTCAATATTTACTTCGAAAACGTCGTTACAAAGCTGTTGGACATTTTTAGGTTACCTATGTGAGCCCTTAATGCTAAGGTGAGGGAGTAACGACAACGACCACGCTCTGTGGGGGCGACCACGACGCAGCAATAACGATATTGTGAACGGCCCACTGCGGATATGACGCGACGAAAGCAGCGGGACAATCATATGTGACTCCAGTTCCTCTTTAACTATTTTTAGCTAATATATCAAATCTGTGTGCGTGTATGAAATAGTTAATAAAAGTCAACTAAATTTAGTCGGTACAGTTTACTCGTATAGAAAACTAATAACTCTCGATCAGGAATGGTGCTGAGTTGCAGAATATTTGGTCAATTGTCTCTGCTACTTTCGTTGGTAAAACTCTGCAGAGCCGTATATTACAACTGAAAGTGTAAAATAGCGTATTTTTCACCTTTACGAATCATAGAAATAGTCGTGCGTGTTCGACCGACGAGCCAGGGTAGCGGGTTACAATGCCAGGGTATAGTATGCGTCAGTTAGGAAGATAAAAGCGGTCATTGACCTTGTTTTCTTGTCGCGCTGACAAATATGGTTCATACCTTGATTTTTCGATGGAAATAATAGCGCTGACAAATATTGTTCATACCTTGATTCCTCGACGGAAATAATAATTCCGAGAACAAATGTAAATCTCGTTAGCGTACTGACATCGCAGGATGCAAGGAGGTGAATGACCTGTTTTGTCCTGCTGTCTGCCGCTAGCCATAGCCGCTTAATACCAGGGTGGCTTCGCTCGAACGCGCCTTAGGTTAATTTACAGTACATTTTCTCTGAAGACCATTTCTTAGAGTGGCATAAGTTGGTGACGTCCGGTAAAATGTTACATATAGAAAAAAAAAGTAAATAACTATATAAAAAACCGTGTGTTTCGTGCAATTAGCGGACCGGTCAAGCGATCGGTCGGCCACATTTCACGGAACAGACGGGAGATCACTTCTATGAGTAATGTAATCCTTTTATTCATTAGGATTCGTTGTCTCGCTTCGTTCATGGATGTTAGAGCACTAAAAGTTCACTTGATTTAAAAATTTAAAATAATTGTTAAACAAAGAATTTAAACATAGCGTATAGAGAGATATTGAGTATCGTTGCAATTTCACTGGTTGTGATTAATATTGTTCCTTTGATGCAAAAGAAATATCTGAAACTAAATAAAATCTATGATTTTGTCGGTACTGTCGGTTGTTGCACTCATTAGAAAGTCATTCAAAAACTGAATCGACTAAAGAGTTGTCACAGCCACTGTACTTTGTAACTACATATTACGGCGACTTTAAATTACACAAATTATTTACTAGCTACAATACATGTTTTCATGGAATTTCTAATGCGGAATTCTATGATTACTTAATGAGCGATGTACTTTGAAGGCGCTTTCATATAACAGTGGACGGATAGTTCAAGGAAATCCATCAACGCCACACGCAGACGAATCCTATTGAAGTACAAGGTAAAATAGTAATATTATGTTAGGGGGCGGCGCGGTGTGAAACGTTAAAGTAAGTTAGGGTAGTTTTGTTCGTTACGGCAGCTTGGCGGGCGGGAGGGCGGCCGCGCGGACTTCGTCCGGTGTCCGAGTCGCTTGTATGTGTTACTGAGGGCTCGCGAGGAGGCGCAGACGTCGTGGTGGCCGCCACCACAGTAGGCAACCATAGACAAGTTAATAAAAAAATATCATGGACAAGCGAATAAAAAACACCATAGGCAGACGAGTAAAAACAAAGTCCGGGTAGCTAATACTCACACAATATATCAGTTCAAATACGGTGGGTGTCGTACATTAAACATTAAACATCAAAGTAAATAGTTATGAATATTTACATTTCGTATCTATCAACCATCGAAGAACTGGGTATAGTAAGTATCTCCAAATTCTAAACTGTTAAAACTTGAAGCAAACTTTCTGACAGATTCTTATAATAGGTTTTCTATTGAGAACCGTTATACTTCTAGTAGTGCAGGTGGTGGCCCCAAGCATATTGTAGAAATGTAGATGTAGACTCGATCCCCTTGACCCTTCCCCAGACGAGTCCCAACGCAAGGTTGTACGTGTGCCTCCCCGCGACTAGTGGCTTAATTTTAACAACAATTTTATGGTACAAAAAGTAATTTTAGTTCCATAGACGTTTAAGATCTACAGAGTTTATATTTAGAGATATTAAAGTGGTTATATCCTACGGTTGGTCTGGGGCTTGTACCACGCTGGCGGTAACAATTTATCGGTACCTTGAAAATTGTATGTTCGTCTTTATGGCTAAGATTTTACGAAGGCTTTGGGGAAAACAGTTGTTGTCGTCGAATTTTATTCGTAGAGTTGAATGATGGTTTTGAGCGTGCAAGAAAGTGGAATCGCCCGCGTCGTCTAAACCGCAGCCAACCTTTCAGGCAGTCAATAAAGTATAATAAATTTAATGCTATATAAATAAAAAATAATGAGATATATAACATAAAGTTAATATTAAAATAGTGTCTATACGTCGTGAAGCTAGTTATCGCGTGGGTTTAAGTCGGCAATAGTCAGTAGTGCACGATTCGTGGGTTTCGCTACGGGATTTTTCATTTTCTCGAGATCTCTCTGTTCGTAAGGGCCGGCGGTTTTTGTCTTTTACAAGTAAGTGTAAAATATTTCTGTATAAATCCTTAAAGGGTCTTTATGGATTGACAATTCAAATATTGTTGTGTATCAATGCCATTCTAGAACTGTTTTATTGTTTGGTATAATCAACGAAACCTCTCTATGAAATATTTGGCTTCAAATGCCTTAAATCCTTAGGAACTTTTCAGCGCTTTTAAAAGTCGCCCCAACATGCTCTAGCGATATTTGCATTGTCAATATTCTTATTTTTAAAATAAAGGTTGTTTATAAGAAACCAAGTAGGGTTTTTTCTAAATAGATTAGATTTTTTCTAGATTTTTTCTTGATCCGATGGCTAAGAGAAGTCCATTTTCTAACCGATGGGAGACTTGCTAAAATAAAATTGTTTTCCAGTCTGCATTAAAAATCGTCATCTTTAAGCTTCAATTGAATCGTCATCATCCTTTAAGGAATCATCCCATTTAAGAAGTGGAGTTTGAACGTGTGCAAAACCACTGACATAGTCTAATTTAGCGTTATCGGTAATACGAGTGTTGGTTGTGTGCGCGCCCGCCGGCCCGCAGTGTCGAGTGCTGTTAGCGGCCGAGTGCTCGAGTGCTGCCCCCTGTGATACCGCGCGGCGCCCCGCCCGCGCCCTCACCTCACGCCTCACGCCTCGCCTTGCCTTCACGCGACTCATCTCATCGAGCGTTACATTTGTTTACATTTTCTGTTTTATTTGGCACACGTTCGCTTTCAATACTAGTCTAACTTAATTATGTGCCTACGGGTGACACAACTGTCTCACAACATAGGAATTCAAGGTTGCAATAAGGACAAACAGTTAACAACATAATAGGACGAATAGATTTCACCTCTTCAAGTGACGATAAAAAAATAAAAAAATCTAGTGTTTAAGTACTTTTAATTCTCTTCGATATAAAGATTTAGTCCCTGGGTATCACCAAATTTCCGTCTGTAACGTCAATCCTTATGGGATGATCAGTTAAGCGATTCTGCAGTTGTGACTCCTGTATTTCAGCTTTGGTCTACTGCAACGGCCATAATACTCTGTATTTGACTTGCCATCTAGAACTAATTCGTTCCTTCGGTCTTTCTCGGAATACTCGTTAGTGTTATTCTTGTAGAACGTGTGCCTGTATGCGTGGGTCATGTCCGCCGCTCACGGCGGCCATTTTGCGTGCAGTCTGAAGTGATAGTCAATTATTATAATATTTACTCACGCCGCAGCGCCGCCGACACACTCACACGCTTTGAGCTTGTCATTCCAATGCTTTAGGTCCGAACACCAAGTAAATGGGACTAACTATAGACCCAACCATCACAATTCAGTCATCCAAAATGCTTTTCGGAGTATACGATTTCATTGAAAGCGGGCAATGTACAACTTACGCAATGATACATCTAGATGACATCCTAATGCATTCGGAAAAATGTATGGAATAGTGAAGATAAAAAATATCGAAATTAGAATCATTTTTTCATCTGTCTTGTATACTTAACGTAAACTTTGTTACTCCTTGTTTACTTAGGGATTTAAGTCCATCATTGACGACGGCACGAAGACTCGAGTGTGTCTGTGGCGACGCGCCCCCGCCGCCCCCTTATAAGTGTTATACATACATTAAATAGGTCACTAGATACGGATTACAATTGAACTTAAAATTCAGAGTTATAATAGTACGTTAGTTTTAATTATATTTCTGATATTAATTGATGTTTTGCTAAAAGATAATTTATCTGTACGTTACGTTTGATGTCGCGTGGGTGTAGCGAGATCGCCGTCGCAGCCTCCGCCGCACCAAACTCGGGATATTGTTTTACTACAGTCACCAGACAATATTATTGTTACGTTAACAGTTCCTCAATACACTTCATCGTGTTATACCATCCGGCGTTGAAGCTATGAAACCCCAGGAATGAAACAACTTGTTATGTCACATACTGGTTGAGGTAGGAGTTATACAAAAGAGAACGGATGATGAATATAATGTGCAGCTCATTCTATTGTATAATTCCATATCTTACTTTTGTAATCGAATGAAGATGTGTATTTAACAACGATATAATTTGTGATGGCCTCGGGATTCATAAGTTCAACTGCCAGTTTAATAAATAATTAACCCGCCACTATGTAATGTAACCTCAAAAATATTTTTAATACATATAAGCAATACCACAGTACCTGAAATTGAAAAAGGATTATATAAAGAGAAAAAAAAAAGAAAATGTAATAGTACGGAAATATTGATTGGATACAAAATAATAGTAAACTTGGCGGTGTTTGATGAGCAGATACAAAACAGGATAACGTTTGCATAACATGTTGAGTTGTGATTTGTGAAGTTGGTTCGGTTATTTGTGTGCGTTTTGCTTTGAACGGTTGATCGTACTAGTAAGACAAGGGCATAGGAAATCTCTTTTCTAATTCCAATTCATAATAACGGACACAAGTTACATAGTAAAGACGTTTCCTATGCCCTAGAGATTGTAAATACTGGCTGAGAACTAATTTTCAATCTTAACCCTTAAGACGCTTGATATATCGAGAGTGGGTAATATACAATCAATACTGGAAATGATAGTCGCGGGTTGTAATGCCCACGTTGGTGGTTGGAGCACTGTGCCCGCTTGGGCAGGGTTGACGCCCTCATCTCTCACTCGTTAGGAATGCAGAGTGCAGTGGTAACGTTAGGACCTGGTTAGGGTAAACGGTTGAAGGGATCATAAGCGAGGTGATAGGACTTGTTATTAGGCATAGGGATTACTGGAGTCGGCGGGACCGTGTAGACTTTCAATTTGTTTGCCAAAACAGAATGAGTATTAAATGAAATGACTGATAACCTTTTTTGAGAATTGAACAACGAAATACTTGTGTTGGGCCTACATGGCCCGGTCGGCTCGATAGGTGTAGGACGTGCCATACGCAAGTGTTGGGTCATCGAAGGCGCCGGCGCCGGCGCGGGCGCACGGGCGTGCGCGCCGTCGCTGACGTCATGGCGTTTCGCTAACGCGCGAAGAGAACGGATAGTTCACCATCCGAACAGTTTACTTTGATTATGTGTATGTACTAGGGTATCCTTTGTATTTACGTCCAGGAGGTAGTTGAAAGGAAATTGCTTCAGTTTTACGTTTGTATTATTAGAGAGTAATGCCGACCTGAGGATTTCGCGGGACGAAATGTAAACATCCCAGTCTAATATACGAAGACGAGACAGATTCCCGCGACAGCACTCGGGCCGGCGATGTCGACGTTCTTAATGTCGGTTAATTTGAGTTAAATGTAATGATAAGTGTAAGGGTCCGCTGGGTTGCCGCCTCCGCGCCGCCCGTGTACTCATGCTAACATCGTCGTGTTTCTCATTTAACGTCTCGATGGATGTCGGAGGGAGCGGAGCTGAGGCGGCGGCCGGGCGGACTCCCTTAGAGAAGAGCTACTGTTTCGTCTTAGGTCAGCGGGCGCGATGCTTCCGCGCGCCGTCTCGATCACGTCACGAGTGATACGCGATAAATATCATGAGTGTGAGAGTGGAGGTGAAGATAATACTGCCAATCGTTTGTAGTTTATATTAAATATTGGATAATGATTTGTAGATTAAACAATTTCGAAATATTGTGTCCTGAATATTTCATATTTTATGTATAGTATCGATATGCGGCTCGCCGGCGCCGTGCAAACGCCCCACCGGCCGCCCGGCGCGTGCGGCTCCGTTTAGTTCGTGCCTTCGACGCCCTCTTCGACTTGGACAATAGTCGCTACGATTCGTTTGTCACTGCGGGCGTTTGGACGCGACCGGCTGCCATGTAAATGTTTTCCTTAGGGTGAGGACGATGGATACAAACTGTGTTCTGTAGTGTACCGAGCGACAGGGCGTTGATAGATAGGTTTGCACTTGACACGGCGACGAGTCAGCGCGCGCGCAGCCGGCGCGCCGGCGGCGCTCGCGCGGACCGGCCGCCGCGATGTAATTAAGGGTGGACTTTGTTCACCGGGCTAAGTTGTAAAAAAAATAGATTGCAATATAAATTGTGGTTGTTAGGTGTAAGGTGACGGCATATTGGGTGTTGTGTATGATGAGAACGGGATGAGATCTAGCGAGTAAGGAAGGAAGTCCCATAGGATATAACATTGATTTGTACCAATCTCTATATAAACCAAGTTGAAAATTTACTGCAGCTTACTAAACTTTCGGATAGTGTGCACCCAATATGCACTGGAGTAGTTGTTAATTTTGATATCGTGAAGAACGGAACTGTGGGACTGACAGGGCTCATGTGATGAGGATAAAGTTTTTTTGTAATGATTTGTAAAATGTTTCGTGTGTAACACGGCTCGCTTCTTGAGACTGGTTCGGTGTGACGGGACCGGCGGCGTGGCTCCCGCCCCGCAGTTTGGGAATATTTGATATTCGTCGCGATGACTGTGCAAAGAAACAGGTAACTACAGTTACATGCCTGTAACAATCTGGTTTCGAAATTGGATGTTCTGCTATTTTGAAATAATTGAAATTCTAAAATAACATCAAGAGAATCGAAATTGATATACTTTAGTAAAAAGAACATGGTTAAATTATTGCCGTTCAAGTTATTATGTAGATTTCTTTCACAGTCAGTGTGACATCGGAAAAGATTCGGAGTGTTGGCGCCATGCTGCGGGTCTCCAAGGCGCTTCCGCTGCACAATTCCCGGTTGATGCACTAACATCTCGAAAAGTGTTACATTCATCTGCAAATTGTGGAGCGCGAGTGCCGGTGAGATTTTGTATCCAAAGATTGAATAGTGTGATGTATAACTTCCTATAGGTTTTATTATTATACTAGTATTTTATATACTTACTTGTTATTTTTTCTATTGTTTTGACACTAGTTGGTATTTAAATTTGAAAAAAAAAATGATAGATCTCCCGATCGAATTTGAAATAGAAATATATAAAAATTGGTAGATGTTTTAAAGATTGCATGTCTGATGATAACACTCTTGACGTGATGGGCACCTCGCTGTAGTGTGAGAGGCTCGTGTAAGCAGTAAAACTCCAATAGTTCTAGTGTCTGTCACGTTGTTTTATATGTATTTTGGAACGTTTGGGACCCCGCGCTCGGGCGGAGCGTGTTCCGCAGACACGCCGCGCGGGACGACCGCGGCCGGCGCCGGGCGCGGGGGGTATATCATGAGGGTAACGAGGCAGTCAAACTGCAGCTAAGATGGTGCTTGTGTGTACTTACGATGGATATCATATTGTTATTATTATTTCTATACTTACAGAAGAAATTGATGAAAATTGCGCCTATTTATTTTTACGTTAGTTAAAAATAGAAATTTTGGAATTTATTTAGGTACCTATCTGAATTAATTTGCCGATGACCGTATTGCGTTGGTTTTATTTTATGTCTTACTCTATCTTGTTTGTGAGCGCGACACGTCGTTACCCCTACCAAATGGAATGTTGGAAAGCGCCATCTATTGAGATGTGAAGGAATAAGTGAGTTGGGTTCTATTTGTAAGGGGAAATGTACGTGTCGCGAGGTGAAGAGCCGTCGTGACGTGAGAAACATGTATGAGTGCGAGTTGTCGCGTTGTTGCCGCGTCGCCGCGCGACGTCGCCGGCGCCGGCGCTCGACATACACAAGGCGGAATATTGGTGCGCGACTGCGACGCGCGGTGTGCCGTAGGAAAGTTTTACGATAAATGGTGAAAAAATAAAGAAACTACAAAAAATTGGTTTTGTTTTTTTTTATGGTCCCTGTAACATACAAACCTAAGATTGTCAATCTTAATCAAGTTCAGGCTGAATATTCTCTTGAATTGGATCAAGGTGGTACTTGATGTTTAAAAGCATTTTTAAAAAGGCCTGCTTCGCCTACGATGCGTGAGTAGCCATGATTGCCAACTCAAATCAAGAAAGTTACCTACCTACTTGATAAAGCGTTTATAATAAAAGTTCACCATTAAATGGAAGAATTCAACTTAATTTCTCATTTTAATTAGGTATCTAAAAGAGCATTTGGGAAAAGTCCAGGCGCTACAGTAGCAGTAATTAATCGCTTTTTTTCAAAAGTCTACACGTGATATGAAAACGCCGTTTACGTCATTACGTCTGATATTCGACATTATTTCCAAGAAGTCTAGCAACAAGTTCAACATAATTGGGAAATTGTGAAAAAGTAATGACAAGCTACCTAGCTCGTCACCTACACAGTTACACCCAAAACTCGATAAGTACACTATTAGTTGCCTTTTACGACATTCTAGGCAAGGGAGAGAGAGATATAGCACATTCTTTTTAAAGTCCTAGACCACCATGGGGCAATATGAGACGTAGGTAAGGGAACGCAGCGTTATATTACGTGACGAATTTTTTTAAGGTTTCCCAACTTCCCCTGGTTTATTATCTATCAACAGAATGCATGAGACTTGCCCTTTTCCTGGATGAGAAGTTAAAATACATACATACATACATAACATGACGCCCATAATCCCCGAAGGGGTAGGCAGAGTCAAAGAGGCAGCAAGCCCCTTCAACCACATTCAGCCAAAAATAGAGCTAGGCTGGGTTAGATGGAAAATTGTGAAAAAGCAGTGACAAGCGGCTAACCTGTCGCCTACACAATTACACACCCAAAACCCGATATACCATTAGTCGCCTTATACGACATGCTAGGCAAGAACCACAGTTAGCACATTCTTTTTAAGTCCCAGACCAACATGGGACAGTGGGCTGGGTTGGATGGAAAGCTGTGAAAAAGGAGTGACAAGTGGCTAGCTCGTCGCCTACTTAGACACATACCCAAAAGCCCGTAAACCGTTAGTCGCCTTTTACGACATGCTAGGCAAGAACCACAGTTGGCACATTCTTTTTTTTTGTCCCAGATCAACATGGGCCAAGTCCCAGACCAACATGGGACAGAAGTTAAAATATATAGGTAATAATTATAAAATAGCTTACAACTTGACTTTGACTGGCCCGTTGGTCAGAGACACTGGCCACGAAACCAAGGTTCGCGGGTTCGAATCCCGCTAGGGGCAACTTGTAATGAACATGGACTTTTGTACTCGACTCATGGATGTTAATAAACGAATTTAAGTATGTCTATCCGTTCACCTATATCCATAGTACAAGCATATTCTTACTTTGCATGTAGGGGATTGGTGTCGGTCTAGAGAATTTATTAAGTAGGTATTTATTTCCTTATTAGTAATTTAGCGCAGATTATTTACCTCACGATTTTCTAAGGTCAATGAAGTTCTGCATAATGTGTACGCAAATACTTAATTTGCGTTAATTAACTTCTGAAGTAGAGCCATTAATAACCTATAAATAAACGTTGTTTATCATACAAACACAACGCCGCACCACGATGACCTTGACATTCATTGCACCAACATGACAGTGATTCCCCATTAACTATTGCCCAATTGATCCAATAATTAGATCTCCGCAAACGTTTGCTTTTATAGGCCTTGTCTTATTTGCTTTCTTATGAGGACAGCTATAAAAGCGAGTACCGTGTCCGAAACATCATCATTCGGGTCAGTGTCTTACTTACCTTAATATTAAACCAAATATGAAGGTACTAGTTGCATTGGTATTGGCTTTGGCGATCGCATCAGCTATTGGTTCTGGTCCATACTTACCTAGTGGATGGAGACCGAAAGGGCCAGCGTTTTTGTTACCTACAGAAGAAGCAAAGGAATCGCAAAAGCTTCCAGATCAGAAACAGGAAGCAATTCTTCCGACTACTTCTCAGGTTGCGGAAAACCCTCAACCAGAATCACTTCAAACATCTCAACCAACTTCAGCGCAGTCCTCGGAAACTCCTCAAGAAGTACTCCAGGGAAGTGAAGCGTCCGGGTCTGATTTCCTCCGCGAATATGGACCACCAGAAGCGCTGCACAGCTTTAAGGCTATTACTATACAGGCTCTACCAGATCTTGATACCGAGAGGCCTTTTGCTGTTATTGAAACACGAAATGTTCCGGAATCTCCGATTTCTAACAGCATTAGCTCTACAGAAGGGTTAAAAGACGAAACTGCTACGATATTAGAAGCTCAAACTGATTCAGCATCATCTGAAAACGAAAGTGAAAATACAGAAGAAGTAAACAAAGATACAAGTACCACAGTTGAATCGAAATGTGACGAAGTTATTAGCACGACTGAAGCAGTTGCATTTGATGTTACTACTGCACTTGAAGATGGAACAACACAATCAATTGTCGATGAAACAACTAAAGTCGAAGAATATACTTTAGTAATACAATCTGAAGGGAAGTCGCAAGTAACTGAACGTGGGCTTTTGGAATACCTTCCTGCTGCGATAAATGAAGTTCAAAATACTGATGATGATCTCTTGAGAGTCAAATCTTTCCAAGAAGATGATTCCAACTTGGAATATCTCCCCCCCTTAAACAATGCTAATGAAAAGAACGAAGAACCAATTCCACTCTTTAAGGCAACGTTAGAAACTGAATCTCAAGTGAATATCGATGCTAATCTAGAGTATCTTCCGCCTGTTAAAGCCGTAGAAAGTGACATTTCTTCCAAAAACGAACTTAATGTTGATTTAAATACCAAAATATCAGAACACGAATTAAAAACATCAGATTCTATTGTCTTGAATAATGAACTTAATCTTGATGTTGTTGAAGAAAAAGCAGAGGAAAGCAGTGGATTAGAGCCTACTCTCAAAGAGCAAGAACCTGTTGGTTTTAGGGAGTATGGGCCCCCAAAAGCAGCTGATGGTGAGGAGAAATCGGATGCTGAAAGAATCGAGAACAATAAAACGAGGAGAAGGCGCTTTTCCTCAAAATTCACGACTGCGAGGAAGCATTGAATCCAATCAAAGTTGTAGAACGTGGAATGTTGACGAATCGATGTAACTTATTTTATGTCAATAAAGATTGATTGTAAATTAGTTTTTGTGTTTTTTAATCTTTTTTACCCTTACATGTTTATTTCAAACTTTCTTATTTAACGTTGCCTATGACCAATATGTACAAAAATAAGTGACTGGTAGAAAATACTCGTATTTTTTAAGTACTTTGAACTCTTCTAATAGCAATGCAAGTGTAAGAGAATACTCGTCAAACTTGTTTACCAAATCATCCAAAACATATTTCCGAAGATCAAACAGAAACCTCGCCTTATTTATACGAGGCGCCAAAACACAGGTTAATTTATGCGCTGCGAGGGCGCTCGAGCAAACCCGCGTTTATACTAAGTCCCTTGTTTATTATAATCAAAGGCAGGTGGAACTCATCTGCATCAGAAAGGGACTCTCGACGCCACCACTCCAAGATGGAGTTTTAAATTGTTGTTTGTAATATCGCCCTCATAGAAAAAACAATCGCTAAATTATGTACCTATTGTTTAGAGTCTAGTCTTTTGTGGAGATCTTCTACATAAAACATGAGGCGTTAATGGTGAGCATATTAGAATCAGTGATATACTTAATGAAAGGTAGTAAGTACCTACTTAGTTTGACATATATATACAAGGTTATCTTAGTATAAAATAAACCTCTTATTTACTTACTTACTCATTATTCTAAAGAACATACATACATAACTTCACGCTCGTTATCCCCGGAGGGGTAGGCATAGTCCAAGGTGCAGTACGCTACTTTAACCACTTTTACCCAAAAATAAAATTGAGCTGGGTTAGATGGAAAATTGCGAAAAAAATCAGTCGAATTGAGAACCTCCTCCTTTTTTTTAAAGTCGGTTAAAATTGGTGACAAGTGGCTATCTCGTCGCCTACACATTGACAAACCAACATCCAGTATACAATAAGATAATCGCCTTTTACGATATTTAGCACATTCTTCTTGAGTCCCAGCCCAAGTAACACAGATAGCAGTATAAGGTCTTAGTAACAGCAAACCCTGGAGCGATAAGCTTAAAAAGCTGTTGATTAATGTCTGAGTAAACGTGTACTCAGCTCTTATTCAAGCAAATTGGGCACACTTTTAAATGCTTTAATTTGAATAATAGCAATATAAAATCTGAGTAGTAGCAATGTAATTGTCCACATAGCTTAATAACGTCTGAAAAACGGCAGTCGTTACTTATACACAGATGTTTTATCATGTTTATTCAGATAAATAATTGTGGCTGTGATATTCAAAAACTACTCAGCTATAAGCACATTTGTACCACACTATTTCAAACAAAATGTTTGTTTCCTTTAAGAAATTGTTGACATCATTAATATTTATTAAGATATTAATGTGGACGGAATGAATACTCGGAATCGTTAAGTAATTTTTTAAAATACGAGTTTTAGCTATTACACAAGTGAAATAATATTGCGCAAGTAATTTTGTCGTCAATAACGTATGTCCTGTAACAATTGGTTTTACGCGCCGCTTCAATATCGAAGTTTAATGATAGAAATAAGTTAATGTACAAGAGAGAAATAAGGCAAAAAAAAACTTTTAGCGTAATTCCTTATTTTAGTGTTTTAAAAGCAATAATTAGTTTATGTATAATACTCGAATTTGTATCTGAATTAATAAAACACAGCATTTGATAGCAAAAACAATTCCAAAAACATTGTTTTTGAGGTTATAATGGCGATTCCTATAAATCTGATTATTAGCTGCTCACGGAGCTGTTTTACCGAGCTGCTGCTGAATAATAGTTTTGACTCGTCATATATTAAGCTTTTATTTGGCAAAGCGCGGTATGGCGGAATTATTTCTGAATAACAGTTGAGTATTTGTTCACATGTTTTATTAAACAGCTTATTAGGGTTCAAAACAGAACAATCAAAAACTAGAATTTCGTGGAAAAAAGATTAGGTGATCGATCGAACTTTATTATTTAACTTAATTATATAATGCAATCATTTCACTTAAATAAAAAAAAAAATTAAGCAAATGAATTAAAGCTATTTAGGTATACCAATCTAACGTAAAAAGGATGTAAAATATTTTTTTTGTTCTGTTTTATCTAGAAAAAAAGCTGTGGTAATCATGTTTTTTTTTCAACTTACGTACCTATGTCTAGTTTGAGTTAACTACTCGTATGTACTGCATACCTTATTAAAATGCTAAAAAGGGAAAAGAAACGAGGTCTCTTCTGGTTCCCCATCTATTCTAATGATAATGTAGCAATTTTTCATTGTCTGAAAACAAACGGATATTATACCTACATAAACGGAAACCTAAAACGAAATTAAACCTAGCTAGATAGATTAATTGCCCCCGAAACCCCTTACATACTAAATTTTATGAAAATTCTTGGAGCCGTTTTCGACATTCAGATTACAATATAGATACAATAGTTTTTTTATTTAAAGATACTTATTAATAATATCATAATGACACATAATTTGAGTATACTATACAAATTCAAAACCTCGGACACAACAATAGGTAGATTTATACTACCGCATTGAATGTACTACAAATACAAAACGCTAGAATAAAATGATTCGGACCGCGTATTTTTGAATTTGTTAATATTCTCATCTGATTCATCTCCACTAGATGTGTAATTATCGTCACCCACACAGTCTGTATATGAAATTGCGGGTACGGAACACTCTTCTACGTACGACCGCACTTGACTGTTAAGGTTAGCTTGACCGCTTTCTTCCACAGCTAGTTTATTAAACACTATGCTGCCTACGCCCAACATACAACAACTAACGTTTAATAAATATCTACAAATAAAGCAATATTCTGCATTCTTCTGTGTAAATACTGTTTAACTAACTTTAAAACTGCTAGTTTCGGTATAAGAATATAAGTATGTGTAAGAGAGTTATAAACTATGTCTACATTTCTTTTATACCAATATAAGCTTAATTAGAACCCAGAAAATACTTTTTATCAGCAGCTGAATAATTCGCAAAATAAAGAACCTTATAAGATTTCAAAATAATATTAAAGCTGTTATTCAGATTCAAGCATTTTAAAACCCAATTTTAACACTATTATTCAGCATCTAGTTGCTAAGGGTACTTTATACAGAATATAGCATTTTTAACAGCAATAAGCTTAATAATGTTTGTATAATAGTATTGTACATTACGTTTATTCAGCTTGTTATCTTTTAGCTTACTGTTATACAAATTAAAGCTATGTAAAACTCTGTAAGCTTAGAAACGTTTGTGTAATATTTAGAATAAAAGTTATTACTAAGCCTTAAGAAAGAAGCCGAAATTATACAAATTTTACTAAGCTTAAAAAATTATAATAGCCGTAATACAACGTTAGTCAGAATTTAGCTATTTCCTTAACTGTAACACAAATGTTACGTAACTATTAACTGTGTTATGAGTCGCATTAGTACTGTTATCATGCTTGTGTGTTACTTGGGAGGCCAACGTAGTATTTTTATGAGTGATATAATAAATGGAATGATACTTATATCATTTATCTTAGGTGGTGTCTGATACGTAAACGTCCACATAAGCCTTATTGTCAAGTGGCTTTCCCAAACGTATAAACCTACCTAGATATATTGTCGTAGGCAGAAGTGATACCTAAGTGTAGCAGAATTTGGAAATAAAGATTTAAAAAAGAACTAAATTGATCGGAGGTAATAAAAATTGGTAGGTTCTTTCTGTCTGTAATCTAATTTAAAAGTAGTTACATATATGGAGACAATAGATAATCATAAATTGATTGCCAGTAAACCTAAAAACAAGCTTTATTATAATACATCTCTTCTCATGGAGAGAGGGAGGTACTGTAGGTAAGCAAAAACTTCTGCTCTTGTGTATGTACATCTAGACCTCACCATTTCTTTAAAAGGAGGTCACTTTGAAAAGCAAATGAATGAACCAGGAGTGCACTAGGCTTTTCTAATGCGGCACCAAAAAACGTCACTAACATAATGGACACTAGACAACCTGGAGTGCAAACGCACTTTGCCAGACATCAAATAAAATTGGGCACTCGACCACAGGCCCGAATAACAAGACGTCACTCAGAGTCGAATAGAGTGAGCCGACAAACACAAGTCAATTCAATTACGCAAAGCCTTTAATAAGCAAATAAGCAGAAGCGAGCGAGATCAAAGCCCTCCGGCCCTCCGCGCCCTCCGCGCCCTCCGCGAGACGTTATGCGTATACTACTTTAATTACGGCACGCCTGGTGTGTGGTCAAAGTTATAGGCAGTGAGACCACAATACTGTGAATGTGGCTTTTGCTATAAGGTCTAACGGTAAATCAAATAATATTGAAAATTAGGCCTTATGATAAAATGTATTAAGCCGTAGTGCATTCTCACCGACGTCTCGAGTTGCGGTGATGGCGGCATCATCGATTCATATGAATGATTCGCATGGTACATAATAGTTGGTATTACTCTGTTATTTCTATACTAGCTAGCTTTTATGTGCTTTGTGTTCGTCGGTCTGTTATTATAACAATAGATACATTTAGAATTAAACCAACCAGATAAATTAGGTATAGCTTAAAGCTAATTAATAAAAGTAGTCTAGGCAGAATCGAAAGCGGCACCTTTTATGTAGAAGTATCAATTGACATACCTACTTAAACTAAGATATAAATTACTAGGGGAGGGCGGGGTTGGACGTGCCGATTTGGACTAATCCCTAAATTAATGGCGTAAGAACAATGCTGAGGTTTATAGTTCAGGTTCATCTTATGTGTGATTTAATCTAGATTTTGAATTTATACCCAGTTTCCGTGATTTTTTAATAGTTTTATTTAGAGTATTATATTTTTAAACAGAGGTCGTGCGGCACTATTGACCCCTCGTTGGGGCAAGTTGTGCCCCAGGTGAGGTCGGTTGTGCCGTTGGTAATGTTTAGCCTTTACAGACGATAAGAAATTGATTTTAAATAAAAACACAACACATTTGATCGTTTTATATTTATTAGAAAAAAATTATTAAAAAATCTTCAATTTAAAAACATTACTTAGTTCTTGTATAAAAACCAATAAAATAAACAACTTGTTACACTTGTTAAATTATAGGAACTGAAAAAAACTTCTAAATTCTTCTTCTCTTCTCCTTATTTAGATAATTACTTTTCTTAAATAATCTGTCACACAAATTATTCGTCACAAATATCTTTGTATAGGTTTTTGAAACGAATTAAAAATCATCAAGCTAAGTTATTCTTTATCTAACTGATCAGAATAGCCATTAGGACAGACATAATATGGCAAGTTTTCGACATCTGCACATAGCGTATGTTTTACATGCGCTTTTACATGCGCTACATTTAACTAATTTTTCTTTAGGCACACAATTAGACAAAGAGTCACAGCATATGATGAATAAGAAGAAGAATTATGTGTATTCTCTTCATCGATACTTTCATCATCTCTAAGAAGAACTTTCTTTCTGGCGGGATTATTGGCCTTGTTTCTTTTTGATTTCGTTCTTTTAGCGCTTTTTCCTTTCTCATTCTCCTTACTCTTCTCTGTGGTTTCACTTCCTTTTTCTTTTTTTTCTTATTAGCCTGTTTTTCTGCTAGTATTTTTTTTCTGGAGTGTTCGATAGAACCGCTGACTTCCTTTTAAGTCGTGTATTAACCCTAGTTAATCCGAGATGTGCTTTAGGTAGTGGTTAAATTTTGAGTAGACCTGGTTTATATCCAGCCGTAAGAGTGAGACCATTCTTTATATTTTTGACATACCGTAGTATCGCTGTGTAACAAATTTTCAATTCACGCGTAACTGTTTTTAATTTTTGTCCCTCCTTGTAGAAAGCATAAGCAGCCCTTTGCTTTTTCTCATTCTTTTAAAAAATCAATAAAGGATATTACATTATATTTGGGCGGGGTCAGTTGTGCCGCGGCACAAATGACCCCCATCCAAAGGCACTTTTTACCCCGTATGCAATACATCAACTATTTATCATATTCCAAGAAAATATTCTGTACAATGCATTGAAAATTAACTGATTAATATTCCTTGTTAAGTAACAAACACACTAGTGAAACTCCCATCACCGAAAGACTAAAAATGTTTACATGAGACCAAAAAGTATTGAAGAAAAAATATTTTCTAACTTGACGACGGAGGAGCCATGCACATGCTGCCGATAGCGCCGCGTCGCTGGCGTGGCTAAAATGACCGCCATGCATGCGCAAGGTTGCCGGAGCATCGGATACTATACGAACATGTTGCTATCTCTTACTGTTTTTAAGATTTTTGCATCGGAACAACTTACCCCCGGCACTTCCAACCCCGCCCTCCCCTACTTCCATGTTCGTAGGTATAAGTGCCTATAATAATTTTGTATATGAGTATTTCCATAATGGGTAACTTAAGTACCTAAGTTTAGTTTTTCAAGTAAAATACTAATGTTCTGCAAAACATTTTTCTCTGCGCTAACTCGAGGAGACGCAAATGAAGTAAGCACGTCATACGTCCTGTCGGAGGGCTGCGAGGTGCGGAGGGCGCGCGTGACGTCGCGACGGATATCGCGCGGACGTCACATCGGATCAGATCCGTTATCGACCCCACGGATATCATGTAAGTAATGATGAAGATTGTACACTAATGAAACTTGACTACTTTTGTAATGAATTACTTAGTTGGTGTTGGTAAAAATCACACCTTACGTAGGTGGGATTTTTGGAAAACTCCGGAAACGCTAGCAATTCCGTTACGCAGTAAATCAGTCGCAAAGTCTTGGTTCAAATCAAATTCAAATCTAAGCACACACCTTTCAATTACCAAAAAAAACAAATATCTACTAATGTATTTATATTAAGGCAAGTACCTATCTATTTACAACACCTACCATATATATAGGTAGGTACTATCCATATCTACCACTAAGCTCCTATACATACCTATTGAGGGCTTCGAAACCTAGATCCAATTTGTGTGGTGGCCCTGTCAAAGGTTCGTAAGACTGCAGTTACTTCAATGGAATAACCAGCCTCGTTAAATTCAAGCGAACTTCGATTTGGGACTTGGAATTTAAAGCTAGAGAGATGATAATAACTTAAATTGGTCACTATGTATAGGCACATTTATTTTAAAATACTTATTATCAAATGGGTTTTTGTATATATACCCTCATTTAATTTTGTAACACGTATTTCTCCCTACAGTCAATTGCCTGCTAGCGACGAAAGCTGCCAAGTCGAGGCAAGTCGTGAAAAATTTGGTATTTATTATCTTTACAATTCTAATCAGTTGTGTGTTTGAGTGGTATTAAGGTCCTATTTGTGACCATTATTTTAATTTTACTGGTGTTTATTGTAAGTGATGACTTTTGCAAAGTTTTAAATGAAGCACCTTTGACTTAGTTAGGTGATGTATGTACCTAACGCAGAAAAACAGACAAGATTACCTGGCTTTAAGGTATGTGGAAACTTATTATGAATTGAATCACTCGAACCAGCTAATATTTTAACGAAATTATCTACCTGCTCACCAATACTAATCTTAACAATAATTTCATTGTAAACTTAATCTGACTTAATATCATATGACATCTCTAACCACCCGCCATATTTTTATTGCCAATTTTTCTTCAGGCTATTCTTACAAAATAATCAAAGGAATACGAATTCATGCAGCCAACAATAGAGATTTATTGAGGTTTATTAATGCCAATACGCAAATGTCAACTCGTTTTTTGTAACCTCGTTAGGCAAAGGAATCATCAATCCGTAGGCCCTTGAGCGTCGACGGAGCGTGATCGAGCGATCGGGAGGCAAGGGAAACAATCTATTTGCTGCGGGCTCGAGGGGCGACATCCTGATTATTGCGGCTTTTTAATTTTATTCCGTATCCATAGGTATGCGGGTGTCAATTGTCGAGTGCGGTTTGCTGATCAAAGCGAGTGCTCTATATTTTTTGTGCGAGAGATATATTTTGTCTTTAATGAAAGGGGTCGGTAGAAGTTATCCTTCAATTGTTACCTCGTTAATTTTTTTTTAAATAAATCAAAAATATTCGACTACATCACCTACATTGATCTGATCCCGAGGTACCTTAGTAGCCCTTGTGTTACGGATATCAGAATCAAAAGTGGGATTACAAATATATACTTGAATATATTCAATATTTTAACCCAGACACAGAACAAACACAAATATTTATCATACGAATGTTTTTCCTGGGTGGGGATCGAACCCACAACTCTTGGCGCATGGGGCAAGGTCACAGCCAAAAGCCTTTTGATTTAAGTCATTAATCTATTGTACCTACAATCCGTGCGAAACGCCTACTAAAAAAATATTATTATTGAAAGTGGTTGTTTCGCACGTTCGGGCGAATGAATTTCGTGCGAATCAACTACTAAGCCCAAGAATTATGTTATAACTTATAGGATCCTAATGTTTTCATAATACCTACCATATATGTATGTACATAACGCAGGCCCCTTGAATAACATTCAGCCAAAAACAAAACTGGGCTGGGTTAGTTAGATGAAAAATTGTGAAAAAGTAGTGACAAGTGGCTAGCTCGTCGCCTACACAATCACATACCCAAAACCCCATATACCATTACCTAGTCGCCCTTTGCGACATGCCAGGTAAGAAACACAGTTAGCACATTATTTCAAAGTCCCAGACCAACATGGGACAATGGGCTGGGTTAGATAGAAAATTGTGAAAATGTAGCCATCGTAGTAGGTTTACATAGTAGGTAGGTACTTATACGTAAGTATATCTAGTTAGTACCTACACCTGCGAGTAGTAAATTCAAATTCATCGCTACTGTCGGGACTCTTTATTATGTCTACCTACTAACATGTTTTGTTTTCTCTATTTGCTGAAGTGATTCGGCTTGGGATAGGTATTTGCATAGGTTTCATGTCTGCAAAATAAATAGCAATTAATAGATTCGGATGTATTCACTAAGTTGGATTTCAGTAGAAATAGGGGGACCAGTCTGAATTGGACACATATACTTACCTATCTAGGTATTGCTCTTGATATTACAAGATGTTATTGTTCGTTCGTGAGGAATAAATTGTATTCATGACATTTTCATCATTAATATATGCTCCATACCTACTTAGTGTTTGACATACGGTTGTGGCACGTTCCTGCTAGGAACCAAACGCATCCATCAAGTGCTCGCGATAACGAGACGCCTCTTAGGGCCGCCGGTAGCGTGGAAAATGGCGAGAGATACATTTTGTTTCTTTCGAAACTTTGTAACTTTCCTGTAAAATACATGTATTTTTCGAAAAAAACAAATGGGAGGTTCGTCTGAAAAATACAACCATACTTGTATAATAATCTAATACTGTGTATTTTTCATATTTAACAATCAAATGGGAACAATAAAAATTCATTCATTAATTCTCGTGAAAAATCCTACGTATATCAATAGATAAGAGGACGAGAAGGAGAAGGAGAGGAGAAGAAGGACCCACATGGCTACGAGTTTCACATTTGTAGTTTCCGCTTCGCCGCCGTTCATCATCAGGCAGGCCGCACGTATCCTTGCTTCGTCGTATCCATAAAAACAACTTTGACATTAAAGTCTATAGTCAGTGCGCGCCCTGGCTCCCCCAGACGTATCAATCAGCGTAAAGCCTAATGAGTCTCGTAAACAAGCGTCGCACGCGCCGACAATAGGTACCCTGAACGGCTGACTGCTGACAGCTTGAGGCGGGTTCCTTATAAAAGGGTACAATCAAAGTTAGGTACTTGATTGGATTGGAAGATTTAACACGTGTAGTATAGTGCAGTGGCCCCTAAACGTTGTTTGTCTAAGGACAAGTTAAAGTGACCATTTTTATGTCTGATCAAAACGGGGTATCATCATACTACACTTGCACTCCCATGCTTTTTTCGGAGACACCGGGACATAACCGTATAACAGGACTGTCCCGTTCAAAACCGGACGTATGGTTACTTCATAAATAGGAAAATGGACTGTGTCAATTTAAAATAGGCTTTTATAATTAGGTAATAAAAACTACATGACGCCCGCGATTCCCAAAGTAGGTAGGTTACCTACAGTAAGCGTCAAGGAGTAGAAAGTCCATTAATCACTTCGCAAAAAATAAATAAGTACAATTAGCCCCATGTCACTACTTCTCACAATGTTCCACCTTACTTACCTATTACTCACGGACTAGTAAAAAAAGAAGGACTCCACGCTGTCGTACTACAGCGTGAAGCCACGTTTATGCATGTGTGAGTGGAATATATATGGATACCAGATATTGGATATCTGTCATTTGGAGCGCTTATTATGTTAATGTGTGACGTAAGTTGCGTGTATAAAGTTGAAGCACCTGAGAAGCTTCAACGTCTGGTTAGTGGCGTGGAGTCCTCCTTTTTTTAACCGACTTCAAAAAAAAGGAGGAGGTTCTCAATTCGACTGAATTTTTTTTTTTTCTTATACTAGTCCGTGCTATTACTATAATGTTTGGACACTCTATTTATTACATAGGTGAAATAAGTTAGGTGTAAGTGATAGATGATAAACAAGAAACACACTTGGTTGTATGAGTCTCGGACCAACCTTAGACCTCGTGCAGACGAGGTAGACCTTTCGGACCACACCGGTTTGGTCCACAGACTGGTTGGAAACCTCTGGTCTACTATTGAACGGAAACCAAAAGGTTTCCAGTTCGTGAGCATGAGCTAATGTTCGTGACGACGGTCTGTTACGATTTTCTTCATGAAAATTTGTCTCTGGCGGGATTCGAATCGTGGTTGGCGATCTTTAGTTTAATCTCTAACTATAACAACCATACGGCGTGTTCGAAATAGGCTTCTTTTGATATTGGCATATCTTTTATGGAGCCTCTGCATCCTTCCATTACTCTTCGCGGCTACATACAATATGCGACTGCCAAACGTCAGGCAAACACAGCTCTCCGACTAACCTAATGAGAGCGAGCGGGACGCACTCACGCGCAGGCAGCGCGGGCGACAGAGACGACCGTATGTGGCGGCCGCATAGATTTAGAATTTTTTGACTACGCAAAAGATACATAAAGCGTGGGAGCGAGAAATCCTGCTGAAATACAAACCGCCCGAGAGAAAAAGAGACAGCGAATGAAGTACCTATATGTCAATGTTTTTGCGAGTAAGAGGCCATAGCGTCCCGGTCCATTCTACGTCGCAGTGAAATTTCTGCATTTATGTATTAAACCTTGGATTATAATCGAGAATATTAAATGTGCAATTGAGGTGACTTGTTCTGTACGTGATTGTGAGGTTAAACGACGGAATAATCCGAATAAATACACTTTTAACAGGTAAATACGATTTTATCATTAGATTTTTTCAAACCATATTTTGTCAAATTGTTGCTAGTAATCAGTTTAGAAAAATATGTTTACAATAGTATATTGATTATAATTGATCTTTCTAAGTATACATCGTGAATATAATCAGAATTGGGGAAAATATTGTGTAAAATTGTAAATAGTTTGGTTACGCTAGTGCTTGACAAAGCGGTGACGTCACGAGTATCGATAAATACTTAATCGTCTTTTAGCGACATCATGACATGAATACAAAGTTATTTAGCCAAGTTATGTTGAAATATAATTATATTCACATTGGGAACTCATTATCTCCGTAAATATGTTAGTTAAGTAACTGATAATTTTTCTAGGTTTCCAAGCAACCCAGCATTGTGTAAAAAGTGGATGCGGACTATAGACAGACCAGATTGGACTCCCAGTAAAAACTCCATTATCTGCAGCAAACATTTTGACGGCAAATGACGGCAGCAAAAAATTTGTTGCACTACATATTATTTTTAAATAACTAAATGACACCAAATTAAAAGTTGCTAATATATTATTTGTTCCATTTCATTCCATCAGTCAAAGCAAAAGTCATATCTTTTTGTCTTTGTATAAATCATAGAACATATTTCTATTTTTTTAATTTTTTACACACTGAATATACGAAGAATTTTACCATCTCATTGTTTATAGAACTGCTTAGAATGAGATTTCTTACCGACTAATTCCAATTTACCTAATATATACAACTATAAAAAAGTATAAAAAGCGTATTAAATACCTATATTATTAGTATAGGTACAACTGAATCAGTCGATAATGTGAAACTGCGTCTTTGACAACACTATTTTTAACACACACATAGACGTCAACCAACACATGCTTAAATTTATTTTGGTCATGTCTCCGAGCCGTCTTTGTGTATCTTGTACATCCTAAATCTATGGGCGGCCGAAAGCGCAACGCCCCGCATCTACCACGCGAGACGGAGATATGTGATCCGTGCGCGTGCGAGCGAGAGGCGTATACGCGCTCAGTGTTGCTTGGTTAGTGAATAATTTAGCTGCGACCGCCCTTTCGCGTCGTGAAGTTCGATACTGAAACAATGTTGACCTTTGTTAGGTATCTGGGTAAGTGAGCTTTGGTGTTGTTGGAAAGTCGTCTTTATGTGCTGGGGTTAAAGTGGGGGTATGATATGTTTATGTAATGTGGGTAGTTGTATGGGGTTATTTATTAATTTGGTACCTGGTGGAATCGATGCGGCGGTGGTTGTAGGTAGGTATGTAAGTGTCTACTTATCGGAAGATACGGTTTAGTTTCGAGATCATAATGGAGCCCATTTCCATTGCCCGCGTTATTGAGCTATTATTTCTCTAGTGATTCTATCTATCTATTGTATTATTTTTGATTCCCGGTGGGGTCATATAGCAGAATATTTTGATCACCAGTGATATACGCATTTACATAGATAAAAAGGAAATATGTTGTGATTTGATATCTCTGTGGCTGCCAATGGTTTCTTTACACTTCGCGTATTGCAAGTGGTGCGGGTTCGATCCTCGCACCGGGTTAAATATTTGTCTATGAAACAGGTATTTAACTCGGATCTGAAATACCTACTATTGTTGATTCTAATCACCATAATACAAGCACTTAAAACTAGGTAGGTACTTATTGAATCAGAACGTTGGAAGTAGGTAGATGCTTCAGTAAGTGATGTCAGATATTATCATACTTAGTAGGTAGGTACACATATTACCTTTGCTTTGAATACACGAAGGGGTAGATAGAGTTCAAGGAGCAGACCTAAGCTTCGTGATTAAAAATCACGTTTAGTCTACCATAGGGAAGTGGTGTGAAGTTTAGTTAGGTACTTAGTTAGTAAAATGATAATAATAAATGCTCCAGACTGGCACACCAATTTCCTAGTTCCAAACTAAGCTTATGCCTGTGCTATGGATACTAGGTGAACGGATAGTCATACTGAAATACGTTTATAAACATCCATGACTCGAGTACAAATGTCCATGTTCATCACACGAAACAATTGCCCCTAGCGGGATTTCAACCCGCGACCCTTGGTTTCGTGGCCAGGGTCTCTAACCACTCGACCAACGGGCCTGTCAAATCAAGTCAAGTCTGAAATACAATTACCTATATAATTAAGTATTGTTAATAAGTATCTATTTACGAAAGAGGGCAGTTGTCCGCCACGGTGACCAGAAAACCGACAGCGTTCCCCCTTTGAAAGGCCAGGCTGAGGCGCTGCCGAGGTAGCTGCCAGCTTTCCGGTCAACAGATAGGGTTATTGTACATTTGCCACAAAGTTAATTCGTCACAAAAAATGCATGTGTAAATTCGTCATAATTCTATATTTGTGTAGTAAATTTACCGCACTCGTCTTTAGAATTGTAGCGAATTTACAATACCGTGTAGGTACTTGTGACGAATTAACTTTATGGCAAATGTACAATAACCCGACAGAAATTAGCGTAGGTAAGTAACTACTTATTGTAGAATTTATCTATCAACTATGTTCTTAGTCAAAAATGTCGCGATTAATGGTGAGTTTGTGTTCGTATAGGCGATGAAACTGGTCTCCAGGAGCCATCGCCTTTACAAATATGTACATACAAACTCTCCTTAATGCTGCGCGACATTTGAACATGGAGAATGGGCTAGATGACTAAAAGATTCTGTTTAGTCCGTCAGTTAGATTATAAAAAAATATTAAACACGTATTTTTTATTTATTTGTTAAACAAACATTGACGAAGATACAATACATTCAAAATGCGCGTGACGTCACGCTTTTTTTTTCACTTAACTACAGTGTTAACACTATAAATAAATAAATATCAGACTTTACCACATACATTGATCTAACTCCGAGGTAGGTACACTAAGTAGCCTAAGCACTTGTATTACGAATATCAAAAAAAAACAGTGGTACCTACATATTACAAATACATACTCAAATAAATATTAGATATTAACACCCAGACACAGAAAAAACATCACACGAATGTTTGTTCTGGGTGGGGATCGAACCTACAACTCCTGGCGCATGAGGCAGGGTCACTACCGAATGCGCCATCGAGCCATTCAACTTTAAAGTTTGACATCCAATTGGCCCAATGCCTTTTGAGATTTCCTAACTAACTAACTTACTAAACTTCACGCAGAGAGAACCTTATTCCTATAGATTTCCTATAAAAAAAACACGGACTAGTAAAAAAAGAAGGACTCCACGCTATCATACTATAGCATGAAGCCACGTTTATGCATGTGTGAGGGAGATACTTATGGATACCAGAATCGGATATCTGTCATTTGGGGCACTTATTATGTCAATGTGTGACGTAAGTTGCGTGTCAAGATGGAGCACCTGAGCAGCTTCAATGTCTAGTTAGTGGCACGGAGTCCTTCTTTTTTTATTAGTCGAGAGAAAAATGGACACTTTTTGTCACTACATACATACATACATAACATCACGCCCATAATCCCCGAAGGGGTAGGCAGAGTCGAAGGGGCAGCAAGTCCCTTCAACCACATTCAGCCAAAAACAAAGCCGGGCTGGGCTAGATGGAAAACTGTTAAAAAGCAGTGACAAGCGGCCAACGTGTCGCCTAAACAATCACACACCCAAACCCGATATACCATTAGTCGCCTTTTACGACATGCTAGGAAGAACCACAGTTAGCACATTCTTTTTAAGTCCCAGACCAACACAGGTCAGTGGGCTGGGTTGGAAGGAAAGCTCTTTTTGTCACTATTTAGTATAAGTTACCCATTTTACGTCTAACCACCGGTAACACGCAACCTATTGTCCGCCGCCCTGACACATCCTCCCCCATTCAGCGGCCTGCTTCCTCAAGCTAATTCCATTTAGGTGCGTCGCGCGCTAGATGGGTGTGCGTTGTACAATGCGGTTCCGGCCTGGCGGTTGTTACTGTGGTTGGTTAATGTGGATTATGTTAAGGGTGAGGCGTTTGATGAGGAATGTTGAAGGTCGGATACTTTCGGATATTGGATAGCGAAAATCAAACCAAAACCATTAGGTTAAAAATACCAGTTTTAGCACTGTTTCTATAAAGCTATAAAAAAACTGTTTTTTTTTTATTCTAAGACGTTGACTGGATTCGAAAGGTATTATTCTGATCAAGCAGGTAAGTAGCTAGTTATAATAATAATGTCCTCCTAACAGATATCGGTCACGGCGGCCAATCTCAACAAGGATTAGCCATCTGCACAGGAGATATTATAGTGCACAAGTGTGTGCGCAAACACAGGTGCACTCTCTGTTTCTTTACTCTCATAGTCCGATGAGACGGCAATTCGACATGACCAGAGAGAGGTCAGGCGCAGGACGAACGGCTTAACGTGCTTTTAGTAGCTAGGTACCTACATATACCTAATATGGAATGAGGTAAGCGATTTTACATCTTATGCAACGAAAGTCAGTTAAAGTCGTTTTTATGACCTACCTATGGTATAAATAAATTAATTAATATATTGTCCAGACTGACACACAAAGTCCCTAGTTTCAAACTAAGCGTAAGCTTGTGCCATGGATACTATGTAGGTGAACGGGTAGACATACTGAAATACGTTTATAAAGATCCATGACTCGAGCGCAAATGTCCATATTCATCACACGAAACATTTGCCCCTAGCGGGATTCGAACCCGCGACCCTCGGTTTTGTGTCCAAGGTCTCTGACCACTCGACCAACGGGCCAGTCGAATGTATGGTAAAATATACCAGGCACCAATGATTATACTTACTAATATAATCTGTAAGACATACCCTTAAATAAAAAAAAAAGGAATCTCTCATCGTCACTAACACCTCTCGGCAGACGTTAACGATTTGATTTGTGCCGACACCCCCAAATATTGGCACAATACGCTATCCACTGCACAATAACCCTGTCTACATCCTTGGACAACGCGAAAATGTACTCTATTCCCTAAACAATAACGCCCTTATACCACACAAAGAAAATCTGGCTAAAAATCCTCTTATAACCCTGTCCATATTAATAGAAACTCTATAAGGTAAGGAATAGGGTAGAAATTCCTTTGATGTGTTGAGCGGAGTTAAGGCGCCGACAGACAGCGCGTCGCCGAGCGGAGGTTAATCCTCACAGACGGATAATCCTCAGTGGTGAGCGACAAAGTAGTTCCGATCCGCGGCGTCCGCGCCGAACGGTGCTTCCGCGTTGTGGCTGTCGGAAGTCTTTAATGGTCGGTTGGATTGAGGTCTTTGTGCGATGTGCTACTGGAGAAAGTGAATAGTAGCGACGTTAGGCGTTGGTGACGATCTTGCTGGCCCTCGCAAAAATTATTGACACCGAAACAGAAACGCATCGATGACTTCTGGATGTTTTTTTTTTGTATATATATACCTATTTGCAGGGCCGGATTTAAATTTGTGCCGCCCGGGGCACTAAAGAAAATGCCGCCCTATGACTTAAATTTTATTTTAATAGTTTTGATATCTTATTTCTTAAAAATAAGAATAACTAATTAATTGCAGGAAATTTAATATGTATTATATATTATTTATTATATATTATGTTTATTTTATCAATTCCAACTTATCAATTGCAGAAAATAAAAATATCAACTTTTATTATTTCAAACCTTTATGGAAATAAATTAATTAAGCTATTTGAATAGTTTTCACTTAAATTTCCTATAATATACAAAATTTTAACTTAATACATAATGCATAAATTATATTCCTTGAAAGATAAAATGTTTATTAAAAAAAAATAGTTAATTATATATTGCAAATAAACTTTTTTCTCAGTTTCCAAATTTTGCCGCACTAGAAAATTTGCCGCCCTGGGCACTAGCCCCGACTGCCCCTAGTGTAAATCCACCACTGCCTATTTGACAGCTTTTTTTACTATTAAAAATATTACAGACCTAGACCAACATTAAAGTAGATACTTAAGATGTGAAATAAAACGCTATAGATGGATAATATAGATGGATAACTAACGCATTTATAATATGAGAAAAATAATGCCTACCCCGCTAGGGAAGTGGCGTGAAGTTTACTCAAACTCAAACTTAAAATATCTTTATTTACGCAGGCCTCAAAAAAGCACTTGTAAATCGTCAAATAATAGATACAAAATTGAACAATTTGAATCTACCACCGGTTCGGAATGTCGCATCTACCGAGAAGAAACCGGCAAGAAACTCGGTAGTTACTCTTTTCAATGCCAGATTGAATAACAAATTAAAATTAACAGATTAAATTAATATTTATACCAAGTCATACAGTTAATGTTTGTTAAAGATTCAGCCGAGTATTATTATAGTTAGTAAGTTAGTTTTATAATGTTAGTAAGGCTTGGAACGATAATGTCAATAGCATTAATTACCCAATTATTGTTCAATAGTACACCAGTATATACAACATCAATGATATTTGCAAAACCGACCGCTTTACAAATATCACAACAATTACGCCTCCACCGGCGAGATCACAGGCGCCCGCGTTAAGGCGGCGACACACGGTACACGAACATTGCGAGAATTACGCGCTAATTCGCAGTAATCCGCTGTAATCCGCAGTTTCCGCACTGTGCGGATCCGGACGCTTCCGAGCCATTGTGGGCGGAGAAAAAATATTGCGTACTTGTGAGGAATTAAAAGATTTTTTCTTTTGCTACTGTATTTGGAGACACGCTTTTCTATAGACGTGGGAGATTAATTTCAGAATCGTAATTCTATTGCGAATGAGCGAAGGTGGTAGGTACATACAATGAAAGTGTCGGTTTTTCTCGTTTTGTATGAACATTGAATGGTTATTTTTTTGTTAATCTTAATGTTAAGACATAAATATTAGAGTTTTTGTGATTTTAACGTGCCGCTAAATAAATTTAATGTCTTTATTTTTGTGACATTAAATAAATATTCTCATTTTGTATTAATACATATTATTTATTGATAATTATTAAATTGAAATCAGAACTCTCTTTGGTCTAGTATTAGATACGGTTACCTACCTTAAGTAAAGAGGCAAAAACAGTAATAAATAATGTAAGTATTTTATGTTTCGGGTCGATGTAAATAGCTGGTTACTCGAATCAGACATGTGCTGTTACTTAACAAGATGGCGGAGTGAGTTTAATTTCCCGCGCAATATCGCGCTAACGAGTGTGCGACTAATCGCATTGCCGATACGAGCAATAAACGCTAAACGGTTCCCACGGCGCAGGCGCAGTGCGGCTGACGGCAGTGAGGAGCATATTCATAGGTGAAACTGATAAAATCACACACAATACCTTATTCTAGAAGTAACAAGATTTAAACTGCTTTTTTTGACAATATGATAAAATAAACTATAGCTTAGAACCGAAAGAGAGAATTAAAATATGTAAGTATAGCTAAAGCGTTATCATTTTATATTTTGAAAAGAAGAAATAACATACCTACAGATTTATTGCGGCACTTCTCATCAGGCCATTCACATTGAGGTGCTGGCATGGTAAAAAAATGTGACGTGCAAAAGAATTTGTTACAAATCTACTTGCAGGTTTAAATCATTTAATTTTAGTGGCACAAAATATTTTAATTCTTATTCTATTAACCCCAATTTAGCCATTATGGAGTCATCGCCACCACGTCCATACTCAAAGGGGTTCCCAATCATCTTCCTCACTGCAGTCGTCTATGGTGTGCGGTGCCGTGAGCATAGACAATAACGGCAGTGGCGCGCGCCGCCGATTGCCTCCCGGTACTCACCTGATATTGACTTGGTACCAATTTTAGAGAACAACTCATTGTTTCCCATAGCACATTAATCAACTTGGATTTTATTTCTTTGTTGTTTAAAAGAGTAGCAACATTCTGAACCGGTGGTAGATTTGTAGATATATATTGTTCGATATTCTGATTGACGATTTATAGATAGGCAGGTAGGTGATTGTTGGTTTCTGACTTATACTTATAAATAAAAAATATTTTGATAACGACTATGACTTTGTTCCTATTAGGTACTTCAAGCTTGTGGTTAGCTATAAAAAAAATATATACGGCCGAATTGAGAACCTCCTTCTTTTTTTGAAGTCGGTTGAAAAAGATTTCCAATATAGGTATAAATAAATGAATACTAAATTCTTCAGAAGTAGCTAGCTCGTCGTCTACACAATCGCAAATCAATTAGGTACATTACTCGCCTTTTAAGACATGTTAGCTAGGCTACTACATAGAATGTACCTAGCTACATTATTTTTAAGCTCTAGCACACTTCGACACGTGACCTATTTCAGATAGCTTAAAATCCCACAAATAGCTTATTTTTAAGCTAATATTTGTGGAATTTTTGACGGAGTAGCAAAATATAAAGTTTGTGTAAACTAATGCTACTACACTCGCCTTAATAAAACCGTGGCTCCGAAATTAAAAGTTTTACCCAATTACCCAATAATCTTAATAACCCATCACACCGTTCATATTTAGTGCAATATTACCGATGCGCGGGCGCGTCGCGTGCGCACGCGGCTGCCACGCGCGCGGCTACTTGCGCTTGCTTATTTCCTGCTTCAAATTAACTCATCCTACTTTTTAATGATAAACAATTATAATAACATCCTCCTAATCGATCTCGACTAGGATTATCGAACGACGTAGCTAGACAGGATATATTATAATGCACAAGTGCCTGCGCAAACACAATCTGACATGAACGAAGAGAGCGCACCAACGGTTTAACGTGATTTCTGAGCATGGAGTAATAAACCACTTAACTAACTTACTTTCTGACTCCGGGTTAGTACTGAGTAAATCCAATATTGCCACATATATCTAAATAAGAAATACTTTCCAAAAATGCCAGCCTCGTTATTTGAGCCTTGACCTAGACCAACGAGGCAGTCAGTTAGCCAATGACAAATAATTTAAATATGTACTTAGCAAGAGCTTGGTATAAATATTCATTTTACATAAAAAAATCATCCATCACATAAGCATTTGTCCCTTCGGGAGCAGATGCTCACGGGATTCGAATCTCAGGCCTTTTATTTTATGGCCAGGGTGTTTTACTACTGGAGCGATCGTCAGAACACATTAAACTATTATACTGCAGGATTTAAAACGTCGATTTTACCGAGGGCAAGAAACTAGATCGTTGCTGCTTTGCGTCGTTAGGTTAACAACAGTCATTATTAACAAATACATTGAATATTTTCATAAACAGTAAGTATATCTGATTAGACAAGAACTGCAATGCAGGGATGCAGTTTACATATTCTATTTTGCCCCAACCAGGTCATCCCCGAACCCTGACATGACAGACGACCGCAAAACTTCGAAACTTCAACCCCATAATAATTTATATCTAAATTGACTCGCGCCTGGTAATCGCCTATTCGCCCCGTCGCCCCTCCCGCGCGATTACGGGGCGCAAATATTTGCCGCGGCTAGGCGTGCCCCGCGGCGCCGCTCGTGTTGACTCGATTATGATTTGTTTGCGCGATGCTAATAAGTTGTCACGTGGCGTAGGGGTTGGACACTAAGCTATGAGCCGGCTAAGAGGGATGATGACACCATTGTCAATGATTGCAAGACAGAATTTGTTTAAATAAGTTCATGATCATTATTGATAGTGCTATGTCCCGTTCTTGGTCGAAGTCCGATTAGACTATGATCCGATATTTGGCGAGTTTGCTTATTATAATGAAGCAACAGTCAATGTTCAATGTATAATACTTAATTAAGGAAACTAGACTAATTAGATCGCGATCGTGGTCACACAGATGCAGGTTTATGAATGAGCAGATTTCCTAACAAAGCTTTTAGGTCGCCGAGTAAGTGGTATAAATCTGTACTAGAGTATAGGTACTTTTAGAAATCCAGGGGTAAGTGATCACTTACCTCGATAACAACGAAACCCAATCGGGTTTGAACCAATTTTCCTCACATTAGTGTGCTTAACCATTGAGTTACCACGCTCTAGATAAAATGAGAGTTTATGTAACAATAATGCATTCGTAGTAATCTGGTTTCGAAAAATACCGGCGAAACAAGTTTGTTGTGTGTAAAGTAATTTATAAGGCGGAGGGTAATAGATACAAATATTGATGCGCAAGTAGGTACCTATTAACTGAGCAAGCAGCCCCGGGCGGCGGCATATGTCGCGTTGCGGATGCCGGCAGTGTGCAGTGTGCTCATCTGTCTAGTTGTAATTGTGTATTCCTTCGGGAGTTTGTGTCTACTACAACGGAACGGGTGGATTTTGTGAAATCCGTTTTTAAGACAGAGTTTAGGTACTTGCAAGTTCGTTAATGCTCTTGTTTTATATCACTAGTTGCCAGTGGATGGCGGATATCGTCAAGGAACATGATATAACAATAGGAAGATGATCATGTTGACTGACTCGATGGCTCATTCGGCAGTGACCCTGCCCCATGCGCCAAGACTTGTGGGTTCGACCTCCACCCAGGACAAACATTCGTATGATGAATACTGGTGTTTGTTTTGTGTCTGGGTGTTAATATTGTATATATTTGTAATACCACTGTTGATTTTGGTATCCGTAACACAAGTGCTTAAGCTACTTTCCTTAGAGTCAGATCAATGTATGTGATGTAGTTTAATATTTATTATTTATTATTATTATATCTCTCGGCACAATCACGTATTATTATTATGTGTTGCTTTTTCTTACAAAAATGTGAAACCAAAAATGTTTCATATTTAATTTTTCTTAATTATAATAATCAAACATACTTGTGGTTTTTTTCGGTGTTCCGTTCTGATGTTCTTGAAAAAAGCTTAAGGATTAAAAAAAATTGTTACGTTCGAAAAATGATAGCTAATTTATAAAATCCGAAGTAAATTTAAACTTGATTAACAATAAGTTACAAATGCAATTACTTTTGAACTTACGAGGATGTAAATAAATTATCCATAGAGAAGTCGTGAACGTACGTTGTAATAGCCGTAGTTAGTTAGTAGTTAGTTAGTCTGTCGGTAGTAAGGAAAGTAGGTATTCTGTTTTCATCTGTTTATGCTGGAAATGTTACAACAATAGCTATAATCTTACATACATAATTCTATAACCACAGACGTGCATGAGAGGCAGTATTGTTCTGCGCTCACAATACGAACAAACACACTTTTGTCGGAAACCACCAAATTCTGTAACAGACAACGGCGCTAACAGGCTTAGTGCGCGGACGCGGATCAGCCGCCCGTTTGGGGGAAAACGCGCGTTTTGCGCAGCTTCGGAACCGCGCCGCCGTATTCTGGTTACAGCGTGGTGACACGCTGTTTAAATAGGCATAACATCTGTCAATCGAATTATATATTTGCAACATGTGTTTTAACATTTGCAATGTCGATAGCAAACACCAGCAAACACCAATTGATCGCAATTGGAAATCAGATATTAAAAATCGATTAGCTGGTTAGGTAGGCTTGATTTTAAGTTAACATAACAGGTTCACGTTCTGTGATCCTGTTATCAATTGGTGTTTGCTGGTGTTTGCTATCGACCGAGTCTCGAGTGCCGAACCCCGAGCCCCGAGTCTCGAGTGCCGAACCCCGAGCCCTGAGTCCAGAGTCCCGAGTCCCGAGTCCCGCGTCCCGAGGCTCGAGTCCCGAGTCCCGAGGCCCGAATCCCGAGTCCCGAGTCCCGAGTCCCGAGTCCCGAGTACCGAGTCCCGAGTCCCGAGTCTTGAGTCCCGAGTCCCGAGTTCCGAGTCCCGAGTCCCGAGTCCCGAGTCCCGAGTCGCGCGTCCCGAGTCCCGAGTCCCGAGTCCCGAGTCCCGAGTCCCGAGTCCCGAGTCCCGAGTCCCGAGTCCCGAGTCCCGAGTCCCGAGTCCCGAGTCCCGAGTCCCGAGTCCCGAGTCCCGAGTCCCGAGTCCCGAGTCCCGAGTCCCGAGTCCCGAGTCCCGAGTCCCGAGTCCCGAGTCCCGAGTCCCGAGTCCCGAGTCCCGAGTCCCGAGTCCCGAGTCCCGAGACCCGAGTCCCGAGTCCCGATCCCCGAGTCCCGAGTCCCGAGTTCCGAGTCCCGAGTCCCGCGTCCCGAGTCCCGTGTCCCGAGTCCCAAGTCCCGAGTCCCGAGTCCCGAGTCCCGAATCCCGAGTCCCGAGTCCCGAGTCCCGAGTCCCGAGTCCCGCGTCCCGGGTCCCGAGTCCCGAGTCCCGAGTCCCGAGTCCCGAGTCCCGCGTCCCGGGTCCCGAGTCCCGAGTCTCGGCTTGCCACTTCATTCTTCTGCGCATTTTCTTGTTAGTTCGTGTACGATTTAGGGGGTTTGACCGAAGAAGAAGCTTTTAAAAGCTTTTTAGCTATAAGCTTTAAAAAGAAGCTCAAAAGCTTTTTTACAGCGATCAAAACTTATTCGATACTTCGGTAGGTAATTAGGTAGACTTTGCGTCGAAAGTTCTAGCGATGTAAATGGGAACAAAATACGTAGTTGTCACACATTTATTCTGGGAGTTGCCTTTATTGCTTAATATCATTATTTTGGAAGCAGATCATTGTTAGGGAAGTGGCGTGAAGTTTAGTCGGTTAATTAGATTAATGTAGACATTTAAGTATTTGTCTTATCTCAAGTTATCTGTTACTTACTCTTGTACTTGTAGACGGAATACGCCCGCGTAGAGTCAGGTGCGTTGTTCCCACGACGACGACCCCGCGACTGCGGGCGGCTTACGACTCTACCTTGCTCTACGTTCGTCGCACGGTGGAGGGAATTCTTTTCGTATTATTCGGGATACTTTACGCTAATTTGATTTTTACTTTTCGTAGTGTTAAGTTTTTGTTATTATTTTGTGTAACTTAAAAAAAAGGTCTCCCATGTTGGTCTGGGACTTAAAAAGAATATGCTAACTGTGGTTCTTCCCTAACATGTCGTAAAAGGCGACTAATGGTATATAGGATTTTGGGTGTGTGATTGTGTAGGCGACAGGTTAGCCGCTTGTCACTGCTTTTTCACAATTTTCCATCTAACCCGGCCCAACTTTATTTTCGGCTGAACGTGGTTGTAAGGGCATGTTGCCCCTTTGACTCTGCCTACCCCTTCGGGGATCATGGGCGTGATGTTGTGTTTGTTTTGTTTGTTTGTGTATTCAGTGATTGTGTAGGCGATGAGCTATCCGTTTATTACAACTTTTTGACAATTTGCTTCTTTAGCTAGATGAGATGACTGACTAGTGTAACAACCAGTAGGTTGAGGAAATATCAAGAGCGTATATTTAACTAAATAATGGCTTATATACTAAGTGGTAGCTCAATGGTAAGGACACGCGCCTCTTAACCGAGGAGTGCGGGTTCAAACCCGGGCACGTACCTCTGGATTTTTCAAGTCTATGTACGTATTTATACCACTAGCTCGACGGTGAAGGAAAACATCGTGATGAAACCTGCAAATTCAAACAACTTTGGATTTGTAACCATGATTCAAAATGGTCTGGTTCCCCTATCTTAGGGTTACGAAGGTCAGATCGGCAGTCGCTTCAATGTAATTACCAGACTCGCTAAATCCTGGATCATGGTCTAAGCGGACCCCGTCTAAGCACGGGAAATAACGCTAGGAAGATGATGAATGGCTTATATATTAATGTAATGTGCGTCAGTTGTGATCTACTGAGGGAAGTCTTTGCTGACGCTACACTTGCAAGTCAATTATGTATAACTAAATTTTATTTATTTGTTGTTTAAAAATGGTTCTTTGAATCTTTCAGAGATTGCGTGTGGTGATATATATGTGAAAAAGATAGAAGAAGAAGGAAAAGAGAAGAAAGTCAGTTCGATTGTAAATATTTGTTGTGATGTTTAATTAGGCTCATATTACAAACTAGCTGTGCCAGCGGTGTCACCCGCGTTTATGGTTAATATTATATAGACTATTTCCGTCATACATGATTTCTATGTAACTTTAACCATTAAGGCTGCACACGCGACGGAAGCTTAAAAATGAAGTAACTTCTCCCGTTTTCCCAACATTTCCCTTCACTACTTTGCTCCTATTGATTGTAGCGTGATGAAAAGTATACTATAACCTGCCCAGGAGTATGAAGAATAATTGTACCAAGTTTCGTTAAAATCCGTCGAGTAGTTTTTGTTTCTATAAGGAACATACAGACAGACAGACAGACAGACAGACAAACATTTTACTGATTGCATTTTTGGCATCAGTATCGATCACTAATCACCCCCTGATAGTTATTTTGAAAATATATTTCATGTACAGAATTGACCTTTCTACAGATTTATTATAAGTATAGATAGGTAGTTGTCGGAAATATGCATGTTTTGTTTTATTTAGTTTCGCTTCTGTAATTTTATTTATTTAGTTTAGTTTTTCTTGGTTATTTATATTTGATATGTTTGGAGGTTTTGTTCCTACTATCATCATCTTTGCGTTATGCTTCGTGCTTAGACGGGGTCCGCTTAGACCATGATCCAGGATTTAACGACTCTGGTAGTTACGTTGAATCGACTGCCGATCCGACCTTCGCAACCCACAGATAGGGGAACCAAATAATTTTTAAATTATTGTTACAAATCCAAAGTTGTTTGAATTTGCAGGTTTCATTAAGATGTTTTCCCTCACTGCCGAGCTAGTGGTATACCTAAATAAGTACCTGCATAGATTTAAAAAAATCACAGGTACGTGCTCGGGTAAGTTAGGTATGAAGTTAGCCATGTCTTCTCTAGTTACAATTTATGTAGTATGTCATTGCAATCCCCACCACCCTTGTTAATGATCTAGATTCCACCGACACTTAAACCTCACAACTGTCATTCCATCAGTGAACCGCGACACGACAGAAGCGCCAATCCGTTTAAAGCGTTCTCGCGCTACGCAAACAATAAATCATCAATCAACGAGTAAGCCTGATGCGTCGCGACGGAGGGCCGAGCATATTGAGCCGGTTTTCACTCCGCCGGAGAGGGGAGGGACAATATAAATCTGCGAGCTCTTGACGTGGCCCGGGGCGGGCAGAGATCAAGCGAGCGCAGAGGGGTAGAGGGTGTGTAGAGCTGGCACACAGATACTATCAAACAATTTTTTTTCTTTGATTGCACGGATATTAGATACTAGCTGTGCCTGCGGTTTTACCCGCATTTATGGTTAATGTTGCCTATAGCCTTATTCGATAAATAGGCTATCTAACACTGAAAGAAGTTTCAGGTCAGACCAGTAGTTCCTGAGATTAGCGCGTTCAAGCAAACATACAATTGTATCGCATATGTGAAACCATTGATGTTGAAGTTGCAGAAGTCCATAGATAATGGTGATCGGATACCATCAGGCTGGCTGTTTTAATTTTAAATCATTAAAGTACTTTTCTTTAAACTAAGCATTAATCGCTACTCACTACTATAATATAATAAGACTAGGTACACTACTATTAAAATAACATAATTACTTACTAACTTCTTCTCTCACCGTTCCGGCGCGTGTAGGCACGAATTCCCCCGGTCTCTGCCCTGCTCTATGGCCGTTATGATTTCCACGAAGCTCGATTATACGATTGCCTCTGAAGTGCAGCCCGACGTGTAGCTCCCCACATTAACTGTTTACAGTTTATTAACAGACGGACGGATTGTTTCCATATTAATAATTGAGTCGTGGAGTGCCCACTCGATTTGAGGCAATCTGTTGCCCGCTCGGATTGAGAAGCGGTGTTCTTGTTAATATTTGTTATTCTGTTGTGTTTGTTAGCGATTGTAATAAGGAATTTTCACCGTTAAAAAAAGTAAATTATATTTAGTCCGACAGTAAGATTATTATCAAATTTTGAACGCGTACTTCTTTTATTATCAAATACTTACATTATTTTTGAAGTTTTAACTTAAAGCGTTGAGTGATGTCACGCGAAATGTTAATGAGCTGTGTCTTCGACATTTTTTGTTAGTTGGAAAGAAACAATACGTACACAATATTTTTCACTTAGAAACTAAAAAACTGTAGTCAAGTAACTTACTGATGGTAAACTGTTATACGAGTAAACTGTCTCGCATTTACTGAGGGTTCCAACTGTGTTCGTTTACCAGCTTGTTGTGAAAGGCGACGAATGGTGTATCGGGTATTGGATTTGTAATTGTGTAGGGGATGAGCTAGCCACTTGTCACTATTTATTAAAAAAAAAATCTCTTAACCTAACAATTTTAACCACTTCGGGGTATGGAGTCGTGATATTATGTTTGTATACATAACATCACGCCCATAATCGTCAAAGGGGCAGCAGGCCCTTTTAACCACATTCAGCCAAAAAAAAAAACTGGGCTGGGTTAGGTGAAAAATTGTGAAAAAGTAGTGACAAGTGGCTAGCTCGTCGCCTACTCAATCACACACCCAAAACCCCATACTACCATTAGTCGCCCTTTACGACATGCTAGGTAAGAAACACAGATGGCACATTCTGTTTTAAGTCCTAGACCAACATCGGACTTTGTATGCATAGGCATATTTAAGTATTGGTATGAATACTAGTTACAAGAGGAATCATATTACAACAGCACAACGACCCACGATGTCACCGCGGCTGACACCTCACTAACGAGCCGTCACCACTAGCTCCTGCCGATGCCAATTTGTCCCGTAGTGACGTCACTTGTCGCGTCCTCGTCGCTGTCAGCGGCACGACCGCATCCCGGACGGGGTTGGGGACCTAATCTGCGCCTCGGAAGTTTTGTACGGGTACTTTTGCTATCAAAGTGGGGAGTAGGCTGTTTGACGTTTTTCCCATTTGGGAATGCGAATGGGGATGTCGTTTCGTCGCCTCTTTGTGTCATCGCGTTATTTCGTGGCTGGTGTTGACAGAAGTGGAATAATGGCATATTCATAGAATAAGAGAAAAAAAGTAAGTACCTACATATTTTTGACACTCGAACAAGTGAAATGTAAAAAGAAAATGTATAGAATTTTCCTTTCACTGGAACACTAAAGGAAAATTATCATAGCCATTCATGGTATTTACAGTAAAATACGTAGAAATATAATATTGATATTTGTCCGATGTTGCTCTGGGACTTGAAAAAGAATGTGCCAACTGTGTTTCTTGCCTAGCATGTCGTAAAAGGCGACGAATGGTATATGGGGTTGTGGGTATGTGATTGTGTAGACGACGAGCTAGCCACTTGTCACTACTTTTTCACAATTTCCCATCTAACCCAGCCCAGTTTTGTTTTTAGTTGAATGTGGTTGAGGGGGCCTGCTGCCCCTGTGGCTCTGCCTACCCCTTCGGGGATTATGGGCGTGATGTTATGTTTGTTTGTTTGTTATAATATTGATAGAGAGAGTAGAATACGAATGGATAAAACAGTTCAAACAGAGTGAACTCGCCCGGCATATATCTATAACGAGATGCATTTTATTCAAACGCATTCGTATTTCTAAGGAAAGCATTTGTTCACCATATAGTTGCATATCGTGGCTATTGATTTCTAGTTTGTTACCTTAAAAGGTAACCAGTACCATCAACCTAAACGCACACAAATTTGAAGCAACAACATTTGATAAACTTGTACCTTTAACGAACCAAATCTACTTATGCAAATTGCAAGCTTGCTTATTTGTATGTGACCTCTTTAACTATATTATTCATAAGTTCCCACGGAAAACCAGCTACGCAAGCAGATTGTTCTACCATACGTCAAACTAGAAATCACAATAAACTTAAGTCGTACTTGCGTCACAAAAGGCAAACTTAACGGTTCCCTCGTAAACAAAGCGCACGTTTAATTAAAGTCATTCGAATCTCGACGCTCAATCGCGGCCATTGTTGCGCGGAAACAATATGGCGGCGCGCACCCGCCACGCCGCTTCCGGCTGCGCGCGCGCCACAAAAGCGCAGCGCGATATTTTCGGTATTATTTGGCGCAAATAGCGCATAATTATTTTGGTATCGGGTTGCTTGACGTTTGGCAGTTGCTAGTTGCTGTCGGTGGTTGTCAAACTTTGAAAATATTACAAAATCAAATTATATTAATCTACCACGAATGAATTATCGAACTGTGAAGTATTTAAATAGATCAGTTGATGAAAACGGCATTCACATGTAGGGTGGATACAAATCTATAGAAGTGTATCTAGACCGAAATACCGAAAGTAAAATACTTCTTTCACTAGCTCTACATGGAAAACATCGTAAGAACACTGCACGGATGCCTACTTAACGGAGGCGGAGGCGGATGCGAAGGCGATGAGTTTCACTTCCGCGGATGCGGAGGTTAACGGAGGCGGAGGCGAAGGTGAAATTAGATGTAAATAAAATAAAAATTTAAGGTCCAAGAGTTATTATATTAAATACTTAACACTTAAGTAAACATTTAAAACATAAAGTAAAAATTTTAAGTTAACTTTTTTGTAATCAAAATTAAGGAGAGGTAAATTAAATTTGACAAACAATAGTTTTGCGGCTTTATCACCTTCCAAACGATTTCTAAGGGATTCATAAATTAATCCAGCTGAACTAAATAATTGTTCACTTGGCACTGAACTTGGCGGCGCCGATAAGTACGTGCGAACGATGGGAGAAAAAGCTTTATATTTATTGTTATGTTATTTCTCCACAACAAAAATGGATCATCGTCTAATTTGAGTCTGTTTTCTTTATTATATTCATAATAAAAATTTTCCATATCATGAGGTTACTATTGCTGTCGTCATTTTCAGTTTCCTCTTCACTGTCACTGTGATTTGTCAACATGTCAGCCAGATTCTAATGCACGCTTTGTGTTGGTAAAAATATCTGGAAGCTTGTACTTGGTTCATCATGCTAGCGTCCAACAGGCGTGCGCTAGCACGCGACGCGAGCGCACGGCTGTTGGAGGCGAGCGTCGCTCGCGCGGTATTGCTATATGATTACGTAAATAAAACTCCGTTACAACTACGCAAAAATTGTGCGGAGGCGGAAGCGGAGGCGAAGGTACGATTTCTTGCGGAACTTCCGCAGTAACGGAGGCGGAGGCGAAGTTCCGTTACAACCCTAATCTGGATAACTGTGGGACGAAGATCATAATTTCATTTGTCCGGTTCTATTTCTCTATTACTTGGTATCATAGTCTGCTTAAGTTATAGCTAGTCTGATTTGTCTGCTCTGGTCGGGTCAAGTTTTTGGGTTTGTAATTTATATATTTTTATTTTGATACACTACAACAGGCCCTCATTAAAACATGGTTCAAATTTAATTATGATTCATACACCTTTGTATAAATTGTATTGAAAAGAGTAACTACCGAGTTTCTTGCCGGATTAGAACCGGACCGGTAGTAGAATCGAACTATTAATCAATTGACACTAGACCGATCATATGTTTATTCATCACCTTAGGAAATTCAAAAAACCCCAAAATTTTGAATAAGAAACCCTGCTTAAACCTAGCCTATTTCATATATTATAGAGCAAGTAGCACAGTTTGAGGGCCGGCGCGTGTCAGAGTGCAGGGCGGGTCAAGGCTGCAATTTGCGCGCACAATGAGCGACCCTCACGGCCGCCCGCGGCTGCAGCGAGCTGATGTTAGCTTCAGAAGTGACTGCTCTAATGTTACGGTATTGTTCACACGAGAAATCTTAGACCATGTCGGTTTGAAAGATCAGAATGTACCAACGATGTACCTTGCCTGATGGAAAGCTTGCGTGTCGTGAAATGATGGAAACGGTATTGGGTTTGTGATTGTGCATATAATGAGCTAACCACATGTCAATTTTATCTATTGCTAAATATGGGTTAAAGACTTTTTTTCTTCTGGGTCTCGTCCTACTGCTTTAAGAGATGGCGGGCTTCATGGGATGCGTGTGAATGGCTCTTCTATTTGCGGCTTTTTTTACAGGAAAAATGATTGACGACTTTCACTATCTTCTTTGACTTAATTCTGTAAAATATGAGGATGATATTGCAGGCAAAAGATAATAGGTAGGTATATTAAGATACTAACTGCGCCTGCGCTCACGTGTGCTTATATCTTTCTTCATCTTCTCATGTACTTACGAATATACATGAATGCAAAGGTAATTAAGTATTTTACGTTTTCTCACTTACCATAACTAAATGATTGCGATCGACTTCAGAAGTCAAAGTTTTGAACCTCGACAATCCACTTTTATGTTTAATAGATCCCGCTGGATACACGGAAGAATCTACAAACAAGGCCATTACTTCAATCGAGAAACAGGCCGAATATTTAAATAAGGAGATGTTCGTAAAATGATGAACACAGCTGTTTCAATATGATATTTAATTACACTCAATATTGCGTTCGACATAATAACATCTTATTTACACTAATATATCACAAACTCACGATATTACTTAATTGTAAACTATCGAAGTTTCATTATGTGCAAGTACACTAACTATTTCTAGGAGACCTAGGGCTTAATTTAAGGTGTACATTCATGTGAAAATAGAAAATTATTTTTAACACATGACAAACTCAACAAAAAATGTTTGAGTCAACGTGAACAATATCCAATGCATCAAAATTTTCAATTATTTCAATTTAAAAAATCCGTTAAAGCGCAGCAAAAATTGCGCAGTTCGCGTTTACTAACACGTTTACGTTATAAGTGGGTTGACACATCCGACATAGAGAACTACAGAACTGCTCATAACGCGTCAATTATGCATTTGAGACAGATTTTTTTTTTTTATTAAAAACGAGAAAGATTGAAAATATAAACTTTTGTCTATGGTTTCTTTAACGCCAATGCGATTCTTAGATCGGACTATTTTGGGACTATTCTAACGCTTTGTAATGTGTGATATTTTTCATCTTAACAGCTCATTAGGCGTTTGATATATCATTTTGAATATTATACCTAAACTCTTTCATTCTATTTTCACACAACTCAAATCTCTCACATTAAAACAATGAGGGTTTTTTGAATTAAAACATCCAAAAGATGGCGTAACTGTAACTTGCGGTCTTGTTATCCATCTCATTGGTTAGTTGTCAGACCAAACTGACATGCTGTCAACAAGGAGCCAATAGTGACAGTGATAAGACCACGAGACTCCCTCGTGCCAACTGGCGGTTTTAGTATTTTTGAAAACCTTCATTGCCTTAAAATAATCAAAATTAGACCTAATTCTGAACATTCAAACGTTTATGAGTTTCTTTGTCTACACTAGTAGGTACACCTAGCTTAGGTTAGTTCGTAATTTATACAAATTATTTAGCCAATGGAATGTCGGAAATACTGCATCTAATTTACCTTAAATAAATACATACATATTTACAATGATTTACTTACATCTTATACTAAGAGTGACTATTTCCTCACATGATAAATGTGTAGATATTACTTACTTATAATCATAATACCTATACAGATGTTATTTAAACAAAAAACGGCATAGTATTAGTTCGTTCATAATACTTCACGGTTTTCGCAATACATAACGCTTGCCCTTAACTTACCTCATGGTATAAATTTAAACAATTATTAGAAGATCTGTATTTTAATGTAAAAATTGTTATCCAGAGTAATAGAATGTGTTTAATAGATAATCTTATTTAACACATTAGATTTAACCATATTTACGCAAAAGTAAGTTATGATCTTCACGCGCAACTTATGAGCCATGGTAGGTATATTGTTGTCTCACGAGAGTAAAACTACTGTCTTGTCTACTCACATAATACCACATAATCAAAAATATATACTCGTTTCTTATATGAAACTGGTGTGATTTATAAAAAATAAAACCTTTCTTTGTAAATACTGATAACTTAGCACTAAGAATTCCATTATAATTAGTTTAATAAGTTATTTACGACATATCTTCTACATTCGCATAAATGCGGACGGTACCTGAAAACTCAGAATCTATATTATCTATTATTCTTCTACTATATTCATATTCACAAGCCATATAATGTATATTCATCTAACAACTGCTATTCTTCAAATCCTCCATCAATTCACATTATCACTCATTGGAATCCCCAAAATTGTTGAAATAGCTCCCGGGTCACAATAATTTGGAGAAGAAAGTGTTCGGAGCCGTGATCCTGGAAGGATCTATGATTCTGGGATAAGTGGCGCCCAGGAAAGGTCTGAACGCAGCCCTGTTGGCCTCTTCCGAAGGACTAGTGGTGGCCTCTTGCGTTGACTCGTCCTGAGTATCAAGAGAGGAGTCGTTGTTAGAGCCTCCAGCTCCCAAATGCAGCTTTCTCGTGTGCTTCTTAAGGTCGAAATTCCTGCAGAAACCTTTAGCGCAAATGCTGCATGTGAAAGGTTTTCTTTCGTTGTGCGTATGCATGTGGAAGGTCAGGTTGTATATCTGGTGGAAAGCCTTATTGCAAATATTGCATTTGTATGCCTTCTCACCGCTGTGGGTCAGTCTGTGATTCTTATAGTTCCCTTTCTGGTGGAAACCTTTTCCACAGAATTCGCAGACGAAAGGCTTGTACCCGGCGTGGATCCTCGCGTGAGTGTTGAGGGTCGAAGACCGGTTGAAGGCTTTCCCACAAGTGAGGCACTTGTGCGGTTTCTCCGAAGTGTGTATGATCTTATGCCGGCATAAGGTCGAGGCTTGTCTGAAGCCTTTCCCGCAGATCTTGCAGACGAAGGGCCTGGCGCCTGTGTGGACCGGCATGTGTCTGGTGAGGTTGTAATGCGCGTTGAAGACTTTCCCGCAGTCCCCACAAGCGAAGCTCTTGTTCTTAGCTGGGGATGGAGTAGGACCAGTCGTCGATGAGACAGCGTGGTCTGCTGCTGGAGCCCTGGGGCTAGGCGGTCGTTGGACTGGGGAGGTAGGAGGAGGCGGTCTTGGCAAATGGAGTTGATGCGCGTACGTTAAGGAAACGAGATCAGGTCCGTAGTAGAGAAGGGGATAATGGGAGACCAGTTGTCTTCTGGCAGCTGGGATGTACTGTTTGAAGGCCGAGTCTAGTAGTTGCGCGCCGTAGGAGAGGAAGCCGGGCGGTGGGGGAGGCTCGGGTGAGACAGATTTCTTCCTGTCGGGCTCCATGAGGCGAGCGATGGAGAAGTTGAGCACAGGCGCGGTGGGCGTGTCCGGGGACTTGGCGCGCTCGGGGGAGGACTCGCGCGGGCCCTCGGGGCGGGCGGTCGACTGGAACGGCTGCATCCTGCAGGATTCTTGTTACATCTGAAACAAGAGCACTATATTAGGAAACGTTATTGCATGGAACGGATTGTACAAGTTTGTTGTTGTTGATATCATTCTAACACATGATTTCTTTATAATGACAGTTAGTTCGAGACACTGGTTCACCTACACATATATGCAAATATATCCACAAAATAACAATTTCCCGATTTTTCCTTGACTTGTACTTCTAGACCTATTAATTTCAGTACGGCGATGTCAAAAATCCACGCAATTATAAGGTTGCAATGATTTGATATTTATTTTAATTGAAAACGCCCACCCATCATCACAAATTATCTATACTCAGTCCCATTTTCTTTTTAGACAAAAAGCCTAAATACGCCCCGACCAGACCATTATACTCGCAAAACCGCCCGCTTTAACGACAATACGTCGACGCAGCGTGTTTTAAGTAAATTGCGCCCGCCCATGCTCCGGCGGGGTCCTTTCGTGTCCTTGCCAGGGCCGGCTTTAACACTACCGGCGCCTAGGGCGAGATATATTTGGCGACCGTTACATACATAACACTACGCCTACAATCCCGAAGGAGCAGGCATAGTCCAAATAGAAATGAGTTCCTTAAACCACCTACAGCCAAAAGTCGAGTTTGATTAAATGAAAAATTGTGAAAAGCAAGTGGCTAGCTTGTCGCTTTGTTTGTACAGTTGGCACTCAAAGATTGAACGATATGCCTAAAATGCTAATGAACAGTCGACCGTGCATAACTCTTACCTGGGTGCGTGGCCTGGGTAAGATTTATAGCAATAAAAAAAAATTGCGCTTTGAGTCTTTAGCGCCTCTTCCTTTAAGTCTAGCGCCCCATAATATCTCCACCGGCACCGCCCAGTCGCCCAACTCTATCCGGGACTGTCTATGGCACCCATTGTCCTAAGACGCGCACAATGCGCTATGCGCGTACCAGACGCGCAAGAGCGGGATTGCAGCGCACTAATTAACGCGAGTAGTGCGTAGGGAGCGACGCGGGAGACGGGTCGTGGTTTGTTTGGCAGCGGTAACCAGGTTCGCAGATGTATTTTTAATTGGGAAGATTTTGGTGATTAATCGTCTTCCTAGCGTTATGTCCCGTTTAGACAGGGTCGTAGGTATTACAGCACGTTAAGACAAGATGGGTGGGCGTTTGCAATCCAAGCCAGCCCACTGGCCCATGTTGGTCTGGGACTTAAAAAGAATATGCCAACTGTGATTCTTGCCTAGCATGTCGTAAAAGGCGACTAATGGTATATCGGGTTTTGGGTGTGTGATTGTGTAGGCGACAGGTTAGCCACTTGTCACTGCTTTTTCACTATTTTCCATCTCACCCAGCCCGGCTTTATTTTTGGCTGAACGGTTGAAGGGGCCTGCTGCCTCTTTGACTCTGCCTGCCTACCTTCGGGGATTGTGGGCGTGATTTTATGTATGTTAAAACAAGTTAGGGATTATTAGATGAAAACACCAATAACAATATATCCTCTAGATAAAAAATGTACTGAACATAAAACAATAGGATCACAGAGACCCCAATTACGTCGCGGCGCGTCCGCGGTCGCTGCATATTCGCCGGGTTAGCGCGCCGGGGGCGGTCTATTGTACCCCGCTATTATTTTAAATGCGGGGGCTGTTTTTTTATTGCTTTATTCATATTTTGAAAAATTTTTCGTCTATTATTTTAACAATATTTTATGCGGTGATTAAGAGTGGTCTTAGCCCAATGGAAAAAACACACTCTTATTATTTCATTTGAAGTTGATGCTAATCCGATCACAACAGGATGTTTTAAAATACTTTTTTAATTCTAAATTCACAGTTAAGTCATTGGCGCTGTTAATTTTTTTTAACCTACATAAAAAAAAGAGGAGGAGGTTCTCAATTCGACTGAATTTTCTTTTTCTTTCTTTCTGTCCTTATCCCAAGTTTTATCAGCGACAAAACCTGCACATTGAAATAACTGTGTGTACCTAACCTTGTGTACTGGAAAGTAAAGAGGGATTATGGAAGGATATAGGAGTCAGTCTTGTAGCGGTGGTAGCTCAATGGTAAGGACACGCGCCTCTTAACCGAGGAGTGCGGGTTCAAACCCCGGCATGTTCCTCTAGATTTAAAAAAATCTATGTACATATTTATACCACTAGCTCGACGGTGAGGGAAAACATCGTGATGAAACCTGCAAATTCAAACAACTTTGAATTTGTAACCATGATCCAAAAATTGTCTGGTTCCCCTATCTTAGGGTTACGAAGGTCAGATCGGCAGTCGCTTCAATGTAATTACCAGACTCGCTAAATCCTGGATCATGGTCTAAGCGGACCCCGTCTAAGCACGGGACATAACGCTAGGAAGATGATGATAGGAGTCAGTCTTGTATTACCAAGATTTCTGAGTTAAGCCAGACTAGTGTAGATTTGTGTTTGTATTAGTGAGATTTTATAAAAATATAATTCAATTCAATTCAATTCTCGTTGAATAATTTCATAACTCCAACGAATCTTAACCCTACGGCTATTGTAGTAATCAGACGGCACACGGAGGGTTGACGGCAATTAGCCCGGGCACAATAGACCCGGCGCACAGCTAACCCGTCGAATATGCTCGTGCGGTCGTGAATACCAATGTTTAATTGGGCGCTTTAGACCCCATTGTTTTAAATCACGAAACGAATTTCTTTACAAGTTACGTTGAGTTATTATGGGTGATTTTCCCATAGAAGTTGTTTACAGATAATAAATTTGTAATGAATAATACAATGTACACTTATAATGATAACAGTTCAAAATTCTAGTCCAAAAATATCTTTAAAGGTTTTGCCCTAGACTTCATTTTTCCAACACCCCCAGCAAATATCATTATATTTTAGCCAATGTACATAAAAACTTGAAAAATTATATATCTAAACCTTCTTAACACGTTCGCGTGAGCAACCACATGTCCAAAATGTTGCATAACGGCCCAACCTTTTTTCCATACAAAATAAAGCGACGTGTGAAGACGTCGCGCCGTAAGACATACACCATGTAACCAAGCTACACGGCGCAACAAACTACAAAAATGGGATGTAATGCGGCGCAAAAGAGCAACGGTATATGAATTTACTGTTAAATTAGATGTCGGGCGACGTTCCGCCGAAATACATATCATAATCTTTCGGACGTCATAAGACGTTGCGCCGTTTCCTAAGCATATACTCACGACGTCGTGCGACGTAGCTCACGCGAACGTGTTAAAGAATCACTCTATCTATTGGTGAAAACCACATGAAAAGCCGTGCAGAAGTTTAAGAGTTTACCGCGAACACACAGATAGACGCAGCGAAGGACTTTGTTTTATATTACGAGTATGTAGTGATTATGTCGGCAAAAAAAAACAATGTAAATTTTTCACACACTGTTTAAACTTTACAATTAGAAGTAAGCAAATAAAAAGCTTATAAAAGATCTAATAGCAAGAACCTTAGATTACTGACCGGCAGAGAGTGCAACAATGTCATTAATAGTCAAGAGGGTTCTTTAAGCTAAGATATTTAACAAGTTCTTGTTAAGCAAGACAAAGATTAAGATATGTACCCTCCATCCATAGAGAAATCAAATGCAGGACTAGGTTTCCTCAAAAAAATATCCTTAAGCTTATAGCTCTAGTACCTATAAATACCGCATCTCCTTAGCTTTTTACACAGGGGGGCCGTGCCCAGGGCCTCCATCCTCAAGGGGCCTCGAAGGACCGGCAATTTGTCTGTTTTCCAAATGTTGAAGTTGCTACAAGAATATTCCTTTGCCTGTTAGTTACCAATTGAAGTGGAGAGCGGTCATTTTCGCAGCTTAAGAGATTAGAAAATTATTTACGAACAAGGGCCCCAATTCTTGTGGGCCTCAGTATAGTTTAAGACGGCCCTGCCCACAGGTTCATGCTCGTTTAACCAACATCCTCAGCATTGAAGCGTATGTCCTTACTGAGTTACCACCGCTCTAACAAGGCCTAGTACAGTTAGTTTAGGAATAAACACATGATTACTTTCAAAATAAATGTTCCAAACAAAACCTTTTCCATAGCAATTCCATTTATTGCCGAACTCCCGTATGCTTCACAATAGTCGAGTGAATGAAATAACAAGAGATTTGTACAACCCCTCGTGGCCAGGTGTTGGCTCGTGTTGGCCAACCATGTTGGGCCAACAGTCTACAATGCTTCGTAATGAATTAAGAGAAACTATTGTTTTAAGCGCACGCATTGTTCTTCTCAAGTTGTGCTTGAGAATTTGGATGTGATACGCATGTACGGTGTGGGATACAACAAACGAACTCTTTGAAATAATTATTTCAATTGTTTGTTGAATTTATTGTTTTGTTGAAATGTTTTTGTTTAAAGAATTGTTACATTTATACATACCTTCGGTGAGGATTAATTTAGGGTTCCACTTTAAAAATGCTTTAGATAAATTGATTAACTTTTCCGTTTTTATCGATTTAGGCATAACTTTAAAAGGTTAAAATTTTAGCATGTTTTTTTACTTGTCACTACTTTTTCACAATTTTCAATCTAACCCAGCCCAATGTCCCATGTTGGTCTAACTGTGTTTTTGCCTAGCATGTCGTAAAGGGGAATAATGGTATATGGGGTTTTGGGTATGTGACTAGCTCGCCACTTGTCACTACTTTTGCACAATTTTCCATCTAACCCAGCCCAGTTTTGTTTTGGCTGAATGTGAGCTTTTGGGCTTTATTGGGATTATGGGTGTTATGTTTTTTTTTTTTTAAGTATGTTTTGTCGTGGCCCTTAACTATCATATCCGATTTTGATAGAAAAGCTGTTAATTGAGTTGTTATTAGTAATAGTATGACATAGACTAAATACCACATTGTAATCGACTTAAAAAATTGGGAGCTAGGTTTCCATGTGCGATTTTTCGAACCGATTTCATTATCAAATAAATTAAATCCGCTCTGTTAGCTTATAATCATAAAAAATATCTAGAAGCTGCTAAAACACTATTTCGAGCCTAGATGTTATGGCGTCTTACTCCGTCGGTTCTAATTTCTTAGATCAAAGTCCGCCACATGATATCCAATTATAGAGAAATTCAATTCTAATTATTAATCCACCTATCCACTAGACACATTACTTAATGCATCGTCCACCTTAAAGCCGTTATCACGCCATCTCGAGTGCCCTCTATCACGCCATCACGCTATCACTCTATCACATCACAATTACTCAGCGCCGCGTATCTCCCGGCTCAGCATCCCAGATATCAGATTAGGCACAGCTAATGCGGAATGCTTGAGATTGCTGCCGCCACACACATGCGACATGCGGCTTGCGATAGTTTTATAAACCATATTTCATTTAAGTATACTAATATTATATTGTGGCGAACATATCCGAACGGAGTTTCGGAAAGCCATCAATAGGCAAGTTGACTCAAAAAAAATAATTAGTCCATTATAGAGATTACAAAAAAATATTGCTCACGTATTTTTTCTTTTGTTCAGCAAACCAAAAATGACGAAGATACAGCGCGTTAAAGGTGCGCAAGACGTCACTTGTTCTGTAGAATTTTAGGAACAAGTGATGTAAAAGCGCCCCACTCCAGATCTTTGAAGCGCTGTATCTTTGTTATTTTCCGAGCATTTGATAAAGCAAAAAATACGAACTCAATATTTTTTGATAATCTGACTAGCGGACTAAAAAAAATATTTTAGTCAACTAGCCTATTTCGGGAATATATCCGAACGCTAAGTATATTTTGACTTGACAACACTTACCAAATACCGCGCAAATGAAAAAGACCCACAGTATTTGTTACTGACTGATTTATTGTTTGATGTAAAAGTGTATTTTGTTACCCGAAATAAAACGTTGTCATCACACACGAGTCTTAATCCAACCAACGAACCGCAACAAACCAAAATATTATAAAGAGGATAGATTTGATTGTTTGTTTGTTTGTATCGAATAGGCTCTGAAACTACTGGACCGATTTGAATAATTATTTCACCAATGGAAAGCTACTTTATCAGCGAGTAACATAGGCTATATTTTATCCACTTATTCTTACGGTAACGGGAACGACGCGGGTGAAACTGAGGGGCGTTGCTATTATAAAATAAAATTATTAATACCCTATTTATCATGAAAAAAGCCTAAGATAACCTATTTTGTTCTATTTTCATTTAGTACATAGCAATCTTACCAAGTACTAGGTTTAAGTAACCGTGATAATGTCCTTAACGTACGAAATTTAACGCAACGTATTTTTATAGCTGGTATAAAGTATGTCAATTTGCTTGGTTGTCTTACTCCCAAAGATAGATATAGTGAAATATTACATAGTTAGCTATTTAAATTTGTCATTTTGAAATTAGAATTTGGTTTTTCACCCAAAATATCACCCAAATAGGCCTGTCATTGTAAAAGTTAACTGTCAAATAAGCTGTTTCAGAAACAATTTACGACGAGGTAGATTACTTAACAGTTTTACGAATATAGATGCTACTAAGTAACTAAATGTATCATAATAGTCTAATCTCTGTGGCGACTAACCCTCTAGCCCTCTCTCTTTGACCGTTATAAAGCAATAAATAATCAGCCAATAACCTTCTTTCTCCCGCTGTAATAAGGTTTAAAATCAAATAAGAACTCCGCTTAATAATTCAACGGCACTCCGTAAGCGAATTGAGGATCATTGAGAATATTTACAAAGAAACTTCAACTTTACAGCTAAAAATTAAAGTACATTTTCTTTTAAGCATAAGCTTTCTTCTTTGAGTATAAAGTTGATATATTTTGAGTCGTATTTTTAGGATGATAGAGTGCAGTTTTCCGTGAAGGAGGGTGGGAGGTTGAGAGGGCTACATTTGATGGGTATAATGATATTAGACATGTCAGGGTTAAGTTATTAAATGGGCCACTTAAGTAGTTGTTAATATCGCGCTTCTGCTTTTCTAGGTAAGTTCGTGCGCATAAATTAATTCGCATTATTTTTGACGGTTATGCTCCAAGCGAGGGATCTCTTACTAAGGCTCAGTAGTTCGTCTATCTATCTATCAGACTAAGGGCTGTAAGTCTATTATGTATAGGTAAAAGAGAAACAGTTAAAATTAAAAATCAAAGGCCAAAAAAGTATTTCACCAACCACGATGAGGACTTGTTCAATGATCCTTGCCTAGCATGTCGTAAAAGGCGACTAATGGTGATGTGTGATTGTATGAGTGACGAACTAATCACTTATTCTAATTATCCCTATTTACCATACATTTCCGACTAAGTAATAAATTTAAATTTGTAGCTAAAACTGGTAGTTAAATAAGCATACAACTCCCTGAAGTCCGCCTGTCCCTTCGAGGATTGGTGGCGTGTTAATATTGAAAAATGTGACGTTTATAAACGATTGATAACTTATGCAGTGAACCAAATTCTATATACAAGGTTTTATTTAATATACATACGTAACATCACGACCATAATTCCCGAAAGGGTAGGCAGAGTCAAAGAGGCAGCAGGCCCCTTTAACCACAATCAGCCAGAAACAAAATTGGGTTGGGTTGGATAGAAAATTGTGAAAAAGTAGTGACAAGTGGCTAGCCCGTCGCCCACACAATCACATACCCAAAACCCGATACACCATTAGTCGTCTTCTAGGCAAGAACCACAGATGGCACATTCTTTTTAAGTCCCAGACCAACATGGGACAATGGGCTGGGTTTTATTTAAGTACATACTAAAATACTAAAAGCGAAACACGGGCAAAATATTTTCATCTAAATAATCAGACCTCTCTTATATTGAAACGAATTCCGTATCTGAATGGCTTATTGCAATATCGAGTACTCAATAATAATTATTTTGACGTTTGACAATTTGAAGATGATAATAGGTCCTTCACGGTGATCTTAACATTTACCTACTTAAAGACTTTTTTTGCATTTTTTCTAAAGATAATAGCTCATTCATGCTCGGTGATCTTAATATTTGCCTACTTGAAGACTATTTTTCGCGTTTTTTTTTCTATTATGCATAGTAGGCGGGCGTACAGTCCGCCACAAAAGCGGTTCCGATCAAACTCGACGCGGTGACATCTGTCAAGTCAAGACGTCATTACCGACCCATTGCCAGGATCACGCGCAGGGATGGCAGTTAAGGGGAATTATTATTTATCTGTAAGGAATAGATTTTTTCGCGGCTCTGTCTGCGTAGAGCTGCTTGAGAGGTTTTTGAGTTTTTTTGGAGTTAAAATAAAAGGTACACTCCTAAGTCCTGAGATTCAAACTTTTAGCGTACCTTTAATTGAAATCCGTTAAATGATTTAGGTGTGAACATTTTACAATCAAAAAGATAGAGTTAATTTCATATGTAAAGTAACAGAAGGGATTATATATAAAAAAACATCACATTGTTCAAATAGAAATGCTGATTGTGAGACGAATTGGCTTAAATTCTTATATAATGTAGTTATAGGTAATAAATAATTTATTTTGGATATATAAAAGACAAGAAAAATATGCCAAAGGGTATTTTATTTTTTGAGCTAAACAATACCTATGGGTTTAGCCAATAAGGATGATGACTGCATTAAAAAACTATAATTCTATTTAGTCCGTCAGTTAGATTATACAAAAATACTAGTCACACACATTTTCGCTTTATCAAATTAACAAAAAATCACAAAGATAATGAGCATCAAAGTTTTGGAGTGGGGGCTTGCGACGTCACTACTTTGTAAAAATTGTACGTAGGTGTGACGTCACGCGCAACTTGAATGCATTGTATCTTCGTCAATGTTTGTTTGACAAATAAATTAAAAAATACGTGTTCAATATTTTTTTATAATCTAACTGACGGACTAAGCAGATTTTTTTATTCATCTAGCCTATTGCCATCAACAAATGTTCAGAATTCGGTTAATTTTGCAAGATTTAAGCTGTTTTTTTCAATTGAAGCAACTAACTTTCGTCACCATCTAAAATATTACTTAGATATTTCTTTAACTAATATCGGTCCATCATTGTAATGCAGTAGGTATTAATATTAAATTATTATATTTTTTTTTCACCATTACCAACATAATAAATACATAAATTTATTCCCAATCCGTATTTATTTATAGCAATTTACCTCCAGCCGTCACCCCTATCCGCAAATCCGATCATTAGAGGTCCCGACCTGTCATAGACTGCCGTCAACACCGCATCTGCCGTCCCGCTCGCACGCGATCACCCATCTCGCTCCCAATCCCATAATCTGCGTGTTGGTTTGACAGCAGTCATTAGAATCAGCCACTCTATCCTGACCTTCCCCTCTCTTTGGTTTAACGGCGACTCAGGGGTCTGGGCGAGGTGGGCGGCTAAAGTGAAATAATACGCGGATTGCATAGGAAAGTACCGTGTATTTCTCAATTCTGTGGTACAGTCATCGCCGGAAATGTATCGTTCCCTTTTCCATCTATCAGATTTTTTAAAATTAGTTGACTTCACATATTTTTTGGACTGTCAAAACGAAATGCTTCTTTACATCTTGTGCGTAATAGCGATTTATCAATGACCTCTATACCAATAATAAAGTGATTAAAATAAAATTCCGGTAATGAGAGATTTAAATAAAAGCGATTAAAGAACTATACACAATGTATACTACTATTTTTTTTTCATGAACATTTTGTATTGACTTGTTTGTCTGTATTATAATTGCAAATGAAATGTTTTAATGAACGACTTCGCTGCACATCAAAATTACGATAGCAGTCTCTGAAGACACACAATTGGTTGACTTATCATTGGAATAGCTTGATACAGTGATAAGATATTTGAGTTACAAGACAAGGACACCGGTAAGAAAGTTTTTTCATTTTGACTCTTACGAAACAGGTCTAGTACTAGTGTGGGGTCATAGAACTAAGATTTATATCGGATTACTATTTGTTTTTAGTTTATCATCTTCCTAGCGTTATGTCCCGTGTTTAGACGGGGTCCGCTTAGACCGTGATCCAGGATTTAGCGAGTCTAATAATTACATTGAAGCGACGGCCGATCTGACCTTCGTAACCCTAAGCTAGGGGAACCAGACAATTTTTAAATCATGGTTACAAATGCAAAGTTGTTTGAATTTGCAGGTTTCATCACGATGTTTTCCCTCACCGTCGAGCTAGTGGTATAAATACGTACATAGGCTTGAAAAATCCAGAGGTACGTGCCCGGGTTTGAACCTGCACTCCTCGGTTAAGAGGAGCGCGTCCTTACCATTGAGCTACCACCGCTCATTTATTTTTAGTAACATAAGTATTTTATTTTTTATTTTATATTTAATATTTATTTAAATACGTTGTCCAATGAAAACGTTAAAGTGTTAATTTTGTTGAATTTCGCACAAGAGTTTAGGACGTATTCTGATAAACAATTCTGGGGCGACTGTACAAAATTGAAATGATTATTGCGGCGAAAATTGTTTGTCGCGGATTTCGACTTCGGCTTCAAGGGGGCAAGGGGGGAGCTATTTGTATTTAATGTACGCCATTACGGTACAACTGTTTGGTACAATTCGCCGATTATAATTAATTCCTCATAATCCCCGCTGAACTGATGTACTTGTAAATGTTTCTATTTATTTTTGGAATAATAGGCTGGAAGTACTTTCTGAAATGTGTGATGTATTCTTACTAATATTATAAATGCGAAATTTGCCTTGTCTGTCTGTTAGGTCTCCATACCTGAGTATTAATACCTACTTACTTAAGTAGTAAAATCATTGCGATGAAAATTTGGTAGGTACGCCAAGGTGACAAAAAAAATCTGCTTCATCCGTCAGTTAGATTATAAAAAAAATATTCATCACGTATTTTTTATGTATTTGTCAAAAAAACATTGACGAAGTTACAATTCATTCAAGTTGCGCGTGACGTCACGCTTTAATACAATTTTTATTAAATAGTGACGTCGCAAGCCCCCAAACAAAACTTTGATGCTCTTTATCTTTGTGATTTTTTGTTAATTTGATAAAGTGAAAAATATGTGTCCAGTATTTTTGTATAATCTAACTGACGGACTAAATGGAATTATAGTTTTTTAATGCAGTCATCATCCCTATTCAAAGAAATAGCATAGTCTACTTTTTATCCCGAATACACATCGAATGCATCGTAAAAAAGTTATCAAATCTCACGAAGAGAAAGCCCAATTTCCTTACTCTACACGCTCTAACCTAATAAAACTATATGTATAACTATATTTGTAACAAATAGCGTTCTGCCTGAATTCTAGTCATAAGTTCTCTACCAACTCTACTTAATTTAAAGCACCCTTTTTGCAAATTAGATTTCATCACAATCGACAGTACGCTTTACGCTTACATTATTCAGAGCATACTGCCAAAATGTTTATACATGCAGCCTATGGTCTAATTTTACCGAAAGTGCCTACAATGCCCTAAGAGTCCTGTATATTAACATATTTAAGGCTCTATTCGGGTTGCCACGCTACTGTAGTGCATCTGGCGTGTTCGGTGACGCAAGCACAGATATTTTTTATGCGATAATGCGCAAAAACGTAGCATCACTAGTTCATCGAGTGCGACGAAGCCCGAACAGAGTTCTCCTTAAGATAGGAGATAGAGAGGACTCCACTCTGCTCCGCCGGTTCCTCAAACTACATTTCTGGTGAATTGGCTAAGTGGGGTAGTCAATAATTTACTTATAATAACATCACGGCCATAATCCCCGAAGGGGTAGGCAGAGTCAAAGGGGCAGCATGCTCCTTCAACCATATTCAGCCAAAATTAAAGCCGGGCTGGGTTAGATGGAGAATTGTGAAAAAGCAGTGACAAGCGGCTGCTAACCTGTCGCCTACATAATCACACACCCAAAATCCGATATATCACTAGTCGCCTTTTACGACATGCTAGACAAGAACCACAGTTGGCACATTATTTTTAAGTCCCAGACCAACATGGGACAGTGGGCTGGGTTGGATGGTATGGTCAATAATATAATTGGCAATAAAATAATTAGGCCTGTAAACGCACCAGACAATACAACTTTCGCATTTTCAATATTCTTCGTCACACTATCACGACCTCAATCTCCGAACGGGTAGGAAAGTCCAATGAGGCACTAATTACCAGATTAAAAGTTAGGTAAGGTGGAAATTTTACAAAAAAATTATCACAGCTCGTCGCTTGCACAAGCACAAACCAACACATAAAATTCAATACACAATTAGTCGTCATTTACAATGAGGACTATCGTTTTTTGTCTTACCAGATGGCGCCACTAAAGAGTGAGGTCCTAAAATACGGATGTCAAAGTTTGTTATTATGGACGCCAAAACAAAAATTTACATTTAAATCTTATTTAATACAATAGAACCGTAGAATAAACGTATTGGCCATGCCACAGTGTTGCGCAGTCCCGTTTTGCTCGCAAAAAAAGGCGGACACAAATTTCCGAAAGATAAAACTGTCTTATAGCAGTATTTTAACTCATATTTGCCATAATTAATCTAATGTTTTGCTAATTAAATTACTGTTGCGAATAAATATAAATAAACCCGCGTAGCCAACCCACAAACAGTCACATTTGACCATCATTTGACATTTCGGGGACCTCACGCTACACAAGCGCCCCTGGTGGCGAATTCATACGCGATAGCCCTCATTGCAAAATTTAACAAAGAAATATTTCATGTATGGATCGACAATTATTTTTCTAATGTAAAAGTATGTTTGTTTTACAAGTTTGTTTAAGGATGTAGGAGCCGCGGAAGGCCCAGGCTCACCACGACCAGACAGGTCGTGTGTTAACAGAAGGTGATGTTAGGAGTCATAAAAACCGTAGAGCTTGTATGAAAAGGATTATGAATGTTGAAGAGGCGAGTGAGGTGTGTAAGGATCGTGCCATATGGCGTTCGGTTCTCTCTGCCTACCCGCTAGGGAAGTGGCGTGAAGTTTAGATTGTTTGTTTTACAAAAATAAATATTGTTTCTCTTTACAACATTTGTACGCGTTCAAATTAGACTAGTTGTTACAGAGAATAGCCGGAACACACTTAAACAATTAGTCTGGCCCGATGGCGCATTTGCTAGTGACCCTGCCCTAAACGCCAAGAGGTGTGGGTTCGGTCCCCACCCAGGACAAACATTCGTGTGATGAATATTTGTTTTCTTTTCTGTGTCTCGGTGTTAGTATCTAATATTTAAGTACATATTTGTAATACCACTGTTGATTCTGATATCCGTAACACAAGTGCTTAAACTACTTACTTCGGAGTCAGATCAATGTATGAGATGTTGTCGGATATTTATTTATTAAATAATTATTTAATTTAAACATTGTATCCAATCAAATCAATAATTTTTATCGCTTTCTATAATTTATAGTCATCATCTTCATCTTCCTAGCGTTATGTCCCGTGCTAAGACGGGCTCCGCTCAAACCATGATCCAGGAATTAGCGAGTCTGGTAATAACACTGAAGCGACTGCCGATGTGACCTTCGTAACCCTAAGATAGGGGAACTAGACAATTTTTTGGATCATGGTTACAAATCCAATACCCTTTTCATAATACACAGTGATTACATTAAATTGTGGACCTTTTCGGGCACTGCAAAATTTGGAGAGAAGAAGAGGATTTAACAATTTATTTTCTACTAGCTGTGCCAGCGGTGTCACCCGCGTTTATGGTTAACATTATAAAGACTATTTCCGTCATACATGATTTCTATGTAACTTTAACCATTAAGGCTGCACACGCGACGGAAGCTTAAAAAATTTAGTAACTTCTCCCGTTTTCTCAACATTTCCCTTCACTACTCTGCTCCTATTAATTGTAGCGTGATGAAAAGTATACTATAACCTGCCCAGGAGTATGAAGAATAATTGTACCAAGTTTCGTTAAAATCCGTCGAGTAGTTTTTGTTTCTATAAGGAACATACAGACAGACAGACAGACAGACAGACAAAATTTTTACTGATTGCATTTTTGGCATCAGTATCGATCACTAATCACCCCCTGATAGTTATTTTGAAAATATATTTAATGTACAGAATTGACCTCTCTACAGATTTATAAGTATAGATTATCTATTATTAGTTTACTAGCTAGCTTAGTGCGTGCGTCTTTTTAAGCGTAGAACACTTGACGGTTTCATGTGCGTTATAAATAAGTTGTTATTTGCCACAACAAACAGACACTCCGATTGTATTTACTCGTATAGATAGGCACAAATAATGGTTGTGGTGTTTATTCTAAGCGCAATAATCCCGCGCACGCGGCAGCGCAAATATTTGCTGCGAGTAATTGACGGGTTCGGTTCCCGGGTGGTGAAGCGGTTGCGTGATCATGGGGCATGATGATGATATTGATGATGGGATGGGTTTGGGAGTAGGAATGATGACGCCATACATGGTTTGGTAGGTAGGGAGTAGTCACTAGAAATAGTGGTAACGAGACTAAACGCGATATGCATTTTACAGTACTTACAACTTGACGTTACGACCGTGTTCAAAGTCAAAGTCAAAGTCAAAAAATTCTTTATTTATATAGGTTTTAAGGAAACACTTATAAATCGTCAAATGCAGGTAAAGCCAAAGCTATATGATTCTACCACCGGTTCGGAATGTTGTATCTACCGAGAAGAATCCGGCAAGAAACTCGGTAGTTACTCGTTTCAATACAATTTATACAAGGTGTATGAATCATAATTAACTTTGAACCATGTTTTAGTGTGGGCCTGTTGTAGAGTATCAAAATAAAAATATCTATATAAATTACAAATCAAAATCTTGACCCGACCAGTTGTTGCAACATCAAGCTGTGAGTAGATAGGTACGCTTACAACACGAAAAAGTGACGTTATCGTCATAATAAACGAATGCTGCTCAGTAGTTTAATCCAGCAAACTTACAGCTCTAATTAATCTTACGTGATTGATTAATGAAAAGAGCACCTTTCGCTTGGGCTATTTAAAAATACAACGATATTTGCAACGTAATTAATATCTTAGCATGATGAATGGTGCAATCTACCTAAATAATTTTACAGGCGACCGGTGTCATCAGTGGATACGAGGGGACTAGCTGGAGATTTATGACACCCGAATATGTATATCCGTATATACTGCGGATAAAAACCAGTATGAATATTTACCATTATAGGCCTGCCTTCTCTTCAGGTCGATTCAGAAATTGCATAATTTTTCTTGGAAAGTTAGACCGTGTAACTTAGATATGGCGTTCGGTTCTCTCTGCCTACCCCGCGGAAACTACCTAAAGCTAGTGAATTTAAGACTTTTGTGATTATGACGATAACGTCACTAATTCGTGTTATGTCCTGTGCCTAGTCGATGGGAACTTGAACGATGATCATAGATTTAGCGAGTTTGATACACTTCGACAACTGTCCTGCTGATACTGGGGTCTTCATAACTGTTAGATAGGGGACTATAAAATTGTATCGTCTATAGTTTTAGATAAGAATAAACCGAATGATAAAGTATAAAGTCACCAATTTGCGGATGTCATACGGTATTTTACTTAGGAAACAGACAATGATATTTTACAATCATCTGGCTTATGTTGTTTTCTGTTGAAAAATCGGCGCTTAATTTTGGACTGTGGCTACAGGAAATTCGAACGTGATGATTATGTTTGTAAAATAAAACGAAGTTTCGGTGTCTTTACCTTAAGACAAACCACTAATAAGTATAGATTAAATGACAGTGTATTAGCTTTATAAAGTGTAGGTCCCGTGTTGATGTGGGACTTAAAGATAATGTGCCAACTGTGTTTTTGCCTAGCATTTCGTAAAAGGCGACTAATGGTATATCGGGTTTTGGATATGTGATTGTGTAGGCGACGAGCTAGCCACTTGTCACAACTTTTTCAAAATTTTCCATCTAACCAGTTTTGTTTTTTGCTGAATGTGGTTAAAGGGGCCTACTGCCCCTTTGACTCTGCCTACCCCTTTGGGGCTTATGGGCGTGATGTTATGTAAAGTATAGGTAGTTGTGCTAGAATTAGGGATGTTACACGGATGAGTTTATCGGATTGGGAGTGAATACTGGAGTTTTTAAAATTTTATATATCTATCAAAATCGAAGCTAGACCCCACGCCAAGGTAAAAAATAATATAAATATCTAATAATGATAGGTATGTAAATATAAAAAATAACAAAAACATTTATTTTCTCAACACAAACAGAAGAGGAAGTACAATTTGGTAACATAGTGAAAATTTGACATAGGTAGATTTGTGTGAGACTGACACAGGCGTCAGTCAGGAATTTTACATACCTGTTGTACGGTGGTAGAATCATATAGCTGTGGCTTTACCTGTATTTGACGATTTATAAGTGTTTCCTTGAAACCTATATAAATAAAGAATATTTTAACTTTGACTTTTGTACAGGTCATCAGGCTCCCACCAGTTCGGTGATATCATAACATTATGGTACACAAAACAAAGTATTCGTGTCGCTCAAATGAAAATAGTGAAACGTAACTATAGATTTCTAATCAATTTAAAAGGCTGTAATGGCAGTAAATTGTATGTTAAAAAGCCCATTTTCATTATTCCTAAGCCGTTCTGATATTTATTATTTACCTATAACTTCCAATTCCATTGTGCCAGAAATCGAAATCTCAATACCTGGCTTAAAAAATTGTCAGAACTTCCAAAATGTCGAATATCATGGTCGACCGACATTTCAACACAACTAATTCAGATATAATTTGAGACACCGAAACATATGCGACAAACCAAACGCATGGGGTGTCAAATAACAAAAAACGTAACTATAGGGAGTAACCCCATAAAAAGAGTTAAGTATAATTTTTCACACCCCCATAATAAAATAAACCCCTTGCTAGATTTGTCGGGTCGGCTGAGCCTCCGCGGAGGAGTGAGGGCACAAAGAGCGCGGAGGACAATGAGAGGTCGCCTGTGACCCGTGCACCTGGGTCAGGTGGGAGGGAATTGATTAGTGAAGTGATTTCCGTCGATACTTTGAACTACGTAGGTAGTACAAAAAAGTGAGTCAAGTAATAGGTACTTAAATATTTTTATTATTGACTATTTAAAATATAATACAAAGGGACAGGATTATTTTTGCTCAAAGCACGAACAAATACCTACGGAATCCATAAGTTAGGTATAACTAACTGTGGGAAAAGTGTGCATACATTGTAGATTATATTTTTAAAAGATAAACATATGATATATGAAATAAATGCTAGGCAAGAAACACATAAATATGTGTTTATAGCATGTCGTAAAAGGTCACTAATAGTATATCGGGTTTTGGGTATGTGATTGTGTAGGCGACAAGCTAGCCAATTTTCACTACTTTTGCACAATTTTCCATCTAACTCAGCCCAGTTTTATTTTTGTCTGAATCTCGTTAAGGGGGCCTGCTGTCCCGTTAACTCTGCCTACCCCTTCGGGGATTACGGGCGCGAAGTAATGTATCTATGTATGTATATTTCAATTTACTGACATTAAACTGAAGTTTTCATTTACCGATATTAAACACGATGTATACTTATTTAGTTAAATGTTGTTAATTATATCGATAAACTAATGTCAGCGCATCCCTAGAGGGCGGTTATTAAATTAGTCGTCGCCAGTGACACGAGTGAGCACTCATTATGGGCCCTCTCGGAGGATAATGCCTCACCTCGGAGGCTCAATGGGTTGGATCAAATCCTGTATGAGCCCTCCCCCGTCATCATATATTAATGTAAAGGCGTTAAGATGTTCACGGTGTAATGACGACAGAGATTGTTAATATTAATATGTACGAACCTGTATTTAAATGAAGATAATGTGATTTTTTTTAATGTTTATATATCTGGTCCTATAGAAAGAATAGAGTCTTCTCGAACGATTTGACTTGTCGACTCAGGTGATTACTGACCCTGGCCACGAAACAGGTTCATAGGGTTCGTATAGTAATATTTTTTTTTAATTCTGTATAAACGTGTATGTTGAATAAAACGTAAGTATTTAAGTGAAACGGGACATGAAACGGGACCAAACTCACATTTGCACGAATTGCACGCATTGCATACGCATGCATATCATCACACCCGTAATCCCTGAAGGGGTAGACAGAGTCGAAAGAGCGATAAACATCTTAAACGACATTCAGTCAAAAATAAAATAGCGTTCAGTTCAATTTATGGAAAAGCAGTGACAAGTAGCTAGCTCGCCGCCTACACAATCACAAATCCAGAACTCCGTATATCATTAGTCGCCTTTTACGAAATGCTAGGGAAGAAACACAATTGGTACATTCTTTTCGAGCCCCAGACCAACATAATAATGTGTTATAATTTATTATTATATATTTTATCAAAAAAAAAATTGTCCGTAAATTAGATTATCAAAAAATATTGAATACCGACGTATTTTTTGCTTTATCTTATACTCAAAATATTACAAAGATACAGCGCTTCAAAGATCTGAAATGGAACGCTTTACGTCACGTGGACGGTACAATTTTACACACCTACTGACGTCACGCGGTACTTTAACGCGCTGTATCTTCATCATTTTTAGTTTGCTGAACAAAAGAAAAAATACGTAAGCAATATTTTTTTGCAATCTCAATATCTAATGGTCTATAAAAAAATAGTAAAATAGCCTATTGCAAAGTAACTCTGTTTAATTTTCACGTGCCCAAATTAATAAAGCGCATAGATTACTTATGATGCTAGACTAGATGATAAAACCAGCTGATCGCATGATAGATTTGATATCTGTAATAGACTGAATTCCAGATAAACAATCTTTTGGTTAATTTTCCACGTTAACAAAAGCATCTTGCATGTCGTAAAGGGCGAGTGATGGGTATTGACAAGCTCGTGGCGCAAGTGGCCATGCTCCATGCGCCAAGAGTTGTGGGTTCGATCCCCACCCAGGACAAATATTCGTATAAGGAATACTTGTGTTTGTGCTGTGTCTGGGTGTTAATATCCAATATTTAAGTATATAAGTATTTGTAATACCACTGTTGTTTCTGGTATCCGTAACACAAGTGCTTAAGCTACATAACTCGGAGTCAGATCAATGTATGTGATGTAGTCTAATATTATTATTATTATTATATTGAATTTGTGATTATGTAAACAACGAGACTAGCCACTTGTCACTACTTCTTCACAATTTTTCATCTAACTGAGCCAATTTTATTTTAGAGTTAGTAATTGAAGGGGGCATTGTAGCTTCGCTTTCGTGAAAGGTATCTATCTACGTATGGATAATTTGCACAAATGCAACTGCATTAGTTGCCAAGACGTACAGATAAAATATTTTTACAAACGACAACTTCTCCCAAATATTATTGTGTATCACTGCTTTAACAACATCTTTTAAAAGGGAAGCCTTTGGAATTCGAATGTAAAAAAAAGGTTTAACACTTTCGCTCAAACTGCCCGGCAGATTAACGATATTATGGCACTTAATCCTTCCGCGACGGACGGACGGAAGGCGATATATTTGCAAACAGTTCCTGCCGGCTATCCTATTATACGGGACAGACAGACCGACAATGAGACCGGGAAGTATTCGTTAATGTTGCATGATTGTAAGTATAAATATCTTCTTACACAGATTTTCGACAGTTACGGGAGATGTTTTAGTCAACACTAGCTTCTGCCTACGGCTTGGCTCGCGTGGTACATCATAAAAAATATCCTACATGTTATTTGGGTGTATGAACTATAGTATTGTAAAGTTTAAATAAAATCCATTTAGTAATTTTTGCGTGAAAGAATATCAAATATCCATACTTCCTCACAAACTTTCGCGTTTATAATATTAGTAGTAGGATAGGATAAGTAGGATTTGGTCATAGCTATACATACATAACATCACGCCCATAATCCCCGAAGGGGTAGTCAGAGTCGCAAGGGCAGCAAGCCCCTTCAACCGCATTCAGCCAAAAATAAAGGGTTAGATGGAAAATTGTGGAAAAGCAGTGACAAGCTAAGAGATCATAGATATATTATCCAATATTTTTCCAAAGAATAAGCTATTTTTTATATTTGATTAGATAAATGACTTCCTTTGTTGTCTATGGTGACATGGGATATAGAAATAATGTACCAACTGTGTTTCTTGTCTAGCATGTTGTAAGAGTCGATTAATTATGTACAGGGTATTGTGGTATTCCATTTCACAATTGTCCATCTTATCTTCAAAGTCAAAGTCAAAGTCAAAATACTCTTTATTTATATAGGTTTGAAACAAACACTTATAAATCGTCAATTCAACAGGAAGATCAACTAATAATATGAATCTACCACCGGTTCGGAATGTTGCTTCTACCGAGAAGAAACCGGCAAGAAACTCGGTAGTTACTCTTTTCAATAACATATTTTACAGGGGTGTATAGATCATATTTGCATTTGAACCATGTCGTGAAGTCGGCTTGTCAGATCTATCTTAACACATCTATTTTATTTTTGGCTAACCGTGGTTAAAGGGCCTTGCCGCTTCTTGGATTCTGCCCTTCGGGAATTGCGAGCGTTATGATATAAGTATGTTGGATTATTTTTCTTTGAAGACTAGTTTTAGAACGCATGTAAGTACGGTCTGTGTGAATGCTTTATATCAATTAATTATGTGACTTCAATGGCGAAATTATTGGCAATTTACGTATCAAAGTCGTGCAAACTAATGTAGGTCGATTTTAATTAAATGTTTGGCTATTAGGGCTTACATTCAATTTCAGGCGATTCATCGCGTGGACAACTCGATTGGACCAGGATTTTAAAAAATCGCAATAGCCGCGGAAGGCCCAGGCTCACCTACCAGATTGGTCGTGTATAACAGAAGGTGATGTTAGGAGTCATAAAAACCGTAGAACTTGTATGAAAAGGATTATGAATGTTGAAGAAGCGAGTGAGGTGTGTAAGGATCGTGCCATATGGCGTTCGGTTCTCTCTGCCTACCCCGCTAGGGAAGTGGCGTGAAGTTTCGTTAGTTAGTTGGTTAGCAATAGGTATGGAGACTACTAGATGATGGATATCGTAAGGAGATTGGCTAATTCAAATGACAGTGGATAGGTAAACATCATCTGATTTGTTTCTTTCCCCCGTCTAACGGTTACTTATGTCAAACATTTGAACCAATTATGTTTGTTCTGTGTCTGGGTGTTAATATCTAATATTTAAGTATATATTTGTAATACCACTGTTGATTCTGATATCCGTAACACAAGTGCTTAAGCTACTTAGCTCGGAATCAGATATGATGTGATCTTCTTCTTCTTCCTAGCGTTATGTCCCGTGTTGAGACGGGGTCCGTTTTGACCATGATCCAGGATTTAGCGAATGGTATTGGTAATTATATTGAAGCGACTGCCGATCTGACCTTCTTAACCCTAAGATAGGGGAACCAGACAATTTTTGGATGTAGTCTAATATTTATTTGTTCTCAGGCAGTTGAGTACCAATTAATATACTTGTACCAGGACAACTAACCTATGTATACTAAAATACGAGTATCATCATCTGTCCCGCATTGACCCGGGACTTATGCCAACTGTAGTCCTTGTATAACATGTCGCAAAAGGCCACTGTGTATCGGATATTGGATTTCTAATTATTTGAGCTGAGCTAGCCACTTCACTCAGCCTACTCCTACGGAGATTACGGCCGTTATGGTAAACCTACATCATCATTTCTGTAGCGGTATGTCCAGTTTCTGGTGGTGATTCGCTTGGACCATGTATTTGGCAAGTCTAGTGTTTTCATTGAGTATATTCCATCTAACATAAACTTAACATAGAGAAACAAGAATTTTAAGCTTGTTATTATTAGAAATGAAAGTCGCCTATAAGAATATCCTTAACTTCAGTTGGTTATAAATAATGTTTAGTTTAAATTATTCCTACACATTCGTAAACATTTTTTTATTTATTAAAGACGTATTATTAAAGTTGGTTACTTTCTCATTTAGTCTGTCTAGGTATTTTCGGGATAGTATAAACTTAAGTTTTTAAAAAGAAAATGGCCTATGGTTTTTGTTCATGATCTAAGCACTGTATCGATATCAAGTCCCTAAATATTTTTAACAAAAAAAAATAATTAGCCAAACCTGTCAATCGCACCACCGATCACTGGTCACCCATCACTCGACCGATCACCACACCACAAAAAGAGCATCCGAACACTGGGTCATTGCACTTGGCGCGAAACACGGGAAGATGGCCGCGGCGCGTTCCAAATTCGAAATTGGTGTGACGTCTGGACGGCAAGAGGCAAACAGGGCGGGCATTCGCAGCCGAAGCGGCGGTCGCCTCAATAATTCAGGGCGGCCAACGGGGAAGCCGCTTCGCCCCTCCCTCTCTGGGCTGCGCGCACAGCTAGCCCTGTCCCGCTTCGATTTGATGCGCATTTGTCCTCGTGGTATCGCCATCTCGTTCTACCCTTCAAACTTGATATATGTCTGTTTCCTTCGCTCTCATTAGGCGGTAGGTTCGTGTATTATGCAGTCTGTTTGGGGAGCGTTTGGTGAGGTTTGCGCAGGGCTACAGAGTAGGTAGAGACAGAGACTTGTCATAAATCTTGCTTGAGACGGGTTGGGCGGTAGCTTAGTGGCTATGAAGACACGTCTCATACGGGAGGGGTGGTGATTTATCATCCCTATACGAAGTAAAATGTTTATTAGGTACTTACATTTTGTTAGCCTCGTTTTTATTTCGGATGCTACATCGACCAAATATCTACTCATAACATCAGGCAGTAACCAACACTTCCGTGCAGAACTATGGACATATTATGGGCCTGCCTACCTACTCCGCAGCTAGAGAAATTGTGAAGAAAGCTACTCGTTTAAATAAACAACTCAAAAATCTTTATTTACGTAGGCCTCAAAAAAGCACTTGTAAATCGTCAAGTAATAGGTACAAAATAGAACAATTTCAATCTACCACCGGTTCGGAATGTCGCATCTACCGAGAAGAAACTCGGTAGTTACTGTTTTCAAAGCCAGATTGAATATAAAAATTTAAATTTACAGATTAAATTAATATTTACATATGCACAGTTAATGTTCATTAAAGATTCAGGCGAGTATTATTATAAGTAAAAGGTAAACCAGAGCAGACCAGCCTCTGAAGGTGGCACCTGTTCACAAGTATGACGTATGTGTCAGCCATCGTTTCACTCGACCATTATTGAGGGAATGTAACGACCCGACACATAACGCCACCACCCCCGAAGCAATTGAGTAATCATCAAATATGACGAAACTGAGGATTGCAATGCTGGATCAAGTAGTTTAGCTGGGTTCAGAAAAAAATAACTGGGCTGCACCAAGCTACATGTGCTGGTTCCATGCCGCTAGATTGCAATGCCTGCAGGGATTACAATGCTAGATCAAGCAGTCTAGCTGGGTCCAGTAAAAATTTAACTGGGCTGCACCAAGCGACATGTGCTGGTTCCATGCCGCTAGATTGCAATGCCTGCAGGGATTACAATGCTGCAATCAAGCAATCTGGGTTCAGCACAACTGTAGCTATAGAAACCAGCAGAAAAAGTCGCTGAATGGCAATTCCCAAATTGAACTATGGTAAAATTCGTCTGTTTCCCTTATTAAAGGAATGAATGGCACCATGAAAGCCCTTTTAATATAGGTAACATCCAGAATCGCTAAACCTAGACCAAGGGCTAGACCCCTACTTATACCTAGTACCTATGTGTGTATGTATACCGATAACAAATAGCCCGCCTACACCTAGTCCCTATCTAAGTACATCTTAAATCAAATATGCAACGAAAACTATCCAATCGCTAGACTATTTGAATTTACCCCATTGAACTATTATTACTAGCGTATGGAACCGACGCAGCGAACAAGTTTTTTGCGCCGTGCGTTGTTGCCGATCGGCAACAACTCGTTTAGTCACTCGCCTACGTTCACGGCATTCACACGCGTAAGCGCCCTTAAATTCACGGCGTTTACGACGTTTTGGTCGCGAGAAAAATGTACTCTATGAGCGATCTAGCGCTGCGTGTTTTAATAGCATAATTAGACGACAATTGTTAGTTTTAGCGCTGCAAATGCTGAAACACGCTCAGTTCATGCTTCGTGATAATATTTTTGTTTGACATAGCTTCTCTCTAGACGTAGTAATAATATCTCAATGATTTACCCAGATTTGTTTCATAAATGCAACAAATGGTTTTTATTTATAAGTTGGAAAATTACAGACTTCCTACATAAAAGGAAATTCATGCTTTCTCCCATTACAACAAAACCGAATGTAAAATAATAGTATAGCCAACATACAACTCTTACAAAAGACAGTGTTAATAAAATATTCTCTCATTGTATTTTATAATTACCATAAAGTAGGTACATGTCACAATTTTTGCCTAAAAGCTTATGTGCACATTTGTAAGTCAAAATGTTATCCCATGTTGGTCTGGGACTTGGCCCATGTTGATCTGGGACAAAAAAAAATAATGTGCCAACTGTGGTTCTTGCCTAGCATGTCGTAAGAGGCGACTAATGGTTAACGGGCTTTTGGGTATGTGACTGAGTAGGCGACGAGCTAGCCACTTGTCACTCCTTTTTCACAGCTTTCCATCCAACCCAGCCAACTTTCTCATGTAGGTCTGGGACTTAAAAAGAATATACCAACTTTGGTTCTTGTCTAGCATGTCGTAAAAGGCGACTAATGGTATATCGGGTTTTGGGTGTGTGATTGTGTAGGCGACAGGTTAGCCGCTTGCTTTTTCACAATTTTCCATCTAACCCAGCCCGGCTTTATTTTTAGCTGAATGTGGTTGAAGAGGCTTGCTGCCCTTTTGCCTCTGCCTACCCCTTCGGGGATTATGGGCGTGATGTTATGTGTGTGTGTGTGTAAGTCAAAATGTTAAGAAAACGTTACAATATAATGACGCAGTCTCCCTAATCCTACGCATATTATTAGGGAGAAAAACAGTTTTAGTACGGTAAAATCACAGAACAAAAAAAAAAATGTATGTCACGATATTAGTAGAAGAACCGATGAAGCCAAACTCACACATACGACACTAATCACATTCTACACTACAGATACGCCATGAGCTGGATTGGCCGTTCTTATTCTAGTCAATAACAGCTTATCTTACTAGTCCTACAACATACTTTCATCCTTTTAAAATAAGGTTTTCTATAAAAGTATTTAAAACCTTTTGTAACCCTAGTTCAAACTGAACACTAATGTTGTGATAATTTTTATTCTCGATTATAGATGGCGTTGTTTGTATTTTAGAGCAATTATAATTCATAAGCAGGTAGGAATAAGGTATACATTTATCTGACACCACTGACAATCAATTCTGCGTTATCACGCACAATTAATTGGCTTTAATGCCACGCCCTCTTAGCTCTTCCACTTAATATTGGTTCCGTGGGTAAAATCGTAAAGTTCTGGTTTATAATATTCAGGCCATCTATTGTGAAAATGAGACAACATTCTCAGTAGCATATAACCATTATGTATTCTGTGGTAGCATGCTCATTATTTTGATACGATATCGAGTAGTTAATTATCATACTAGATGGCGCTAGAAGCGTCTATTAAAACATACCAATCCAATCATACAGTCATGATTTAATGGTACTATTTTTTTTTTTAAAGCTAATATTATACTTTCCGACTTTAATAGTATGCATTTTATAGCTATAGGCGCTTCAATAATAAAACCTGGCGTCCAAAATGTTTTAGTTATTTGTTTTCGAGTTAATTTATATGGCGCCCAACGTGTAAGTTGGTTTTGATGGCGCCCAACGCGTTACAATACTTCAACTTCATGCTAATATAATAGTAGGCTTGTGAAGTAAATTACGATATAGATAAAGTTACAAAGATCGTGTTAAGGATTCGAGATTAAGTGTTAGTGTTCCACGAGCAATTATCACGTCTTTTTTAATTTTTGGAATTGATGATGATCAATGAACTACGAGATATAGTAATTGTGTCCTAGAATTATCACAACTTTTGTTATTATTGAAATTAAATATTGATATTGATCAATGGAGTAGGTAATAGTCCATTGGGACTATTACCTACTCCTTTGCAATTTGCTTTAGCAAATTTAAGTGTTATAGAATAGGATTGATTTCAAGGTATATGATGAGGTTAAATAAAACACAAACACTTTATTTTTAAACCAACTTTATTTTTAGCTAAAATATAATAATTCATACATGAAAGAAGTTCCCTAAATATACTGTAATAATACCGCAATAATACAAAATGAAATAAAATGAAAAATAAAAAAAATACAAGTAAAAAATATATGAAATACAAAAGTAGCTACCACATAATACTTGATCGTCAAACTGATAAAACGACTGTGCGCGGGTTGAGCCATGTCCAAATGAAAACCAACGGAAAGAAACACTTCAGATCTTAAATAAAACATATGATAATGTAAAATGGTCATTGGACGGTTGCCGAGTGAAAGGAATTCAAAAAACACAACGATTCAATAATGAAAACAGTACAAATACAAAACTTAATAGACGCGAGCCGCGTGCTGGCGACGCCGGGAAACCAACGGAAACGTGACAAACATTCATCTAATGGCACTAAATTTTTGTTCTTTCGCTAAAGAAACGACAATTTAGAGGAGCTGCGGCCAATCACGCGACTCGCCGCGCTCCAACACGCGACTCGCCGCGCTCCACTCGCTAATGTCACTTCTGGCAGCTGTCAAAACTTTGAAACTTCAATATTTATAAACACACCCCATTATTAAGTATCCTAAATAAGTCACAAAATAAAAACTCACATCTGTTATAAACCACTCCAAATTTTGACAGCTGCCGCAAACGTCACCGTGACAAGTGGTCGAAAGTAAGGTTGAGACAGGTCTAGAGAAGTTGGTGGCGGGAACAAACAACACTTTAAACGCCGACTAAACACCGATGATTATGTTCACATTGATTGCTTAATTGTTTTACAGTCAGTGTCCCTTATACTATGCTAATATGGCAAACGGACCCATGATATGCATACTCGACAGAGACCGCGATACCACATAAGCGGGAAGAGTGAAACGAAAACCTAACTAACCTTAAACTACTCTACCTTTCAATACAATTCCCCTTAAATATTTATTTTAGCCAATGAAAATACTTTCAACCTATTTCAAGGTTGATAATCAACTTAGTAACCTTTGAAAGCCTGTCACACTCCTTAAGTCTGGCAATAGGCCGAATTGATTGATCAATCACAAATGGCTGTATGAAATATTTGATAAACATAGCTGCCGTTTTAGGTGACATTTCTACCGTTTTCAATATATAAATGCATGCATTGTATAGAGGAATGTTTTAAACATTTAATTAAATGTAAATCAACAAAACATGTGTTATAGGAGGAATTTTGTGAGTGTCTTTAAAACAGATGTTGGTGAAATGTGTGTCAATGTCCAAATATGGACATTGTGGCTGTTATCTTGGTTACTCAGGCTCTTTAGAGAGTTGTATTGAAAGATATTTTAGAGGCTGACGAGATCTCGCCTGCCAACCCCCGCGTTCTCATAGTGTCAAATACTAACATAGCCACTTAGTATCTAATTGTTAGTAAAAATTCCCTTAACGCATTCAAAATATATATATAATTATATAGTTTATAATAGCTGATCCTAAACAGATACCATCTGTATAATGTGTATATCGTAAAACTATGTTTTTTTTTTCAAATAACTCTGTGCCTAATATACATTTTAAGCCGATTTTGTTGAGAAGCTCGTAAGGGTAAGAAGTGTTTTTGGACTTTTTTTTTTCATTTCGTCAAAGGACAAAAACGTCACACTACTCGAGAGAAGCGAGTTTGTACCTCAAAAATAAAAATAAATGCATTTTTTGAACAAAAATCAATTTGTACTGTACTTAACTATGGAATTGCGGAAAATACAAAATGGCGTCCGACGTATTCATTTGAAGGTTATGTTATTACGTATGTGATACGACAGCTCGTCTCCAAATGAACACGCGTACATTTCAATTTAAATGTAAAACGAAATGAAACAGGGGACGGAAAACTAAAAGAAAGCGACGCCATTTTCAATTTTCCTTCGGATAAAAAATAATATATAACAGCTGCATAATGAAATAGCGTAGTTAGAATAACCAGTGAAGCATATCTTAGTTAATCAGTAATATACAATAGTAGTATCTGACCGCTTACACGCTAAGTTATCCTTACAGACTCCATACCAAATTACAACGACTACTGGTTTAATTACATACAATAGTTATCGTTTTTACCTCTTAATTATATAAGAAATTAATAGAAAAGACTTCAAGAGACCTCTAACAAACGTGTACTACAAAGCAAGCCGAGACAAAATAACGTTTCATTACGTATAAAGTTTTTGATATGATCATTTTTGAGACCTTAGAGATAATCTAGAAATAAAATTCGCTACGTTCATCGACGGACATACGGTATAGTTGAAAATTCAGAAAACTGTCAACTTAACAACTTTAATAGATATCACACTTTTGTGCATATGACTTTTGTGCGATACACAGTTTGAAAAAAGTTTACATGTGAATTAAAATAATTTATCTGAATAATACCGTCGCACTGGGCTTTGATTTAGCATGGTCTTTTTCATAGTTAAGGTAAGGCCCGATTAATCACATTCTCAAATAATAACAATTTTACATCTTAGAGATTTAAGTACTTAGAGCGTTTACAATACCTATGAATACAATGAATTAAGTTTGTAGGTAATAAATAACTCCTCACAATCGATAAAGCTGCCACAAGAGATCTTGAAATTTTATATCGTTTTAATCGCAACGGTATAAATACCATCTGCTATGGAGTTTACCTAATGTGACCGTTATTTTTTGTATGTAATATTAAAAGGTCTGTATGTCCGTCGACTCTGCAGCGATGTGCCTCACGATTGTGCTAAAGCATTGCACGTCACAACTGATGTATAATAATAGACGAAAAAAAAAATCAATTCCGTTGTCCGTCTGTACTAAAGAAGGCGCGACGCACTTCTCACCGAGTTTACACAAATCCGCCAACAGATGGCGTTACTTGCGTACTTAAATCGCGATGATGACTTTCTCAACGTGACAACATGACAGTTTTGTGTGGAATACCAGCTCCTTATTAGAAATACTACTTGAGTGAAGTGTTTGATGTGAACTCGATGGTGGTGTGCGCGCGAGTGAGAGGTCCGGGCGCGAGCGAGACGGCGCGAGGTGCGGGTGCGAGCGGGACGCATTACATCGTGCTGTTGTCCCACTCCAGCTGGCTGATGTTCCTGTACTTGTGCTGCTTGCCCGGCAATACTGCAAGTGATGTAAACAAGAATGTTAAATTTCTTCAGTAGCTATGTTACATAATATTTGATTAGAAATGTTTTTTCCTGTGGTTGCCCTAGCTCTTCAACACCTCTTCCTTTTTTAAATGATTTTAACTATCTTTTAAAATTTGTCCCATGTTGGTCTGGGACTTGGCCCATGTTGATCTGGGACAAAAAAAAATGTGCCAACTGTGGTTCTTGCTTAGCATGTCGTAAAAAGCGACTAATGGTTTACGGGCTTTTGGGTATGTGACTAAGTAGGCGATGAGCTAGCCACTTGTCACTCATTTTTCACAGCTTTCCATCCAACCCAGCCCACTATCCCATGTTGGTCAATTTGACCCTAGAAAAAAATTATATAACCCTTGCGAAGCACAATATGTCTCTCAACAGACTGAACTAGATACATAGGGGTTTATACGTACCGTGGTCGTCGTCATCATCATCGGACGATGAGTGGTGCTCGGAGTCAGAGTCGGAGCAGGACTCGCCGTCCGAGCTGTCCGCCACGGCGGTGTGCCGCGCGCACGACCCACCCGCCTGCGCAAGCGCACACGTTAGCGACACGTTGTATAATGTATAATGACATGTAGAATAGTTTTGACAGCTATGGAGTATTAAGTTCTCCTTACATAAAGCCGTTCACGGTTCGTTCTTGGACCGACCTCAATTTCATCATCTTCCTAGCTTTGTGTCGTGCTTAGACGGGGTTCGCTTAGACCGGACCGACCTCAGATTGATAAAGTCTAAGTGGTACTGATAAATTCGCATCCATTGTTTTTTCGAGATTTATCGTGACTGAAATGAGATACGATCTCATGGCTTGTCATTATTTTGGTCTCAGGATTCAGGGCTTGGGGCTTGACTGACTCGGGACTCGGGACTCGGGACTCGGGACTCGGGACTCGGGACTCGGGACTCGGGACTCGGGACTCGGGACTCGGGACTTGGGACTCGGGACTCGGGCGAGTCCCGAGGACTCGGGACTCAGATCAATTTGCGCCATCATTATCTATGTTGGACAACGTTTACCCCTATCAGTGATCGCGGACCTGGTAATGGTCAAGCGCAAAACGATGTAGTGTGTTGTTCGTTACCTCTTCCATGGGGTTGACGGTGATGGTGAGCGCGGAGTCGTCCCAGGCCATC